>SJXQ01003239.1:30228-152948 GCA_006408695.1 Aepyceros melampus
CTCAGATATGCAGATGACACCACCCTTATGGCAGAAAGTGAAGAGGAGCTAAAAAGCCTCTTGATGAAAGTGAAAGAGGAGAGTGAAAAAGTTGGCTTAAAGCTCAACATTCAGAAAACGAAGATCATGGCATCTGGTCCCATCTCTTCATGGGAAATAGATGAGGAAACAGTAGAAACAGTGTCAGACTTTATTTTGGGGGGCTCCAAAATCACTGCAGATGGTGATTGCAACCATGAAATTAAAAGACGCTTACTCCTTGGAAGAAAAGTTATGACCAACCTAGATAGCATATTCAAAAGCAGAGACATTGCTTTGCTGACTAAGGTCCGTCTAGTCAAGGCTATGGTTTTTCCTGTGGTCATGTATGGATGTGAGAGTTGGGCTGTGAAGAAGGCTGAGAGCCGAAGAACTGATGCTTTTGAACTGTGGTGTTGGAGAAGACTCTTGAGAGTCCCTTGGACTGCAAGGAGATCCAACCAGTCCATTCTGAGGGAGATCAACCCTGGGATTTCTTTGGAAGGAATGATGCTAAAACTGAAGCTCCAGTACTTTGGCCACCTCATGCGAAGAGCTGACCCATTGGAAAAGACCCTGATGCTGGGAGGGATTGGGGGCAGGAGGAGAAGGGGACGACCGAGGATTAGCTGGCTGGATGGCATCACTAACTCGCTGGACGTGAGTCTGAGTGAACCCCGGGAGCTGGTGATGGACAGGGAGGCCTAGCATGCTGCGATTCATGGGGTCGCAAAGAGTTAGACACAACTGAGCTACTGACCTGAACTGAAACCAGATTTAGTAGTATATTAAAAGGATTACTCACTATGACCTAGTAGGATTTTTCCCTAGGAAGCAAGAATAGTTCAGCATATGCATATCAATCAATACAATATATCACAGTAACATAATGAAATCCAAAATCATATGATCCTTTCTATAAACACAGAAAATTCACCTGACAAAACACAATATTCATCTATAATAAGAATTCTAATCAAATTCGGCATAGAAGGAACATATTTCAACTTAATAAAAGCTATATGTGAGAAGACCACAGCTAAAATCATATTCAACAATGAAAGGTTGAAAACTTTTTCTCTGAGATCAGAAATAAGGCAAGGGTGACTACTTTCACCCCTCCTATTCAACAGAATACTTAGAGAAGCCAGTAAGAAAATGAAATAAAAGGCATAATTGGAAAAGAAGAATTAAAATTATCTACTTTCAGAATATATGATTTTGTATATAGAATATCCTAAAGACTCCACAAAATAAAAACTGTTATATGTAATCAAAGAATTCAGTAAAATTAACATATCCAAATTAGTAGTGTTTCTGTCCACTAACATTATCTGAAAAGAATAAGGAAAACAGTCATATCGCTATAGCATAATAAAACATAAACTATTTAATAGTAAATTTAACCAAGGAGATGAAACATCTCTACTCTGAAAAGTATAAGATGAAAGAAACCAAAGGCAACACAAATAAATGGAAAGATATTCCATGTTCATGAATTGGAAGAATATTGCTAAAATGTCAGTATTATCAAGAGGCATCTCTAAATTCAGTGCAATCCCTATCAAGATTTGAATGGGTTTTTTTTTTTTAACAGAAGTAGAAAAAACAATCCTAAAATTAATATGAAACCACAAAAGACCTTAGTAGCCAAAGCAGTTCTGAGAACAAAGCAGGAAGCATCACCCTTCCTGATTTCAGGCTATAATATAAAGCTATAGCAATCAAAACTGAATGACCCTGGCATAAAAACAGACACAGAGACAAGTGGAACAGAAGAGAGAATCCCAAAAAAACCCAAGCATATTTGGTCAACTATATTTGATAAAGGACTTACAAATATTCAAATGGAGAAAATATAGTCTTGTCAATAAATGATGCTGGTAAAATTTGATATTCACATATAAAAGATGAAACTAAACTCCTATATTACACCACTAACAAAAATTACCTCAAAATGTATTAAAGGTCTAAGTTTAAGACCAGAAAGCATAAAACTCCTAGAAGAAAACAGAGGAAAATGTTCCTTGACATGGGTCTTGGAAATGATTTTTTAGATATAACACCTAAATCACAAACAACAAAATAAAAAAAGTGGGACCACATCAAACTAAGAAGCTTCTGCATACCAAAATATATAGCCAACAAGTTGAAAAATAAAAGAAGAGAATGGAAAATCTTTTCAAGCTGTATTTATCTAATAAAAGATTAATATCCTAAATATATGGGGAACTCATACAACTCAATAGCAAAAGGAAAAAAAATCATATAACCCAGTTTAAAAATGGTCAGATGACCAATAGATGTTTTTCCAAAGAAGATATGTGAATGTCCAACAGGTATGTGAAAAGATACTCAACATCACTAATTAGGGAAATGCAAATCACCATCAGTTCAGTTCAGTTCAGTCGCTCAGTCGTGTCCGACTCTTTGCGACCCCATGAATCGCAGCACGCCAGGCCTCCCTGTCCATCACCAGCTCCCGGGGTTCACTCAGACTCACGTCCATTGAGTGCGTGATGCCATCCAGCCATCTCATCCTCTTTTGTCCCCTTCTCCTCCTGCCCCCAATCCCTCCCAGCATCAGGGTCTTTTCCAATGAGTCAACTCTTCGCATACGGTGGCCAAAGTACTGGAGCTTCAGTTTTAGCATCATTCCTTCCAAAGAAATCCCAGGGTTGATCTCCTTCAGAATGGGCTGGTTGGATCTCCTTGCAGTCCAAGGGACTCTCAAGAGTCTTCTCCAACACCACAGTTCAAAAGCATCAATTCTTCTGNTAAGGTGGCCAAAGTACTGGAGCTTCAGTTTTAGCATCATTCCTTCCAAAGAAATCCCAGGGCTGATCTCCTTCAGAATGGACTGGTTGGATCTCCTTGAAGTCCAAGGGACTCTCAAGAGTCTTCTCCAACACCACAGTTCCAAAGCATCAATTCTTCGGCGCTCAGCTTTCTTCACAGTCCAACTCTCACATCCATACATGACCACAGGAAAAACCATAGCCTTGACTAGACGGACCTTAGTCGGCAAAGTAATGTCTCTGCTTTTGAATATACTATCTAGGTTGGTCATAACTTTTCTTCCAAGGAGTAAGCGTCTTTTAATTTCATGGCTGCAATCACCATCTGCAGTGATTTTGGAGCCCAAAAACATAAAGTCTGACACTGTTTCTACTGTTTCCCCATCTATTTCCCATGAAGAGATGGGACCAGATGCCATGATCTTCGTTTTCTGAATGTTGAGCTTTAAGCCAACTTTTTCACTCTCCTCTTTCACTTTCATCAAGAGGCTTTTTAGCTCCTCTTCACTTTCTGCCATAAGGGTGGTGTCATCTGCATATCTGAGGTTATTGATATTTCTCCCAGCAATCTTGATTCCCGCTTGTGCTTCTTCCAGTCCAGCGTTTCTCAGTTATATCTTTTTATTTTTTTTTAATTAATTTTTATTTTTTTAGTTTGTTTTGCTTTACAATACTGTATTTGTTTTGCTACACATCGACATGGATCAGCCACGAGTGTACATGAACTCCCAATATCTTAACTCTAAGATTCAAAAAGACAAGAAATAACAAATGCTGGAGAGGATGCAGAGAAAAGGGAACATTTGTACATTGTTGGTATGGTTGTAACTTGGTACAGTCACTAAGGAAAACAGTATAGAGATTTCTCAAACAGGTAAAAATACAACTACCATCAGTTCAGTTCAGTTCAGTCGCGCAGTCGTGTCCGACTCTCTGCGACCCCATGAATTGCAGCACGCCAGGCCTCCCTGTCCATCACCAACTCCCGGAGTTCACTCAGACTCACGTCCACAACTACCATATGATCCAAAAATTTTACTTCTAACAAAAAGGAAACAAAAACACTAACTCAGAAAGATATCTGTATCCCCATGTTCACAGCAGCATTATTAACATTTAGCCAAGATATGAAAACAAAGTGTCCACCGATGAAGAAATGGATAATGAAGTCGAGATATATATATATATATATATATATATATATATATCATGGAGTACTATTCAACCATAAGGCACAGGAAATTCTGCCATTCATGACAACCTTGAAGGTATTATGCTAATTGAAATTAGTCATATAGAATATAAATAGACAATGAGGATCTACTGCCTTGTACAGGGAATTCTATTCAATACTCTGTAATGACCTTATGGGAAAAGAATCTAAGAAAGAGTGGGCAAATGCATATGTGTAACAGATTCACTTTGCTATACAACCAAACCTAACACAACATTGTAAATCAAATATACCCCTGTAAAAATTAAAAAAAGAAGTCAGAGAAAGTACTAGAGACATAATATACAACATGACAACTGTAGTTAATGCTGCTGTCTGATATACAGTTCCCTGATACCTCAGTTGGTAAAGAATCCACCTACATTGCAGGAAAAACCCCGGTTTGATTCCTGGGTTGGGATGATCCACTGGAGAAGGGATAGGCTACCCGCTCCAGCATTCTGGGCTTCCCTTGTGGCTCAGCTGGTAAAGAATCTGCTGCAATACAGGAGACCTGGATTAGATCCCTGGGTTGGGAAGAGATACAGGCAAACCTCAGGCGTTTTGCAAGTTAAGTTCCAGACCACCAGAATAAAATAAGTATCACAAAAATGTAAATTATACAAATTTACTGGTTTCCCAGGGCATATAAAGTTATGTTTATAATAAACTATAGTCTATTAAATGTACAGTAGCATTATGTCTAACAATGTATATACTTTAACCTTAAAATATTTTATTATTAAAAATGTTAATTATCATCTGAGCCTTCAGCTAATTGTCATCATTTTGCTGGTGGAAGACACTGCCTCAGTGTTGATGGCTGCTGACCAATCAGGGTAATGGTTGCTGATGCTGGGAAAGGTTGTGACAATTTCATAAAATAAGATGACAATGAAGTCTGCCACACTGATTGAGACATCCAAACAGAAAAATTTCTCTGTAGCATGCAATGCTGTTTGCTAGCATTTTACCCATAGTAGAACTTTCAAAATTGGAGTCAATCTTTGTAAAACCTGCTGTTGCTTTATCAACTAAGTTTATGCAATATTTCAAATATTTTTTTGTCATTTCAACAATGGATTAAGTTCATTGTCTTACATGGGCGTGGTTATGGTGCCCTAAAACAATAATAGTAACATCAAAGTTGACCATAAGAAACAATATAAATTTTGAAATATTGCCACAATAGCCAAAATATGCCAGAGAAACACAAAGTGAACACATGTTTTTAGAAAAGTGATGATAGACTTGCTCAATGCAGGGTTGCCACAAACCTTCAATTTGTAAAAAATGCAGCATCTACAAAGCACAGTATAATACTACAGAACAAGGTATGTCTGTATATAAAAGTTGTCGAGAATTGGTGCTAAGAGTTATTACCAGAAAAAATATATGCACGTGTGTAATGTTTTGGTGAGATGATGGATGTTAACTAAGCTTATTGTAATAACCTTTCACAATACACGTAAGACAAACCATTTTCTGTAAAACTGAAACTTACACAATGCCATACGCCAATTATATCTCAATAAAACTCAAGAAAAAATTATGTCTTTATTCTTGGTATTTCATATTTCACACATGAGAGCAGTCACTGGGCTGGGCATTTGCTGGGCCTTGGCAATATAAAAATTCATGTCTTTTTATTCCAGAAAACATCTAGCAATATTCCTTTGACAATTTCCTTTCTAGTATTTCTTCTGATCTCCCTTTCTGAAACTTTCATTAGGTGGAAATTTGATTGTCTAACAAAAAAAGTTATCTTTAAAAACCTATTAATCACATTTTTATGAACATTTAGCTATTAGACATACTATTTTCTAAAATGTCTACTGAATTTTTATGGTTTAGAGCCTATATTTTTAATTTCCAGGAGCCCCTTCTTGTTCCTTTTATGTCAAATACTATTCATCTCATTGAATGAACAAATCCTATTCTAGTTCAGTAAAAACTAATTCTATGGTTTTACATTACTTTTCTAGTTCTTTCCTTTTCCCTCCACTGTTCTTTCCCACCATTTATTTGATTTCTTTCTTTCAGATTAAAGGTTTGTCCAATAAGCCATGGACTGAAAAGCTAATTGAAAGTTCTGATTTAGGGTGGGTGGAGCTTTTAAACTAGTCATAATTAAAGGGTGATGATGTTGTCAGCTAGTCTTCTTATTGGAAATATTATGAACAAATATCAAGTTCTATAAATATTTTCTGCAAAAAAGCATCTCCAGAGAAAAATCCTTCCAGTCCCATGTAAAGAAGTAAGGATGAAGAAGGAGGGGAGATATTCAAAATATTTAACTACCACCACAATTTGGAAAACAACAAATCAAAACACCCACCAGCCAGGAGGTCTGAGCAGACGATTGCTGTGCATATATTATCTTTTTAGCTGCAAGGGTCAGGAAAATGATCATGTTGGCAAGATGAGAGAAGTAAGGCCTCACCCTTGTACCTCAGGTGAATACAGGGGAGAATTTACAGGGAAGAGACTATAAATAAACTTGGTGCGAAATTCTGGAGATGGACAAAAGAAATGGCCTCAGGATTTTTTTCACTCGGTTTGCAGACTGAATGCCCATGTTTTCAGCCGGGCGTCTAGCAACCTCTCCTCTATCTCTCTCTAGCATTTAGAGTCTTTCTGGCTCTGCTTTTCGGTTTCTTCTGGGAGTGGGAGGAGGGATAGACAACCATGTGGATTGGAGGGTACAGTTCTAACCACATCTTAAACAGATTTTCCATGATCTCCATGGTTTCTCTCCACAATCCTGAGTGTATACTGTCTTGCTTCTGGTCAGAATGTTCATTGACATCTACCCTACAGGAATTTACATTTGACTTTGCTCATCTCTGTTTTCACATACTGTAATGCAAGCGTACAGATACCAGCTTGGTTTTTTATTGGAACAGATATTTTGCTTCTGTTTCTTATTCAGTTCATTTAAAATAATTTTCAAGAAAACAGAGGAACAGAAATAACTTTACTATTTTGAAACCACTACACCTCAACCTGAGTACCCTATCTAGGCCCTGTCATAGCACTTTCTTCTCTTTATGTGGTGCTGGAGTTTTTACGTACATGATTTATTTCTACTACTAGACCTCATAGTTCCTAAGTAAAGGCTATCTGACTCTCTCTCAGGGCTTAATGCAGTGTATTTTTCACATATCAGGTTATCGGCATATATTTGTGGATTAAATGTATGAAAACAGAGAATCAAAACATTATTTTCCTTAATCTTTTCCTGTAAATTCTTTTTCTAGAGGGTATATGGGCTTGTTGGAGTTAAATAAAAAATATTTGACTAATACTTAGCTCAGCTCAGCAAGAGAACACATAAAAAAAAAAAAAGACAAAACAGAACAAAGCAAAAGTACAATCAATGCCCTCAAAGAAGTTATTATCCCTTAGGCATTATAAGATTCACAAGAGAATACCTAGAGAAGACTAGGAAACAGGGCAAAAAGGAGCACTACACTTCAACAATATAAATGCAAAATTACAGGGGTCAGATCTAGAATTCTGTAGCAGATCACAGTTTTAGTCATCTACCTTTTTATTATGGAGCTTGCCAGGTGGTTCAGTAGGAAAGAATCCACCTACAATGTAGGAGACATGGGTTAGATCTCTGAGTCAGGAAAATTCCCTGCCCTGAAGGAGGAAATGGCAACACACTCCACTATTCCTGCCTGGAAAATTCCATGGACAGAGGAGCCTGTTGGGCTATAGCCCATGGGGTCACAAAATCAGACACAACTGAGCACCGCATGCACGCACACCTATTTATTATAGACCCATCTCCTTTGCAAAATGATTCTAACATATTCCAGAATCAGCCTGTCCACTTAAAAAATTCCCAGGGAAGCTGTTTAGGAGCTAAGTCTCCTGATGAAGCCAAAACACCTTTTTATGAGCAGTGAATTTTCATTGCTTGGAACAATTGTCATTATCCAGTTGGCATGCTCACTAGACTGCATTATTTATGACTTTATAAATGCTTCCTCCTATTTCAGATGGCTCTGAGTTACCTTCATCAATAAATCAATAAATCATATCTGTAACTGGGAAATTCTCCTTGGGTGTTTATTAATAGCAAGCCAGTTTCCAAGGAGCCAAAATTTCAGAAAGTCAAAGAGCCCTGGAACACTTAATTATTTTTCTGAAGTTTGAGAAAGTTACTAAATTCCTTTCTAAAGTTCCTTCTAAGTCCAGGTTTCTGTGATTAGATAATAGACACACACACACACACACACATATATGTATATATTATATGTATTAATGATGGTCATTCGTCTACTTTTGAAATATTTGAATTTCTTATAATAAATTTACTGTCAGCAGAATCACCCATATTGGTCTGATATTCAAATAAATGATACCCTTTTATTGAAATGGAGAGATGATTTATAGAGAGATGATGAATGTAGACAGATGGACAGTCAGACAAGTGAATTAAACTGTGTAACAGGTAAGAGCTTCACCTCTGGAAACAGAGAGACTTGAATCTCAGCTATGTTACTTGCTAAATAATGTTTGATAAATTACTTTGTTTCTGGCTTTAACGTTACCATCTGTAAAGTGAACATGATACCTGTGAAACTCACCATAAGTATTAAATGACATATTCCATATTAGTTATATAATTTTGGCATATAGTAAGTGCTTAGTAAATACTAGCTCCCTAATTTGATCAAAACTTTCAAATGTTCCAAAATGCAAATTTTTATGAAAGTTTATTATGTTCAGGGCACAGATGATGTAATATCTTTTCCTTCCATGGACCTCTGAAGAAAAAGGCTAGTAGGATGTGACAAATATAATCCTTTCACCAGACAGAAGCTGATCTGAGCTATCTGTAACATAACCTCCTTTCATTTCCCCAGTTACTTAAATTTCTAACAATTTCAAAGAACTTGGACTTTCACTAATGTGTCATTCTATGCTGTCCCTCCAAGTCTTTGTAAGCATTTTCTCTGACAAAAATTTACCACCTTTCTTGCCTATAAAGTGAAAGTGAATGTTGCTCAGTCATGTCCAACTCTTGTCCCATCACTTCATGGGAAATAGATGGGGAAACAGTGGAAACAGTGTCAGGCTTTATTTTTGGGGGGCTCCAAAATCACTGCAGATGGTGCCTGCAGCCATGAAATTAAAAGATGCTTACTCCTTGGAAGGAAAGTCATGACCAACCTAGATAGCATATTCAAAAGCAGAGACATTACTTTGCCAACAAAGGTCCGTTTAGTCAAGGCTATGGTTTTTCCAGTGGTCATGTATGGATGTGAGAGTTGGACTGTGAAGAGAGCTGAGCGTTGAAGAATTGATGCTTTTGAACTGTGTTGTTGGAGAAGACTCTTGAGAGTCCCTTGGACTGCAAGGAGATCCAACCAGTCCATTCTGAAGGAGATCAGCCCTGGGATTTCTTTGGAAGGAATGATGCTAAAGCTGAAACTCCAGTACTTTGGCCACCTCATGCAAAGAGTTGACTCATTGGAAAAGACTCTGTTGCTGGGGGAAATTGGGGGCAGGAGGAGAAGGGGACAACAGAGGATGAGATGGCTGGACGACATCACTGATCAGTGGACGTGAGTTTGAATGACCTCCAGGAATTGGTGATGGACAGGGAGGCCTGGAGTGCTGCAGTTCATGGGGTCGCAAAGAGTTGGACAAGACTGAGTGACTGAACTGACTGACTGAAGCAATACTAAAATGCTATTCCCATAGACATATAATTTTCTGGAGCAGTGTTCAGACTGAAGAAGACACATCCCTTCAGTATAGTCAACCATTTACCAATTAGTTAACTGAGGCTCATGTCCTGTCCCTGGAAACTACAAAATTATTACTATTAACAGCCCCCATTGGAGAAGACACATCATGAAGAGGACCATTCAAATCCCAGGGATGATCTGTGCATGAAATGGGGCAAAATAGCCCAAAGGCCTAGTGTTTTCCTTTGTGTTTTGGCAGGAATTAAACCATAGAAACAATAGGAATGGTTTTGAGTTGGAGTCTAATGCTAATATAATGAAAAGTAAATATAAAGCTTATACTTGTGTGCTAAATATCAAATAGTAATGGCACCAACTGTCCCTACTGACCCTGGAAGGATACCACCAATACACATTCCTGTCCTTTGGAAAACAAATACCTCATGCCACCTTCATCCTGTATGGTTTCCTTTCTAGTCACAGGAAAAGTTCTAGCACTACAGCTTGCATTACCTCCAATTTCCATAAACCTCTATCCAGGCCACAGTCTTGTCAAAAATATTGAGAGGGTAACAGGCAGGAAGGCCAGGGGTCTCCAAATGGAGCAAACAGGCTGCAAGTGTCTCTTAAAATTCTGTGTTGCCATGACAACACCTGGTTCCACCAGAACTTAACTTTTCTCAAATCTTGAGCTAACCAATGCATTTTTCTTATGGAAATGTGTTTCTTAAGCTATGTTAATGAAACTAAGTATTTGCTTTGGAATTTACCTTTCTTCAAAATGGTTCAGCCTAAGACTAATTTTTTTTCTTTTCTCAAACTTTGGGCTGATAAATAGCTCAACTAACCAGTATTCATATCAATTGTTTTATGGTTGGGGGATGACAACCTCATGCCATCCTATCTCAAAAATGCAATTGTGGGAGAAGGGCCTGGTGAAACTGTCAGCCTTGACATGTCTCTCTCCCTGATTAATAGCTTTCTAATAGACATAAAACATGCAGCTAAAGACTAGCAGAGGGGCACTCTCCTTCCCCTTTCTGATGTCTATGTCAGAAGTTTTCTCTGTCCCTTTTCTTACTTTAATAAAACTCTGCTATACCAGAGCTCTTGAGTGACCAAGCCTGGTCCCTGGTCCCAAAGTTAAATCTTCTTCAGAGATCACAAATCTGACACCATTCATGGTAATTTATCAATAAGACATTCTGCATAGAAAATCATTCAAACGATTACACTATTCCTATTATCTACTGAATTGAATTCGAAATTTTCACTCATCATGCCCAGTTTCTGTACTTTACTATTTGTGCTCAGCACCTAGATAATATATAAATCATATCAATTATACTTTAAATGCATTGCTGAGCCCCTAAAAATAAAATTTCCCAAAACACAAAAATAACAAAGACAGAAAAGCAGAGACTTGAAGTAAGAATGATACATGATCTCAGAAACTAGGACTATCTTGGAACAATATTGTTAGAAACCAGAGCTCTAGGGTCTTAGGGCTTAAAAGATAGTAGGCATGGGTTTGCCAAAGTATATGCATATGTGAGGGAAAGCTGAATCTGAGACCTAGAAAGTCAAGACCCAGAAAGGACAATATAGTCAAAGAATGGTAGGAAAAAACTTACCTGCCTGCAGTAATGGAAACCTGTTCATCTCTGCTAATGCTGTATCAAAAGTAACAGCAATAAAAATAGCCTCCCCACCCCGAAATTGTTAACATGGGCCTACCATCACATGGATACAAAATCCAAATCTGTAACTTTGTCACAGTAGAAAAATGTCTGATTCAAACAATAAAGTCATCCTTAAAAGCTCTTGAAAGGTGTTAGAGAGACGCATCAGATAATGTACAAGGAAATACAATTTGATTGCAAATTTCATAAGAACAAAAACCGTGAAGTAAATAAATAAGGATGACTATGCTCAGAAGTGTTAAATTGAGGGACACAGACCAGAATGCAGCCCAAATTCAACTCTGTTGAAACATAAGGTGGGCAAGTTTTTAGGAACTGGGGTGGGAGGATTATAGGCAATCTGGATTCGCTAATTGGGTTTACCCAGAGGAAAACTAAACTTTCTGGTATCTTTAGGACAGGAAGCAGTTTCACAACTTGCAGTAAGGCAGCCCCAGGAGTTAGAGTTCCCCTTTCATGTGGACCAGCATCCTTGATGATGACATTTCAAAAGGATGGTACTTGAGAAAGACACTCTGGTTTTTTTAATTGGCAAGATTTTTAAGAGATTTATATCTCAAAGGGATAGAGAAAGGATTTACAATTATCAGTAGTTTTCTAAAGCGTATGCTAAGAAAAAAGTGGTCAGGAATCTAGAGTCAATAAAAAAAAAATTGATGAAACTAAAGCTTTCTTAATAAGTAGAAATGAGATGGATAAAACTACCTTCAATGCATGAGATTCAACATCTCTCCATAACTGATAGATCAATCAGGCAAATTTTTAAAGAATAAATAAAACACCTAAGCAACACAGTTAACATTTTTGATTTATTGGCACAAGTAATAATTCACATAGAATATTTATAAATATAGATCATTTAGCAGACCATAAAGCAAGAAATAGCAAAGTCAGTATTATATATTTTGCTTTCTGGTAACAAGGAAATTATATGAGAAAATAAAAATATTTTCTTATTTTTGATATCAATAGTTTTAAAAGGATTTAGAAGGGCGCCAGCTGCGAAGGACCATGCAGAAGCTCAACAGAGAGGTGAGACCCCATGCGCGAGGTCAGGAGCAGTGGCCAAGAGGAGCTACCCCACGTCCAAGGAGCAGTAGCTGCACGGGCTCAAGAGGACGGAGAACAGCTGCTCCAAGTTCAAGAGAAGGAGGGGCGACCTCGCCCAAGGTAAGGAGCAGCGGCTGCGCTTTGCTGGAACAGCTGTGAAGTGATACCTCACGTCCAAGTACAAAACTCCAAGTGAGATAGTAGGTGTTGGGAGAGGGCATCAGAGGGCAGACACACTGAAACCATAATCACAGAAAACTAGCCAATCTCATCACATGGACCACAGCCTTGTCATAACTCAATGAAGCCAAGCCATGCCATGTGGGGCCACCCAAGAAGGACAGGTCATAGCGGAGAGGTCTAACAGAATATGGTCCATTGGAGAAGGGAATGGCAAACCACTTCAGTATTCTTGCCTTGAGAACCCCATGAACAGTATGAAAAGGCAAAATGATAGGATACTAAAAGAGGAACTCCCCAGGTAGGTAGCTGCCCAATATGTTACAAGAGATCAGTGGAGAAATAAATCCAGAAAGAATGAAGGGATGGAGCCAAAGCAAAAATAATACCCAGTTGTAGATGAAACTGGTGATAGAAGCAAGGTCTGATGTTGTAAAGAGCAATATTTCATAGCAACCTGGAATGTTAGGTCCACGAATCAAGGCAAATTGGAAGTGGTCAAACAGGAGATGGCAAGAGTAAACGTCAACATTCTAGGAATCAGTGAACTAAAATGGACTGGAATGGGTGAATTTACTCAGATGACCATTTTATCTACTACTGTGGGTAGGAATCCCTCAGAAGAAATGGAGTAGCCATCATGGTCAACAAAAGAGTCCAAAATACAGTACTTGGATACCATCTCAAAAATGACACAATGATCCCTGTTCATTTCCAAGGCAAACCATTCAATATCACAGTGATCTAAGCCTATGCCCTGACCATTAACACTGAAGAGCTGAAGTTGAACAGTTCTATGAAGACTTACAAGACCCTTTAGAACTAACACCCCCAAAAGATGTCCTTTTCATTATAGGGGACTGGAATGCAAAAGTAGGAAGTCAAGAAATACCTGGAATAACAGGCAAATTTGGCCTTGGAATATGGAATGAAGCAAGGCAAAGGCTAATAGAGTTTTTCCAAGAGAATGCACTGCTCATAGCAAACACCCTCTTCCAACAACACAAGAGAAAATTCTACCATGGACATCACCAGATGGTCAACACCAAAATCAGATTGATTATATTCTTTGCAGCCAAAGATGGAGAAGCTCTAAACAGTCAGCAAAAACAAGACCAGGAGCTGACTGTGGCTCAGATCATGAACTCCTTATTGCCAAATTCAGACTTAAGTTGAAGAAAGTAGGGAAAACCACTAGACCATTCAGGTATGACCTAAATCAAATCCATTATGATTACAGTGGAAATGAGAAACAGATTTAAGGGACTAGATCTGATAGATAGAGTGCCTGATGAACTATGGACAGAGGTCCATGACACTGTACAAGAAACAGGGATCAAGACCATTCCCATGGAAAAGAAATGCAAAAAAGCAAAATGGCTGTCTGAGGAGGCCTTACACATAGCTGTGAAAAAGAAGAGAAGCAAAAAGCAAAGGAGAAAAGGAAAGATATTCCCATTTGAATGCAGAATTCTGAAGAATAGCAAGGAGAGATAGGAAAGCCTGACTCAGTGATCAATGCAAAGAAATAGAGGAAAACAACAGAATGAGAAAGAGTAGAGATCTCTTCAAGAAAATTAGAGATACCAAGGGAACATTTCATGCAAAGATGGGCTTGATAAAGGACAGAAATGGTCTGGACCTAACAGAAGCAGAGGCTATTAAGAAGAGGTGGCAAGAATACACAGAAGAACTGTACAAAAAAGATATTCATGACCCAGATAATCACGATGGTGTGATCACTCACCTAGAGCCAGACATCCTGGAGTGTGAAGTGAAGTGGGCCTTAGGAAGCATCACTATGAACAAAGCTAGTGGAGGTGATGGATTTCCAGTTGAGCTCTTTCAAATCCTCAAAGATGATGCTATGAAAGTGCTGCACTCAATATGCCAGCAAATCTGGAAAACTCAGCAATGGCCACAGGACTGGAAAAGATGTTTTCATTCTGATCCCAAAGAAAGGCAATGCCAAAGAATGCTCAAACTACTGCACAATTGCACTCATCTCACATGCTAGTAAAGTAATGCTCAAAATTCTCCAACCAGGCTTAAGCAATACGTGAACAGTGACTCCCTGATGTTCAAGCTGGTTTTAGAAAGGGTAGAGGAACCAGAGATCAAATTGCCAACATCCGCTGGATTATCGAAAAAGCAAGAGAGTTCGAGATAACATCTATTTCTACTTTATTGACTATGCCAAAGGCTTTGACTCTGTGGATCACAATAAACTGTGGAAAATTCTGAAAGAGATGGGAATACCAGACCACCTGATCTGCCTCTTGACAAACCTATATGCAGGTCAGGAAGCAACAGTTAAAAGTGGACATGGAACAACAGACTGGTTCCAAATAGGAAAAGGAGTACATCAAGGCTGTATACTGTCACCTTGCCTATTTAACTTTTATGCAGAGTACATCATGAGAAACGCTGGACTGGAAGAAGCACAAGCTTGAAATGAAATTAAAAGATGCTTACTCCTTGGAAGGAAAGTTATGACCAACCTAGATATCATATTGAAAAGCAGAGACGTTACTTTGCCAACAAAGGTCCGTCTAGTCAAGGCTATGGTTTTTCCAGTGGTCATGTATGGATGTGAGAGTTGGACTGTGAAGAAAGCTGAGCACTGATGAATTGATGCTTTTGAACTGTGGTGCTGGAGAAGACTCTTGTGAATCCCTTGGACTGCAAGGAGATCCAACCAGTCCATCCCTAAAGGAGACCAGTCCTGGGTGTTCTTTGGAAGGACTGATGCTGAGGCTTAAACTCCAGTACTTTGGCCACCTCATGTGAAGAGTTGACTCATTGGAAAAGACCCTGATGCTGGGAGAGATTGGGGGCAGGAGGAGAAGGGGACGATGGAGGATGATACAGCTGGATGGCATCACTGACTCGATGCCCATGAGTTTGGGTGAACTCTGGGAGTTGGTGATGGACAGGGAGGCCTGGTGTGTTGTTATTCATGTGGTCATGAAGAGTCGTACATGACTGAGCTACTGAATTGAACTGAACTGAGTGTTTGCCAGTGAGGACATTCGGTTAATGATGCTTAGACTTCTTACTGGTACTGGATGGATGGATGGACTGAGTGTGTCATGTCCAGCATTTTGTGACCCCTTGGACAACAGCACACCAGGCTTCCCTGTCCTTCACTCAGACTCATGTCCATTGTGTCAATGATGCCATCTAACCATCTCCCCTCTGCTGCCCTCTTCTGGGGGTCAGTTAACCAAGATGTCTTTACTCATTTAATAGATAATTAATACTAGAGTTCCTGGTATACGACATTCCAAATCTTTCTATTCACCTATCATTTTAGCAATATTTTCCCAACTGAATCCTTGAACTGCAGCCTAGTCGACAGTATATTACACAAAAAGTGAAGTGAAGTGAAGTCACTCAGTCATGTCCGACTCTTTGCGATCCCATGGACTGTAGTCTACCAGGCTTCTCTGTCCATGGGATTTTCCAGGCAAGAGTACTGGACTGGGTTGATATTTCCTTCTCCAGGGGATCTTCCTGACCCAGAGATCAAACCCAGATCTCCTGCATTGCAGGCAGACGCTTTACCCTCTGAGCCACCAGGGAATGAAGGCATCCATCCTATCTTTCCATGCCACTGTCTCAATATCACCATAAGAGAGAAGTGGAATGGCTCTCTGTGGGGAAGGAATACAAACCAAGTTCCTTAATTTTCATAAAAATAACTGACATTAAAATTATCTAGACCTTGCTTCAAATATCAGCCCAAAATGTCTGTAACAAATCAAAAAACTGTCTCTTATGCTAACCATAGCTTAATTTCTATAAAATGCACAAAGTCTTGTCCTTTCCCACTGGACTCACAGGTAACCTACATTTGTGAGCCTCCCCCAAGTCCTGCAGATCCACACTAAAAAATGAAGTTTGTACAAAGGTGATGAAAACTTGGTGTGAACCATAAGCTCTGCTACAAATTCTGTTTCCCTCTCCACCACTGGCTAAATGGAGAGGTCACACGTGAGCAGAAAACACAGTCATAAGGTGACTTTTATTCCTTCCTAACATTATTACCTAATATTACATTATGTGTTCCTCTGCTCAATATCTTCACATGACAACTTAGAATTTAGAAGATGAAGGCATGCCTCATCTAAAGTGTTAGTATACTTCCATTTATTCACACTAAAAAATGAAATTTGTGCAAATGTGATGAAAACTTGGTGTGAACCATAAAATCGGGTACAAATTACTCTCATGTTTCATTCTTTCATTGCCAGGAAACTCAGAGCTAAATTTAAATGCAATTCCTCTCTGTTCTTTAACTGCTAAACATTATTTTAAGCTGTACTAGTAGATTTTTTTAATCAGTTTCAATTCTTTTGGAAATTGGGTAAGATAGAATGAGTGAAATGAGTGCAATTCAAGTTACTCCTCTGACACCCCTCTCATTGTTGACTGCTACTTAAGCCTCCACACCTAATACAAATAACATTTCTTCTATGAAGCTATTCCCCCATGACTCCAAGCTTACTATATTTACCCTCTTGCCTTTAAAATCTCTTACTGCCCTTCCCATCCATAAAATGTGTTCCTGTCTATACTAATTAATGCTTCCCTACAGCCCCACTTAACATCAAAATTAACACAATCTCACTCTGCATTGGACTCTGAGTAGCACACTCAGCATTCCATAAAAAATAAACAGCCTGCCAGGCACAAGAACATGCCCTTTTCTGCATCACATGCCCATAGCCCCCAAGACAGGAACTAAAGTGCTTGTAATGCAGTTCAGCCAGTGAATACACTATTTCCTTCTGGTCCATTATAATTCTCAGATTCAGAATAAAATCCTCTAGAGATCTTCTAGAGAGTACTATGTCTTCTCAAGATCCTAGTAAAATGCTGGGTAAAAAGTAGGTTAACTGTGACTCATAGGTTAAGACATAGACCAGTCTAGAAGACTAATTCAGGAGTGACTAAAATCAAAGTCCAAGGATTTTGATGCCTATGCAGGAATCACTTTTGCCCAAACCCTAAAACTCTAAAGTGCTGGCTCAGCA
Source organism: Aepyceros melampus (assembly GCA_006408695.1). Classification (NCBI taxonomy): domain Eukaryota; kingdom Metazoa; phylum Chordata; class Mammalia; order Artiodactyla; family Bovidae; genus Aepyceros; species Aepyceros melampus. The sequence goes on from SJXQ01003239.1 coordinate 47,938, forward strand.
TCCTTCTGCTTCATCTCAGATCTTCCCCACAGAGAACAAAACGGATTAAAAGAGTAAGTTCTGGAGTCCGGCAGAAAAACTTTTGAATCTTGGATCTGTTCGAAAGCATGCCACATTTCCCAATCTTACCAAACCTCCCTGAGCTTTCTCTTCTCTTAGGAATGATGGTTCATAGCAGACAAATGGATAAGAACGCTGTGGTACATATACACAATGGAATATTACTCAGCCATTAAAAAAAATACATTTGAATCAGTTCTAATGAGATGGATGAAACGAGCCGATTATACAGAGTGAAGTAAGCCAGAAAGAAAAACACCAATACAGTATACTAACACATATATATGGAATTTAGAAAGATGGTAATGATAACCCCATATGCGAGACAGCAAAAGAGACACAGATGTAAACAGACTTTTGGACTCTGTGGGAGAGGGAGAGGGTGGGATGATTTGGGAGAATGGCATTGAACATGTATACTATCATGTAAGAAATGAATCACTAGTTTAGGTTTGATACAGGATACAGGATGCTTGGGGCTGGTGCACTCGGATGACCCAGAGAGATGATATGGGGAGAGTGGTGGGAGGGAGGGTTCAGGGTTGGGAACTCACGTACACCTGTGGTGGATTCATGTCAATGTATGGCAAAACCAATACAGTATTGTAAAGTGTAAAAAAAAAAGGGGGGGGGAATGATGGTTCAGTTCCGTTAGTCATGTCTGACTCTTTGTGACCCCATGAATTGCAGCACGCCAGGCCTCCCTGTCCATCACCATCTCCTGGAGTTCACTCAGACTCACATCCATCGAATCAGTGATGCCATCTAGCCATCTCATCCTTTGTTGTCCCCTTCTCCTCCTGCCCTCAATTTCCCCCAGCATCAGAGTCTTTTCCAGTGAGTCAACTCTTCACACGAGGTGGCCAAAATACTGGAGTTTCAGCTTCAGGATCATTCTCTCCAAAGAAATCCCAGGGCTGATCTCCTTCAGAATGGACTGGTTGGATCTCCTTGCAGTCCAAGGGACTCTCAAGAGTCTTCTCCAACACCACAGTTCAAAAACATCAATTCTTCAGTGCTCAGCTTTCTTCCAGTCCAACTCTTACATCCATATCAAAACGTTGTAGGAGGAGCAAATATGATAGTGCTGATGAAGCAGACAGTACAGTGCCTTACACAAAGGCTCACTCAACAGTATTTTCCCTCGTCCTTTTCTAGAGCAATCTATTTCCTCATCTTCACTCTCCTGGTTTACCTCCTATCCCAATGTTCATATGCACTGAAATGTGTGATTTAAACACTTCAGGGCTACCGTGGTCCTGATATATCATTCTCCACTTGGACTTAGAATTTCATAGTCTATGAATCCTCACAAATTGAAAAATTACAAGGTATTTAATCAGATCTGAGATTATCCCAGTTGTTAAATTTTATAAAACTGAGAAAAATAACAAGAAATATTTCCTTGCGAGTAACCAAGATAGATGTGTATCTATTCCTGTCTTAGATGCAACTTCTCACTGGAGAAGACAAGGGGAAAAGGAAGAGCCCATTGTTATACTTCAAAGCTCTGCAGTCTATGTAGTGAGAATTTCTTAACTACATTCTGAAGCCTAAAGTGAAACCAAAAGGAGAGAGAAAACAACCATGGAAATCAATCTACTTAAAACAATCTTTAACAATGTTAAGATTCATTATCAACTGGCATGAGAGTTGGACTATAAAGAAAGCTGAGTGCCCAAGAATTGATGCCTTTGAACTGTGGTGCTGAAGAAGACTCTTGCGAGTCCCTTGGACTGCAAGGAGATCCAACCAGTCCACCCTAAAGGAGATCAGTCCTGGGTGTTCATTGGACGGACTGATGTTGAAGGTGAAACTCCAATCCTTTGGCCACCTGATGCAAAGAGCTGACTCATTGAAAAAGACCCTGATGCTGGCGGAAATTGAGGGCAGGAGGAGAAGGGGATGACAGAGGATGAGATGGTTGGATGGCATCACCAACTCAATGGACACAGGTTTGGGTGGACTCCGAGAGTTGGTGATGTACAGGGTGACCTGGCATGCTGTGTTTCATGGGGTTGCAAAGAGTCAGACACGACTTAACAACTGAACTAACTGAACTGCGTTGGAGAGGGAAATGGCAACCCACTCCAGTGTTCTTGCCTGAAGAATCCCAGGGACAGGGGAGCCTGGTGGGCTCCCGTCTATGGGATTGCACAGAGTCAGACATGACTGAAGCGACTTAGCAGCAGCAGCAGCATGTAACTAGCCACATATGACAGCTGATTAGTAATTTCATACATGTTCATCCAGAATGGTCTTTTGATGTTTCTTAACCCTTAAAATAAGCTCCAGTACTTTGGGCACCTCATGCGAAGAGTTGACTCACTGGAAAAGACCCTGATGCTGGGAGGGATTGGGGGCAGGAGGAGAAGGGGACGACCGAGGATGAGATGGCTGGATGGCATCAAAGACTCAATGGACGTGAGTCTGGGTGAACTCCGGGAGTTGGTGATGGACAGGGAGGCCTGGCGTGCTGCAATTCATGGGGTCGCAGAGTCGGACACGACTGCGCGACTGAACTGAACTGAACTGAACCCTTAAAATAACATTTTGAACAACTATATTCAAAGAAACTGATTTTGACTGTGCCTTCTGACGATTGTTAACTATTGTCAAATTTAATATTATATACATATATGTTGTCAAATCAGTAATTATTTTAATTATTTCAAATGCTCTCAACTTGTATGAAATACTTCTCTCTGTGTTAAGCACACTGGATACTGACTCCTAATGAGCTGGTAGATAAGTGAAAACAGAAAAATTATTTGCACTTTGAAAACTGGAAATAGTGTTTCAAAATACAGACATATAATTCCTGGAAGTACTAATGACAGAATGGTAAGAGTTAGAATATAATTAAGAAATCTTTTAATGATGCAATTTGTCAACTTTCAATGAAGTATTCTGAGCCTTCACACCTGTAATCATATTAACTTGAAAGAAATGTGCACAATATTATTTAAATACCAACTCCAGTCTCTGGACTGGAGGACTTGGCATTTGAGACATTATTAAACTTTGCTAATGGAGCTTGAGCACAGAGACAGGCTGCTGAAGAACACAAGAGCCCAAAGTGACAAATGCAGCTCTTGTGTTCATTTAGTGGGGAGGGATTTTGGCTTCAAGAGGAAAAACAAAACAAAAGGCAAGAAAGCTAGGTATAAAGAAAGGATTAGGATGAAGACAAATATGACATATGGAGAAAAGGTTATGAGATTGTGTGCTTAAAAATCTCTAGTCTTTTTGAAGTTAATTAAGCCTTCTCTCCAGGTCACTCAACCCTTATATCCCCATCTCCTTAAACCCACTGCCAAAGTCAGAGAGCAATTCCCCAAGACTCTTCTTACTAATTTCCCATATCATTCTCTAGCCATATTGCCTATTTTTTTTTATTGCTTCATAAGCAAGCAATGTTTGCTAACAAAACCTTTCTTGTGCTTTCCTGTCAAGGCTTGGCCAGCTGGGTAAAAAGGTCATCCAATCTCAGACCCAGCCTGCAGCCAAGGGATCAACTGTTCATTGAAAAGATATGAAGAAGCCTGAGAGTAAAAATCAATAAGACTGGGAAAGAGAATATATGGGAACTCTCAGTACTTTCTACTCAATATTGCTGTGAACCTAAAACTGCTCTTTAAAAAATTGTCTATTACGATGTATAGCAAAACGAATACAGTATTGTAAAGCAAAACAAACTAAAAAATAAAAATTAATTTAAAAAAATAAAAAATTAAAAAATTGATAGCACTCAAAATAGCAGCAATTCTGAAAGTAAAGGAGAACTTTGCTTGCTCATGCCTAAGTTAATAGAATACTTTTTGCTATTTGTGATCATAAAAAACTTAACTGCCTGTAAGTACAGACCCTACATATTTTGCACAACTTAAAGCCAAAGAAAACACAATAAAATATAGCACATCTCCTCTCCCCACTGATTCTTCATTTGCTATTTACCACCCACTTCTGTTAAGTTTCCATTTAACACACAAAGGCAAAAATACGGGGTAATTCTGATCAATGGGTTAAAAAAAAAATTCCAAATGGAAGTCAAAAAGTTCCTCAAAACAAACAAAAATGGAAACACAACATACCAAATTTTATAGAATGAATCAAAAGCACACCTAGAGGGAAGTTTATAGTGGTAACACCTATGTTACAAAAAAGGAAAGGTCTCAAATAGCTAATTTAACTTTAAGCCCCAGGTAACAAGAAAAAGAAAAACAAAATAAGCTTGAATCTAGAAAGAAGGAAAGAAATAAATATCAAAGCAGAAATAAATGAAATAGAGTCTAGAAATAACAATAGAAAAAATCAATGAAACTGAAAGCTAATGATATTGACAAAACTTTAGCAAGACAGAGTACTCAAAATCAGACATGGAAGTTATTAAAAGCAATAACAAAGAAATACTAAGAATCATAAGAAATGAATATGAACAATAGAAGGCCAACAAATCAGACAAGCTAGAAAAAATGGTTAAGTTCCTAGAAACATACCAATGTACCAAGACTAAATCATGAAGATATAGAAAATCTGAACAGACCAACCATGAATAAAGAGATTTAAACAGCAATCAAAAGCTTTCAACATAGAAAAGCCAAGATAGCTTCCCTGGTGAATATTATTAAATATTAACAGACCCATCACAAGCACGGAAATTGAAACTGTAATCAGAAATCTTCCAGCAAACAAAAGCCCAGGTCCAGACGGCTTCAGAGCTGAATTCTACCAAAAATTTCGAGAAGAACTAACACTTATCATATTCAAACTCTTCCAGAAAAATTGCAGAGGAAGGTAAACTACCAAACTTATTCTGTGAGGCCAACATCACCCTAATACCAAAACCTGACAAAGATGCCACACAAAAAAGAAAACTACAGTCCAATGTCACTGATGAACATAGATGCAAAAATCCTTAACAAAATTCTAGCAATCAGAATCCAACAACACATTAAAAAGTTCATACACCATGACCAAGTGGGCTTTATCCCAGGGATACAAGGATTCTTCAATTTCCACAAATCAATCAATGTAATTCACCACATTAATAAATTGAAAAATTAAAGCCATATGATTATCTCAATAGATGCAGAGAAAGCCTTTGACAAAATTCAACTCCATTTATGAGAAAAAGAACTCTCCAGAAAGCAGGAATAGAAGGAACATATCTCAACATAATAAAAATTATATATGACAAACCCACAGCAAACATTATCCTCAATGGTGAAAAACTGAAAGCATTTCCTCTAAAGTCAGGAACAAGACCAGGGTGCCCACTTTCACTGCTACTATTCAACATAGTTCTAGAAGTTTTGGCTACAGCCATCAGAGCAGAAAAAGAAATAAAAGGAATCCAAATTGGAAAAGAAGAAGTAAAACTCTCACTGTTTGCAGATGACATGATCCTCTACATAGAAAACCCTAAAGACAGAGCTAATCAATGAATACAGTAATGTTGCAGGATATAGAATCAACACACAGAAATCCCTTGCATTCCTATACACTAATAATGAGAAAGTAGAAAAAGAAATTAAGGAAACAATTCCATTCACCATTGCAATGAAAAGAATAAAATACTTAGGAATATATCTACCTAAAGAAACTAAAGACCTATATATCAGTTCAGTTCAGTTCAGTCGTGTCTGACTCTTTGCGACACCATGAATCGCAGCATGCCAGGCCTCCCTGTCCATCACCAACTCCCAGAGTTCACTCAGACTCGCGTCCACTGAGTCAGTGATGCCATCCAGTCATCTCCTCCTCTGTCGTCCCCCTCTTTTCCTGCCCCCAACCCCTCCAAGCATCAAAGTCTTTTCCAATGAGTCAACTCTTCACATGAGGTGGCCAAAGTACTGAGCTTCAGCTTTAGCATCATTCCTTCCAAAGAAATCCCAGGGCTGATCTCCTTCAGAATGGACTGGTTGGATCTCCTTGCAGTCCAAGGGACTCGCAAGAGTCTTCTCCAACACCACAGTTCAAAAGCATCAATTCTTCGGCGCTCAGCCTTCTTCACAGTCCAACTCTCACATCCATACATGACCACAGGAAAACTCATAGCCTTGACTAGATGGACCTTAGTTGGCAAAGTAATGTCTCTGCTTTTGAATATGCTATCTAGGTTGCTCATAACTTTTCTTCAAGGAGTAAGCGTCTTTTAATTTCATGGCTGCAATCACCATCTGCAGTGATTTTGGAGCCCCTCAAAATAAAGTCTGACACTATTTCTACTATTTCCCCATCTATTTCCCATGAAGTGATGGGACTGGATGCCATGATCTTCGTTTTTTGAATGTTGAGCTTTAAGTCAACTTTTTCACTCTCCTCTTTTACTTTCATCATAGAAAACTATAAAACACTGATGAAAGAAATCAAAGAGGACACTAATAGATACCATGTTCATGGATTGGAAGAATCAATATATTGAAAATGAGTATACTATTCAAAGCAATCTACAGATTCAGTGCAATCCCTATCAAGCTACCAGCGATATTTTTCACAGAGTTAGAACAAATAATTTCACAATTTGTATGGAAATACAAAAAGCCTCGAAGACCCAAAGCAATCTTGAGAAAGAAGGATGGAACTGGAGGAATCAACCTGCCTGACTTCAGGCTCTACTACAAAGCCACAGTCATCAAGACAGTATGGCACTGGCACAAAGACAGAAATATAGATCAACGGAACAAAATAGAAAGCCCAGAGTTAAATCCACACACCTATGGACACCTTATCTTCAACAAAGGAGGCAAAAATATACAATGGATTAAAGACAATCTCTTTAACAAGTGGTGCTGGGAAAACTGGTCAACCACTTGTAAAAGAATGAAACTAGAACACTTTCTAACACCATACACAAAAATAAACTCAAAATGGATTAAATATCTAAACATAAGACAAGAAACTATAAAACTCCTAGAGGAGAACATAGGCAAAACACTCTCCGACATACATCACAGCAGGATCCTCTATGATTCACCTCCCAGAATACTGGAAATAAAAGCAAAAATAAACAAATGGGATCTATTTAAAATTAAAAGCTTGTGCACAACAAAGGAAACTATAAGCAAGGTGAAAAGACAGCCTTCAGAATGGGAGAAAATAATAGCAAATGAAGCAACTGACAAACAACTGATCTCAAAAATATACAAGCAACTCCTGCACTTAATTCCAGAAAAATAAACGACCCAATCAAAAAATGAGCCAAAGATCTAAATAGACATTTCTCCAAAGAAGACATACAGAGGGCTAACAAACACATGAAAAGATGCTCAACATCACTCATTATCAGAGAAATGCAAATCAAAACCACAATGAGGTACCATTTCATACCAGTCAGAATGGCTACAATCCAAAAGTCTACAGGCAATAAATGCTGGAGAGGGTGTGGAGAAAAGGGAACCCTCTTACACTGTTGGTGGGAATGCAAACTAGTACAGCCACTATGGAGAACAGTGTGGAGATTCCTTAAAAAACTGCAAATAGAACTGCCTTGTGACCCAGCAATCCCACTGTTGGGCATACACACCGAGGAAACCAGAATTGAAAGAGACACGTGTTTATAATATCGCAGCACTGTTTATAATAGCCAGGACATGGAAGCAACCTAGATGTCCATCAGCAGACGAATGGATGAGAAAGCTGTGGTACATATACACAATGGAGTATTACTGAGCCATTAAAAAGAATACATTTGAATCAGTTCTAATGAGGTGGATGAAACTGGAGCCGATTATACAGAGTGACATAAGCCAGAAAGAAAAACACCAATACAGTATACTAACACATATATACAGAATTTAGAAAGATGATAATGATAACCCTGTATGCGAGACAGCAAAAGAGACATAGATGTATAGAACAGCCTTTTGGACTCTGTGGGAGAGGGAGAGGGTGGGATGATTTGGGAGAATGGCATTGAAACATGTATACTATCATGTGAGAAATCAATCGCCAGTCTAGGTTCGATACAGGATACAGGGTTCTTGGGGCTGGTGTACTGGGATGACCCAGAGAGATGATATGGGGAGGGAGGAGAGTGGGGGGTTCGGGATTATTAATAATAAATTAATTAATTTTAATTTATTAAAATAAATATCATTATTATAAATTATTGTAATAAATAATATTATTTTTTTAAAGAAGCTTAAAAAAAAAGAAGAAGAACAAACCCCAGTCTTTCTCAATTTTTCCAAAAATTTGGAAAGCAGAGAATACTTCCAAATTCACTTTACAAGGACAGTATTACAAAGCCAGATGAGGACACCACAAGAAAAGAAAATTACTGGCCAATATCCCTAATGAACACTCAGACATAATTTTCAACAAAATATTAGCAAACCAAATTCAAATCTCAATAAAAGGATTATATGCTATATTAAGTGGATTTTTTTCCCTGGGATATCAGAAAATTCAGCATACACATATCAAGCAATGTGATACACAGCATTAACAAAATGAAGGATGAAGATCATATGATCATCTCTACATATATAGAAAAAGCATATAGCAAAATTCAGTCCTTCCATAGGAAAAACTCAACCAGTTAGGAAGAGACAAAATGTACCTTAACACAGTAAATGCCCTATATGACAAATTCAAAACTAACATCATACTCAATGTTGAAAAGCTGAAAGCCTTTCTTTGAAGACTAGGAACAAGATAAGGATACTTACTGTCACCACCTCTATTCAGCATAGTACCAGAAGTTCTAGCCAGCGAAATCAAGCAAGAAAAAGAAATAAACAGCACCCAAACTGGAATGGAAGGAGTAAAACTGTTTCTCTTTGCAGGTGGATCTTTTATTAAACAAAATGCTAAAAGACTTCACCAAATAACTAGTAAGTTCCAAGATAAAGAATTCAAAAGTCAGTTTTATTTTTATATACCAACAACTATCTGAAAGATATAGAAATAACTCCATTTATAATAGCAACAAAAACAATAAAATATTATAGGAATAAGTTTAACCAAGGAAGTAAAAAAATCTATACACTGAAAACTGTAAGAGAAGGATGAAAGAAATTGAAGAACACATAAATAAATGGAAATAACTTCTGCATTCATGAGTTAGAAGGACAAATACTTTTAAATGTCCATACTACTCAAAGATCTACAAAGTCAATGCAATTTTTATCAAAATGCCAACAGAATTTTTCATAGGAATGTACAGCATGGTGACTTCAGTTGATAATACTATATTATATACTATAATTGGCTAAGAGGATAGATCTTAAGAATTTTCACACACACAAAAATAGCTATGTGAGGTAATACATATGCTAATTAACTGGATGGTAGGAATCATTTCACAGTGTTTACATTTATCAAATAACCATGTTGTACATTGAAGTATTACCATTTTGTTTCTCAGTTATATCATCATAAAGCTGGGAAGTGGAGCAAATGAACTGAGGGGGAGATTAAGTTGCATATTTGTTAAAAACTGCCCTCTTACCCAAATCAGAAGGCCTGGCAGTGACTTACCTATCAAGCCTTTTCTGATACATTTGTAGAAATGCAAAATAGTGTTTTCTTACTCAGACTCATTAATTGACCATAAAATTGAACACTGCTCTAAGTACAATGTCTATTACTAGATATAGGTTAACGAGTAAGGTATGATCTATACCCAAAAAAATTCACCCACCACCTATCAGGCAAAACAGAAGGCATTCACAGACAACCATAATTAAAGATGAAAATGGTACGTGGCATGAAAGAAGGGAAAAAATGTCACAGGTATCTAGAGAACAGAGGGGAAGCTTCCACTGAGGCCCAGAAACTACTTCATGAATATAATAACCTTTGAGAAAATACTTGAAGGATAGATACCCCTGCCCTTTGTTGTTGCTGAAATACAGTTGATTCACAATGCTGTATTAGTTTCATGTGTAGAGCAAAGTGACTCAGATTTATATTTATATATATATATATATATATAAATATGTTAGAGACTTTTCCATTGTAGGTTATTATAAGATATTGAGTATATTTCCCTGTGCTGTAAGTAGATCCTTATTGGTTACCTATTTTGTATATAGTAGTATAGATTTTAATCTCAAACTCCTAATTTATCCCTGCCCCCTTTTTCCTTTGATAACCATAAGTTTGTTTTCTATGTCTGTAAGTCTATTTGTTCTGTAAACAAGTTCATTTGTATTTTTTTAGATTCCATATATAAGCAATATCATATGATATTTGTCCTTCTCTGCCTGGCCTACTTCACTAGTTTGATAATCTCTAGGTCCAGGCATGTTGCTGCAACTGGCATTGCTTCATTCTTTTTTATGGCTAAGTTATACTTCATTATGTGTATGTACCACATGTTCTTTATCCATTCCTGTCAATGGACACTTAGGTTGCTTCCATGTTTTAGCTATTGTAAATAGTGCTGCTATTAGAATGCATGCATCTTTTTGAATAATTCAGGTATTGTTCAAAAGGATTACACGTTAGAATGCATGCACCTTTTTGAATAATCCAGGTATTGTTCAAAAGATTTACAATCGTTCTCAGTTTCCCATGTTGAGGGAGAATTATATGTTCCTGCGCATTTGAATTCAAAATGTAAGTATGATTTGCTTTACCACAAACTGAAGTGGAAGTGTGCATGCATTTTCCTTGGCTCTTTCTCCTTTGTGTCTGGGACAGATATTCAAACAGACTGCTGCATCAGCCTTCACATTCCAGAGTGATGTCCACTGAAGCCTCCTTTTCCCTCTGGCTCCTCTCAGCCACTGCCAAGATCATCAGCCCAGGTAGAAAAAAATTTCCCAAGGCCACGGATAGTCATTTTTCCCTCCTCACTAGCAGCCCATGTTTGCTAACTCACTTGCCAACATTTTCATTTTTTCAGGACTAGACTTGCCACATTTAGGTGATATGCTGACCCCAAACCCAACCTGCCACCAAGAGGGTTCCCTGCCCACTGGAAAAGAACAATGGGTAGACCTGTCCTACCAGGACAGAAAAAAGTCCTCTGTTGTCACTAAGACTTGGAGTGCGCTGATGACTGCAGCATAATTTATTATACCCTGGCTGATTTAGCAAGATTTGAATATGTGGCAGGAGAGACATGGCAGATAAATGAAGATAATTCTGAAAACATTTATGAAGAAGAGCGACAGTTTAAAAGTGTTATAGATTTAAGGCTTATAAAAAGAAAGTGAAGGCTGCTGTGTTTGAATCTACATTTTAAGAATATTTGCAAGTTCTTCTACCCAGTGATATCTATTACTAGCTCAAGTGATTTTTTTTTTTAATTTTTAGTGATTTCTCTACCTGCTTTTATTTAATCTCACACCCCAAAAAATTGACTGGATATTATTCCCTCATCTCCAGGTGACATTTAAAGTTTGAATTAAATCCAGCAAACTCTGATTTATGTGGCTCTGATAAACTGTGACATTTCCCAAATGAGTCTATAAAAAATACATAGATGATAGATTCTCCTGATGCTCTGAGGGTATGATGATTTCTGTACTAAAGAAACACATAAATTCTACCTTTTAAATTGTCATCATATACCTATATTCTTTTGATTTAGGGAGTAAGATGAATATATTATAAGAGAAATGCTGTTCTTCAAATTTAGAAACTATTCTCTGATTAAGAAACCTTCGGTTAAGAAACTAACCTCTTACAGTCACTTTTGCCTTCTAATGGAATGCATACAATTTACAACTGTTTTATAATAGTTTTATGGCAAAGGAATGACCACATATATCCTAAAGCTATCATTCACCTTTCCTCTGAAGTAAATAAAATCTATCTTCTCATATAGGCTGTTATTAGCTGGGGCTTTGACCTACATGATCTCATTTAATTCTATTAACAACTCAGTGTCATTGCACTCAGTTTCTATGCTTGCTCCTTGGAAGGAAAGTTATGACAAACCTAGTGTACACTGCATGCTGTCTCTTCAAACGTGTCCAACTCTGTGCAACCCTATGGACTGTAGCCCACCAGGCTTCATTGTCCATGGGCTTACCCAGGCAAGAATACTTGAGTGGATTTCCATGCCCTCCTCCAGGGAATCTTCCCAACCCGGGGATCAAACCAGCATCTCTTAAGTCTCCTGCTTTGCCAGGTGGGTTCTTTTCTTTCTTAGAGAAGGAAATGGCAACCCACTCCAGTATTCTTGCCTGGAGAATCCCATGGACAGAGGAGCCTGGCAGGCTAAAGTTTATGGGATTGCAAGAGTCAGACATGACTTAGCACTATCTTTCCTTTCCTTTCTTGACTGCTAGCGCCACCTGGGAAGCCCCATGAAAACTTAGACAGCATATTAAAAAGAGATGCTTCTAGTTCAAGATGGTGGAGTAAAAGGACATGCACTCATCTCCCCCTGTGAGAGCACCAAAATCACAACTAGCTGTTCAACAGCCATTGACAGGAGGATGCTGGAACCTACCAAAAAAAAAAAAAAAAATACCCCACATCCAAAGACAAAGAAGAAGCTGCAGTGAGACTTTAGGAGGGGCACAATCATGATAAAAATCAAACCCCATACCCACCAGGTGGGTGATCCACAAACTGGAGAATAATACAAAAAAAGTTATCTCACTGTTATGAAGGTTGGGAACCCCATGTCAGGCTTCCCAGCCTGGGGACCCAGCAAAGGGACTGGGAATCCCCAGGGAATCTGATCTTGAAGCACAGTGAGATTTGATCAAAAGACTTCCACAGGAATAGGGGAAACAGACACTCCAGGCTTGGAGGGCACAAACAAAACCTTGTGTGCACCAAGACTCAGAAGAAAGGAACAGTGACTCCACAGGAAACTGAACCAAAACCACCTGCTAGTGTTGGGGGGGTCCACTGTGGAGGTGTGGGTCAGCAGGGGTTCATCACAGGGATGGGAGGACTGGCAGCAGCTGTCTGGGAAGGTCCCTTTTCCCCTAAACACTCTTGGAGATCACCATTAACCCTACCTGTATGCAGGTCAAGAAACAAGAGTTAGAACTGGACATGGAATGGGAAAGGACTACGTCAAGAACTGGACATGGAACAACAGATTGGTTCCAAAGAGGAAAAGGAGTACGTCAAGGCTGTATATTGTCACCCTGCTTATTTAACTTCTATGCAAAGTACATCATGAGAAATGCTGGACTGGAAGAAACACAAGCTGGAATCAAGATTGCTGGGAGAAATATCAATAACCTCAGATATGCAGATGATACCACCCTTATGGCAGAAAGTGAAGAGGAGCTAAAAAGCCACTTTATAAAAGTGAAAGAGAAGAGTGAAAAAGTTGGCTTAAAACTCAACATTCAGAAAACGAAGATCATGGCTCTGGTCCCATCACTTCATGGGAAATAGATGGGGAAACAGTGTCAGACTTTATTTTTGGGGGCTCCAAAATCACTGCAGATGATGACTGCAGCCATGAAATTAAAAGATGCTTACTCTTTGGAAGAAAAGTTATGACCAACCTAGATAGTATATTCAAAAGCAGAGACATTACTTTGCCGACTAAGGTCCGTCTAGTCAAGGCTATGGTTTTTCCTGTGGTCATGTATGGCTGTGAGAGTTGGACTGTGAAGAAGGCTGAGCGCCAAAGAATTAATGCTTTTGAACTGTGGTGTTGGAGAAGACTCTTGAGAGTCCCTTGGACTGCAAGGAGATCCAACCAGTTCATTCTGAAGGAGATCAGCCCTGGGATTTCTTTGGAAAGAATGATGCTAAAGCTGAAACTCCAGTACTTTGGCCATCTCATGCAAAGAGTTGACTCACTGGAAAAGACTTTGATGCTGGGAGGGGTTGGGGGCAGAAGGAGAAGGGGACGACCAAGGATGAGATGGCTGGATGGCATCACGGACTCGCTGGACATGAGTCTGAGTGAACTCTGGGAGATGGTGATGGACAGGGAGGCCTGGCGTGCTGCGATCTATGGGGTCGCAAAGAGTCGGACATGACTGAGCAACTGAACGGAACTGAAGGCTGTATATTGTCACCCTGCTAATTTAACTTATATGCAGAGTACATCATGAGAAATGCCGGGCTGGATGAAACATAAGCTGGAATCAAAATTGCTGGGAGAAATATCAATAACCTCAGATATGCAAATGACATCAGGCTTATGGCAGAAAGCGAAGAACTAAAAAGCCTCTTGATGAAAGTGAAAGAGGAGAGTGAAAAAGTTGGCTTAAAGCTCAACATTCAGAAAACGAAGATCATGGCATCCAGTCCTATCACTTCATGGCAAACAGATGGGGAAACAATGGAAACAGTGAGAGATTATTTTGGGGGATTCCAAAACCAATGCTGATGGTGACTGCAGCCATGAAATTAAAAGACATTTGCTTGCTCCTTGAAGGAAAGTTATGACCAACCTAGACAGCATATTTGGAGAAGGAAATGGCAACCCACTCCAGTATTTTTGCCTAGAGAATCCTGTGGACAGAGGAGCCTGGTGGGCTGCTGTCTATGGGGTTACACAGAGTTGGACATGACTGAAGCAACTGAGCAGCAGCAGACAGCATGTTAAAAAGCAGAGACATTATTTTACCTACAAAGGTCCGTCTAGACAAAGCTATGTTTTTTCCAGTAGTCATGTATGGATGTGAGAATTGGACCATAACGAAAGCTGAGAGCTGAGGTACTGATGCTTTTGAACTGTGGTGTTGGAGAAGACCCTTGAGAGTCCCTTGGACTGCAAGGAGATCAAAACAGTCCATCCTAAAGGTAATCAGTCCTGAATATTCATTGGAAGGACTGATTCGGGAGCTGAAACTCCAATACTTCAGCCACCTGATGCAAAGAACTGACTCATGTGAAAAGATCCTGAAGTTGGGAAAGATTGAAGGCAGGAGGAGAAGGAGACGACAGAGGAGGAGATGGTTGGATGGCATCACTGACTAGGTGGACATGAGTTTGAGCAAGCTCTGGCAGTTGGTGATGGACAGGGAAGCTTGGTGTGCTGCAGTCTAGGGGGCTGCAAAGACTGAACTGATACTGATACTGATTAACCCACCATAGAGCATGTAGACCCAAGGGCTGGGTCACCTCAGGCCAAAAAACTACCAGGGAGGGAGTGCAACCCCACTCATCAGCAGATGATTGGATTAAAGTTTTACTGAGCAAGGCCTTGCCCACCAGAGTGAAACCCAGTTTTTCCCGTCACCAGTCTCTCCCATCAGGAAGCTTACACAAGCCTCTTAGCCTACTCCATAAGAACACAGACAGAAGAGGCAAGAAGAACTACAATCCCACAGTCTCACAGAGACTAAAACAAAACTGCATTACAGAAAGTTAATCAGCATGAAAAAGCAGAAATGTCCCTTCCAGATGAAGGGACAAGATAAAACCCCAGAAAAACATATGAATGAAGTGGAGTAGGCAAACTTCCAGAAAAAGATTTCAGAATAATGATAGTGAAGATGATTCAGGATCTCAGAAAAAGAATGGAGGCAGAATAGGCTGGCTGAGCAGATATAAACATGTACATGTATGCACTTTCACTTACATCACTGCTTGACCCCCCCAAATTGTATGTAATTATTTTATACTGTTAGGTTAATCATGTTTCCATTATGGCCTGCAACTGTAATTGCCTTTTATTTTTTGTCTGGTTATTGATTGTGAAAACAGATAAACATCTTTTACTATTGTGATTAAGTATTACATAATTAATACCATTGTATCATGATTGGTCAACATAAAAATTACAGAATTCTGTATCACCAAAACTACCATTTATTAGAAAAACCTATAATCATTTTTTAATCGAGATGGATATCAGAATTATCTTGCAAGTTTTTGAAAATACAAATACCCAGTTACTGTTTTGATTTTTATTTTTTTGCAGAGCTGCAGATATGTTTCTGCAGCCATGTTTAAAAACAACTGGACTATATGAGGAGCTTTTACTTTTATCTAGTTTGTTTTATTTTTTTCTATTTCATATTCAGTGCTCTCATTTCATTTAGTTTATGTTTTCCAATTTCCCCATCTCTTTTTGTCTTTTTTTAGGTTCTTTCTCAGGCCTTTATAAAGTATAGCAGAAAAGTTATTGTATACATGTGATGGCACCCCACTCCAGTACTCTTGCCTGGAAAATCCCATGGACGGAGGAGCCTGGTAGGCTGCAGTCCATGGGGTCGTGAAGAGTCGGACATGACTGAGCGACTTCACTTTCACTTTCATGCATTGGATAAGGAAATGGCAACCCACTCCAGTGTTCTTGCCTGGAGAATTCCAGGGACAGGGGAGCCTGGTGGGCTGCCATCTATGGGGTCACACAGAGTCAGACACGACTGAAGTGACTTAGCAGCATTTTAGAAAACTTATAAATTTCTGCCTAACTAAAAAATTTATGACATTTTGATTCCACTTGTTTGACTTAGTATGAATAGAATCTAGATTTCTAATTTAGAAAAAAATAGATATGTAACAAGCAACAAAGATTTACTATATAGAACTAGGAACTATAGTCAATATCTTATAATAACCTACAATGGAAAATGATCTGAAGACTAATATATGTGTTTATGTATAACTGAATCACACACACACAAAAAGAAATTCTACTTTTTGAAATTTAGTAATATTTATCTTTTTGCCAGTTTTATTAAATGTACTATGGACATCTAATAACAGCAATTGAGACACAAAATTTTAAATATTTATGTAGGATATTATTAATATAAATTAATTAAATATAAATCTATTATGTTTAAATTATTGATTCCAGCATTAATTTTAAGATGCTCCTATTATTTTTTCTGCACTTGAAAAAAATTCTCAGAGAAATGTTAATATGTCTCACTATGATTATAGATTTCTTTTCCCTATATTTCTTCTGATTTTTGCTTTATGTATCTTTCTTTGTTGTTATAGTGTCCAGTGGTTTATGATGTCTGTCTTCTTTGTGAATTGTGACTTTTATCATTAAAAATATTCATCTTTGCTTCAGTTAAAATAAAAAATTAAAAAAACAAAAAGGCAGAGCCATCACTTTGCCAACAATGATCCATATAGTCAAAGCTATGGTTTTTCCAATACTCATGTATGGATGTGAGAATTGGACCATAAAGAAGGCTGAGAGCCAAAGAATGGATGTTTTTGAAATGTGATGTTGGAGAAGACTCTTGAGAGTCTGTTGGACAGCAAGGAGATCCAACCAGTCAATCCTAAAGGAAATCAGCCATGAACATTCACTGGAAGGACTGATGCTGAAGCTCCAATACTCTGGCCACATGACGCCCTGATATTGGGAAAGACTAAAGGCAAAAGGAGAAGGGAGTGGCAGAGGATGAGATGGTTAGATAGCATCACTGACTTAACGGACATGAAAGTGAGCACATTTGGGGAGACAGTGGAAGACAGGAGCCTGGAATGCTGTAGTCCATGGGGTTGTGAAAAGTTGGACATGATTTAGGACTGAACAACAACAACCGTCTCTGCAGCTGTGCTTTCTGACAGCCCATCAGGTTGTCCTTGCTCCTCTTGATCTTGCTAACCTCAGCTACAGAGCCTTCACTGCCTATCCCATCTGTGCTTTGACATCGACATGCTCCTGTGTACCTGTTTTATATCTTTTTCAAGTGACATCAAACCTGGTCCCTTCCCTCTCACATCTGACCTTGACTTCCATGTGGTCTAAAGCCCTAAGTGCTATACTTTGTAGACAATCCAGTATCCTTCCACTTTCACATTTTCCACATTCTTTATATATACATATATGCTTATGTCTATTCTTCCCACTTAGATGGATGGCATTTTCTTTGTTTCTAGGTCTCTCACACACATAGCTGATCATAGTGACTCAGCAGCCCACAAACACATTTGACAACCTGTATTTTATAGATGAGTCCGCAGTTTAAAAGCATGTATTAAAACAAGTCAACAACTGTAAACATCCCCTCCACTCACAAAATGCACCATAATTCAGGAACAACCTGCATGAGGGACGTCAATACATGTTGTCTTAACCGAAGTGATTCTTCTTGACCAGATACATCCCAGCCAGTACAGTAGTGAAAAGATCCATTAGTATACATGTGGTAAATTGGAAAAAGCACATGACAATGTAGCGATTCCTTTTTTTGCTAGCCAAGGGATCATAGTCACTATCCTTGGTCCTAATCTAGAGATTTAATTTAAAAAAAAAAAAAGGATTTTTAAATTGTCCCAATGTTTTCTAAGTCTGACGGAAAAACTCAAATTGAGATGATCTGGCAAAATAAACCTAAAGCTTTCCCAGTGCATAATGAGCCAGTGCCTTTTATCTTCTAGGATAATTTTTGTTGTTGTTCAAACACAGAACTCATGGCTGGACTTCTCTTGTATCCTGTAGAGGGTCTATCATAAGGCCAAGTGCTTAGATCATGGCTGAGCAGGAGAATCCTGGACTGTAAGTCAGACCACACACTTCTTGCTCCAAGTCCTGCCTTTACTTTATACAGTCTTTTATCATAACTTCTCTCAACCTCCAGCTGCTCATCTGTGACATGAGGGCAATGGCCTAGATGACCTCTTCCAACTCTACCTTGCTGGAACTCTCCTGAGATCCTTCAGCCCATGCTGGATGATAGTAATAGGCTTCTGTAAATCATGTCCTGACCCTTTCCTAAAAACTCCAGGGTTGACAGAGCTTCTTTTTGCAAGTCTGTGGGTAGGCTTCACAGTCAGTCAGAGATATCTTACAAAAGTAAAATAACTGTAAACAGTGTAGAAAATGAGAATAATATCCTTGTCAAAGCCAGTGGGTTAAGCCAAGCCTGGGGAATTGCTCATTGAAACAGAGTATGAGAGCAAATGAAGGCGAAACAATTGAAAAGAAAAAAAAAACTGCTATCACCATGGGCCACTGGCTGTATCAAATCCTGACAAGCCTCCTGACCTTCACTCTCCCTGCCGCAGCCATGCTGCCTGTGCTGAACTCAGCAGTACAATGTGATAACCGTGAGCCTGGCTTGGTTTCGTGAATATTCACGTCAGTTTTCACCACTTTCAAGCAAAGAGCTAGTGGCTTCAGAGCGTTCCGTTTTCTTGCCAACCTCTTTTGTTTCTCGTCTTTAGAAAGAAAAGGAAAAAAAAAAACAACAAAACAATGGCCTTACACAATAATCAAGTGATATGAATAGCTGTATTCCCTCCATGGAGCTCCCATGAAGTTATTAATCCCAGCTTTCCATTTTCTTTATAAGCTATCTGTTGACTAAAAAAAGATGCGCAATGTGAGAGGTATGAGTTAAGCTTTATTTGGGGAAAAACGAGGACTGTAGCTCAGGAGACAGCAACTCAGATAGCTCTGAGAGACTGCTCCAAAGAGCCAGTGGGGGAAGGTCAATATATAAGATTTTGGTGAAGGGTGAGTTCAATGCACTCAAGCACTTACTTTACAAAAGGTTTTCTGCTATTCATGAGGAACTGATGTCACCATGAAGGGATTTATTGCTTTTCTTGATAAGAGGTGATGCAGGATTGGGATCATGAAATCAGTTCCTAAAAATATCTAGCTATCTAAAGACCTGTTCTGCCAGTTTTCCTGGAGCAGAAAGTGCCTCACTCTCCACCCTGAATTCCCCTCAGGGAGTGATCAGCAGCTGCAGCATCCCAGGCAGATGGCAAATGCCCTTCTTGTTGTTGTCCAGTCACTGGCAAATGCTCTAGGCAAATACCAATTTGTAGTTAACATATCAAATAAATGTTAAGTTATTAATAAGCCAGACATGTTATTATCCAGACATGAGGTCCCACCCAGGACCTATAAAGAAAGACTGCTCCTCCCTCAGCATTTCTATTTCTTCCAGGACTACTGATATCCTTAGTTATAAAAGCTGAAAGCTTTAGCACCATTACTGAACTTTCTCTTCTCTGACCCCCAAATTTAGTCAGTTGATCCAGTCTCTCAGTTGTATGTCTGAAATGTTTTCAAAATTCACTGCATCTTCCCTCCTTCTGCTAACTTTTCTGTTCATCCCATACTTTGCCTGGCCTAGACCATTAAAAAAAAAAAGACTTGTGTTTTTCCCTCCCTACTTAGTCTCCCCTTTCCATGATCCATATTCCTTTGAAATAATCTTCTTGAACTTCCTGCCACAGCTCTACTTGAAACTTAGAATTATTCTCTTAGCTACAGTATAAAGTCCAAATTCCCTTGGCCAAGCATTAAAGCACTGTTGCCTTGTATTTCTAAAAACATATTGTCCATAAAATACAATTTTTTGATTAATTAGCTATCATAGTTAATTTTATGTGTCACTTTGTCTAGGTCATGTTACCCAGATATTTGCTCAAACATGATTGTAGATTTTTCTATGAAGGTATTTTAAAATAAGTATTAACATTTAAATCAGTAGACTTTGAGCAAAGCAGATCATCCTCTGTAATATTGGTGGTGCTTATTTAATCAGTTGAAGGCCTTAGGAGAATAAAGAATGACCTTCCAGAGTAAAAAAAAAAAAAAAAAAAAAAAAAATCTGCCAGCAAACTGCCTTTGTCTCAAACTGCAATACAGCAGCTCTTACCTGGGTCTTCAACTTGCCAGCCTCCCCCATATATTTTGATCTTTCCAGTTTCCACAATGTTGTCAAATTATCCCTTAATAAATCAATCAATCTCTGTCTCTCTCTTGCTCCTCTTACCATAATGGTTTCATTTCTCAGAGAACTATGTATTCAGTTCAGTTCAGTTGCTCAGTCGTGTCCGACTCTTTGTGACTCCATGAATTACAGCACGCCAGGCCTCTCTGTCCATCACCAACTCCCAGAGTTCACTCAAACTCATGTCCATCGAGTCGGTGATGCCATCCAGACATCTCATCCTCTGTCGTCCCTTTCTCCTCCTGCCCCCAATCCCTCCCAGCATCAGAGTCTTTTCCAATGAGTCAACTCTTCGCATGAGGTGGCCAAAGTACTGGAGCTTCAGCTTTAGCATCATTCCTTCCAAAGAAATGCCAGGGTTGATCTCCTTCAGAATGGACTGGTTGGATCTCCTTGCAGTCCAAGGGACTCTCAAGTCTTCTCCAACACCACAGTTCAAAAGCATCAATTCTTGGGCACTCAGCTTTCTTCACAGTCCAACTCTCACAGCCATACATGACCACTGGAAAAACCATAGCCTTGACTAAATGGAGCTTTGTTGGCAAAGTAATGTCTCTGCTTTTGAATATGCTATCTAGGTTGGTCATAACTTTCCTTCCAAGGAGTAAGCATCTTTTAATTTCATGGCTGCAGTCAGCATCTGAAGTGATTTTGGAGCCTCCAAAAATAAAGTCTGACACTGTTTCCACTGTTTCCCCATCTATTTCTGATTAAGTGATGGGACCAGATGCCATGATCTTAGTTTAATGCAAAAAAAGATTCAGCTGACAAATGCTTTCAGGTAATGCTACTGTGAACAAGAAAAAACACAGTTTTGAATAGTGAGTCTTCTAAAATCTAATAACATTCTTGTGTACACCCTAAAGCATTAAGTCATGCTACTCTGTGCCCTCAAAAAGTGGAGGAAGAAAAACATTTCATGATAAGCTGGTTGTAATCAGCTGTGGAAGTTTAAATCAGCTGGGGAAAAGAGGATGTCATAGCACTCAGGGAGAGGATGCCTACTGACAAAGCTAACTGCCTGGTTATGGATGCTGAGGCTCCACCTTCAGGCAAAGCTCAGATGCTAGAGGTCTAGACAATGCATTCAATTGTTCTACATGATAAATGAATTGGAAACTCAGAGTTGTCTTTTGCTGTCAATGTGAAGGACTTAAGAACCTTTGGACCCTTGTGTCTAAATGAACACAACTGGGGCAGACCTGGGATTAGAATGTGACTCCTATGCCAGGCTGACCTCAAAGCTGAGGATGCAGACTAAATGTGGAAGAAGAAGGTGAAAAAAAAAAGTCACAGGTGAAAAGAAAGACTAGAGATAGAAAACGAGTTGGAAAGGCAGAGTCTCAGAGGTGGGTATCATCTACAAGGTGAACACAGGAAAAGAGAGAGGGGATTCGATACCTCTGAGATGAGACGGAAGAAAAAGGGCACAACAGGGAAGAGGGAAGTTGGAGGAAGGTTAAACTCTTCATCTTCTTAGGTGAGTGGAAGGCTTAGCAGGAAGAAGAGTAGGCTTCAGATTCAGGGCTGTGATATGACCCTGGCTCTTACTATTCGTTTAACTAAGCCAACTTACTTTCCTCCACTGTACTGAGGTAAAGCATGGCAATATAGAAAGAAATCAATGAAGGTTCATTATCATTACATTACTGCTGTAATGAAGCTCTAGCCTTATTTATTTAACAAAGTTTATGTAGCACTTACTATTTATTAATATGTGCCGAGTACTGTTCAACAAGCTTGACAATATGCTTGACAAGCATCATCAGAGCAACCCTGTCAGGTAGGTGTGATTATTAGATTCCATTTTACTGATGAGTACATTGGGCCAAAGAGGTCAAGTATCTTTCTGAAGGTAATAGGTGGTAAACAAGTTAGATAAAATGTTTATTTCTAGATGTGTTAGAAGCAAGCATCGTTATCCTCAACCAGAGGCTCAGGGACTGTACCATTAGTTGTGTACTCTGGTAAGTAAACTGGAACCAGAGAGGTCAAGTCTCTTTCTATACACACACACACACACACACACACAAAATTAAAGATATTAAGCAAAATTATTTTAACAGTCTCTAACATGACATCTAAAAGTCAAAATGCAATTAGGGATTCTGTAGTATATTTCTGGCATTCTGTGAGCAGAAATCCTCTTATAATATTAAGTCTGCTGTTCAATTTTTAGCAGTTATATAAGTTTCTAGAAATCCACAATAGGTAAAAATAAAGACTTTCTACTCTGCTAACACATAAAACAATAAAGTTTATGTTTTAGGATGAAGCATATGCTCAAATTACCTTCAAAATGTGCTACCTAAATATGGTTTACCTGTATGTAAATTCACCCATGCAGGAATCAAAAAAGACTACAGAACAAATTAGGACATTATTAAAAATCGCAGTGGTTGTAATCCTCATTTTTTATTCCACTTTGAAAGTTACAAGTACTTCCACATACACACATCTATTCGGACTGATCCCATGGTGGGCAGAGGCCATGGGACACAGGGCAGGGCACAGCTCTGGAATCAGGAAGTTAGGTTTGATGCTTCTTCTCCTTGATGCTGACTGCTATGCAACATTTTGAAAACTTTTAAAAATACTTCATGACTACATTTTCTTCTCAACTCCAAAATGAAGAGAACAATGACTGCACCAAGTTTTGTACAATTCAGTTCACTCAGTCATGTCCAACTCTTTGCAACCCCATGGACTGCAGCATGGCAGGCTTCCCTGTCCATCAATTACAATAATGCACTTAAACGTTTTCAATACCCAGCCTGTCTCCTTTCAGGAAGAAGAGTAAACTACCATCTACTGGGAGTTAAGTCCTCCTGGTCCATCTCAGCCCACCCTACTCAGTGATAATAAAATCACCATCCACGTTGTTTATATTCTTGTAAAGAACTGTTGTGATTCTGAAATTTTATTACTTGTGGGAAAGAAAATAACTACTTCACAATGACTTTCCTAGTAGTATGTCTTAATGTCTCTAAACCTCTCTCCTTCAAACTGAGACAAAAATTCAGTTTCATTTAGAGAGGCCATAGGTTGGAATTTTACACCAAAGGGGGCTTTAATACCTCACATTCGTGCTGCAGAGCCAGGACTATTTGAATGGTATCTTTAAAATTTTCTTGAGGGCTAAATGCCAGGCAGTATCCTAGATTGGATATTAGAACAGAAAAAGGGCATCAATGGAAAAAGTAGTAAAATATGAAGAAAGTCTGGAGTCTGATTACTACAGTTAATTTTTCACTTCTCACAAACATACCATTGTTATTCAAGACAACAATGTTAGGGGAAACTGGATGAGAAGTATATAGAAACTCTCAGTGCTATCTGTGCCACTTTTTCTGTATGTCTAAAATTATGTCAAAAATTAAGGGAACCTAGATAGCATATGAAAAAGCAGAGACATTACTTTGCCGACAAAAGTCTGTCTAGTCAAGGCTATGGTTTTTCCAGTGGTCATGTATGGATGTGAGAGTTGGACTCTCACAGAAAGCTGAGCACAGAAGAATTGATGCTTTTGAACTGTGGTGTTGGAGAAGACTCTTGAGAGTCCCTTGGACTGCAAGGAGGTCCAACCAGTCCATCCTAAAGGAGATCAGTCTTGGGTGTTCATTGGAAGGACTAATGCTGAAGCTGAAACTCCAATACTTTGGCCACCTCTTGTGAAAAGTTGACTCACTGGAAAAGACTCTGATGGTGGGAGGGATTGGAGGCAGGAGGAGAGGAGGACAACAGAGGATGAGATGGCTGGATGCCGTCACCAACTCGATGGACATGAGTTTGAGTGAACTCTGGGAGTTGGTGATGTACAGGGAGGCCTGGCATGCTGTGATTCATGGGGTCACAAAGAGTCGGACATGACTAAGCAACTGAATTGAACTTTCTTACTGTTGGAAGAGGGAGATGCAAGTATCGAAAGGGGAAAGACTACAATGTGATGTTATCCATGGTGCTGGACCCGCAGCCACAGGAATTTTTCAAGGAATACCATGACATGCTCATCTTAACCATGGAAAAATATTTGGTGTTGTTCTGAGGGCAGCTGATCAAAGGCTATGATGAGGTTTCCTGGGACTTTTGCCTCTACCAGCATCTAAGTGTGCTGGGTAGAGTTAGGGGGCTGCCTGAATCCCACATGCAAATTTGGGTTAAGTTGGCCAGAAACTCCACATTCAGGGACAGAGTCCCAGCTGTCTGAAGGTGAGGGGAGGCTTTGAGGGCTGTCAGTGATGGAGAGGTAGGAATACGGTCAGTCACCAAAGAAATAGAGAAAGGGAGGTACAATGTGTGGATTGAGTTCATCTGATCAGGAGTTTACCTATGAGCAGAAAATGTGTGCCAGTAAGCCCCAAGGAATTCAGTGGCTAAGGGGAAAAGAGCAGGCTCTTAAGGAACTGAACTAGCCAATCCTCCAAAAAGTCCTTACTAATGACTGAAAGTCAAAAAGCTCACTGCATAAGCCAAAACCCCAAACTGGTAATCACAGAATCAGCATAGTTTATACAGAGAGAGGACTTGGGATTCTCAGTGTCCTTCCCAATACATCATGAGACCTTTATCCTACCCCAAACGCACCCCAAGCCATTGTATGAACTCAAAAGCATCTCACCCCTTTGGACCTCAGGTTGCTTATCTGTACAAGAATATTAGTCTTGTTGATCCCTGAGGTCCCTTCTAACAGGGATACCCCATGGTCTGTGCTTGATACATATATTTGTGAGAGCATGAAAAGTCATGTCAGTAATATATTCTGAGAGTCTGCCCTGGAAATCTGGGCATAGGTGATACAGCCATGGTTCAAACAGGCAAAGGTCCTACTCTCATGGAGCCTTTATTCCAATACAAAAAAAAAAAAAAAAACGTACATATACAGTGTAATGCCAGGTAGTGACAAATGCCAGGAAGAAAAGTAAAAACAGGGAAAGGTGTGGGTTATTTTTGTTTCAACACCCAAAGAAGGCCACTTTGAAAGGTAACATTTTAGCAGAGATGTGAATAAGTGAGGGGGCAAACTATGCAAACATTTAAGGAAGGTAATTCTGAGAAGAGAGAAAGAATCATGTGGCCAAAAACTCTAATATACAAGACGAGTTGGAACATTCAAGGCTGGTGTGGCTGGTGCAGAGAGCAAAAGAGTGGAGGGAGGAGTTAGGAGGCTACTAGCACAGGCAAGAAATGACAGTAATTTGAACTAAAGCACAGAAATGATAACTTTATATGCCAGCCACTTTTTTAGTACTTGTCTTAACTCATCTAATCCTCATACAACCCTGTGAGGTTGGTACTTTATTAACAGATGAACAAGGAAGAAAGATTCAGGAATTTGATTAAGGTTACACAGCAAGTGAGTAGAGGAGGCAAGAGCCAATGGAACGGGGCAGCCTAAGGCTGGTAAAGTGAAAGTCGCTCATTTGTGTCCAACTCTTTGCAACCCCATGGACTATACAGTCCAGGGAATTTTCCAGGACAGAATACTGAAGTGAGTAGCCTTTCCCTTCTTCAGGGGATTTTCCTAACCCAGGGATCAAACCCAGGTCTCCAATATTGCAGGCACATTCTTTACCAGCTGAGCCACAGATAAGAAGAGCTCAAAAGCAGGGTACATTTTGTAGGAAGTTTTAACAGGACTCACTCGGGATTAGATATGGAGAGTAGGATAAAGAAATGACCCAATCTTCTCCAACTTGCAAACACTTATTTGTGCAAACACTTATTTGGGGTGATACACTCACAAGAGAGAAAGCAATCAGTTCTTTGTGAGTGTGAGAGAGTCGACTAGGCATGTAACAAAGGGGTAATCACACCAGCTGCCACCTTAGAAAGGGATTCAGTTTCATTGCAATGGGCAATCTCCATTGCAGAACCCTATACATACACAAGACTTGACTGGCGGCTTCCAGGGCAGGGCCCTGCCTCCCCCCGCTCTACAGATCGAAACCACATATAATAGAGGTACGCACCTGCAAGCATTGGGTCAGTCACTGCTGAGCTTGAAACAGCCCTTTATCATACAAAGATGTTTGTTAATTGTTGGTTTCCAGTGTTATCAAAAGCCAAAGAAAGATGTAAATCTAGGTGACAATCTTGCTATCTAAAAAAGATCTTTAAAGACTCTGTTCTTATGGGGGGGAAAAAGATAGAAAAGGAAATAGAAGGCACCACACTGTACACCTGGAAGTGCTTTCCCTGAACTCTTTGAGTATGAGCAGAAAATTCAATAAAATTCCTCAAAGCAGATAAATGGCTCAGTGTCAGCATAAAGCATGGATGGTAAAGAGATTTCATCTTGAATGCCATCTCCAAGGCTTGTTAGTGGCTGCCTAGCAGTTCAGTGATAAAGCAACATGATCAATAGTGATGTCTGCCAAGGTGTAGAAAGAAGAATGGATACATGCATCTCAAGTATTTCCATCTTTTTTCCATAGGGAGAATTCTAACTTCTGAAGCTATTCAAAAGTATGGACTTAGTTTCCCTATCACTGAAGTACATGTCTAAGGGAAGCTGCTGAGTTAGTCATCATTAGTACTTCCTGTGAATTCATCAGCAGGGGGTAGGCATATGGGGTAATTCTTTATACTTTTATGCATTGCCTGAATTTGTACAATCGTTATGTTATTTTTGTAATGATAAAAACTCATTTTAATTTATTTAAAAATTAAGTATTTTGAGGATAAATCACTCTCTTAGTGTTAAGTCTGAGTTAGAAAGATTATAGGGACAATGATCCCTCTCAATTTAGTAGCCCTTGTATCAAGTTTTTTTTAACACAGACATTTTACCTCTATGACTTTTCATGAAATAATATTCCATTCACAGGATAGAGTACCCTAAAATCAGATCTGTAAGAGACAGTTTTAAAAGGTAGACAGGGATGAGAGAGATGGGAAAGAAAGTATAAATCAGAAATCAGGAAGAGAAAAGAGGACAAAAGTAGAATTTTTGCAAGGAAACTTTAAGAGAAGGACAGAAAGCTAAGAGACTATTACATCAGACCTAGACGACCCTCCAGTTTGGCGAGAAGGGTAGGAGTGAGAGGCTAGATCCTGCATCTCTGGGCAGCACCACGGCCAGCACACCCCCGAACACACGGAGGTTCTTGGAGCCACAGCCAGGCTCCAGAGAAGGGAACCCTGGGTCTGCTCCTTACTGGATGTGTGACCTTGGCTGAGTCACTTAATCTCTTTGTGCCTGTTTCCTCACTAGTAAAATGGGGGTCATGACTACATCTACCTCAAAGGGTTGCTGTGAGGACTGAATGAGTCTGTCCAGTTAAAATGCTTAGAACAGTGCCTGGTACACAGTAAGTAAAATAAATGCTCAAAGCATTTAGGCTTGTTAAAAACAAAAAAATAACTTTAGAAATAACTAAAATCAGTAAATTAAGAGTCTCCAAAGCTTTTTCCATCTCAAACATCAAAAATGCTTTTGGGTGTGTGGTTAGGGTGGGACCTAGGGGACAGATCAACATTGTCACAAAATAATAGTCTGAACAATTAAACAAAGCAGACCACATTTAAAAACATCAAGGGGCATATTATTTGCAGCAAAGTAAATGAATTGATTGGAGAAGGCAATGGCACCCGACTCCAGTACTCTTGCCTGGAAAATCCCATGGACGGAGGAGCCTGGTAAGCTGCAGTCCATGGGGTCGCTAAGAGTTGGACATGACTGAGTGACTTCACTTTCACTTTTCACTTTCATGCATTGGAGAAGGACATGGCAACCCACTCCAGTGTTCTTGCCTGGAGAATCCTAGGGACAGGGGAGCCTGATGGGCTTCTGTCTATGGGGTCACACAGAGTTGGACACGACTGAAGTAACTTAGCAGCAGCAGCAGACTTAAACAGATGTTGAAGCCAACCTTTCTGAATGTTAACTAATGCAATATGGCTTTTAATTTTGGGGGGTTTTTAGATTTTTTTAATTCTACAGACAAAGACTTTTAGCAGGGCACCTCTGGAACATTATTTATGCTATTCTTCTTGAGGCATAAAATGTAAGAAAATATACTAGAAACTCCTCCCAATTCACTGTTGGCCCTGATTCCAAATCCATCTTTCTGCAATAAAGCAGCTCCACCTTGATAGAAAGAAGCCTGGTCTTGGGTTATGGTGATCTGGGTTCAGATCTTAGGTCCATCATCTTTATACCATGATCATTATATTAGGTTTTATTACCTGTGTGAATCCAAACAAGTTCTTCAGCTTTCCTGAACCCTATTTTTCTTTAATAGTTTTCTTTATGTTAAATAGAAAACAAAGTAAAACCTAGTACTTGTGACAATTAATATGAATTAATATATACAGATAAGACTGATGTTAGTATATCCTCTCCTCCTCCCACCCCAACCTCTTGCAAAAAAAAAAAAAAAACTTAACAGGCTGAAGAAGGATGAGAAAACATTGAGCCAGGGGGAGTTCAAGAAGAAATAAAGTACAGCCATAGATAAAGGAGACTACTCTTTCTTCCTTCCACTCAGGAATCACAAGCTTTGAGGATGCCAAGCATCTAAGGGGGTTAAGAAATATGGCGAGTTTGGAAAGGTTGGCTGTTTTCCCTTTCCCTCCCATTTCTCCAGTCTCTCACTGCTTTTCTCTCACCTCCCTCTGCTTGCCCACAACTAGGCTTCCTCGCACCCCTTCCTTTCCTTCCCTCCTCCTCATTTTGGGTAGAAGTTATCTTCTGTTGCAGATCATTTCTCTTTGGAGACTAAAGCAGATCCACAGTTGAGATAAGAGGAAGGGAATGAAAATCCTGGAGGCTTTACCAGGCTGCAGGGGACAGGCAGCAGAAACCTCTGAATCAGTGAGAACTCAGTCATGCTTCAAACGGAGCAGGATTCAACACACTGAAACAAGTCAGTGGTAAATTGTTACACGTGCTGGGGGAACCTAAGTCAGGGAGGTAAAGTCACTCTACCCAGAAGTCAGGAAATTGCAGCTAAAGCACAGATGCCTGCAGCTCCCAAACTGAGATGGACAGCAGGTTACAGAGCCCAACAAAGCCATTGCCAAGACCACTGTATGTACCCACACTGGCCAGCATCCACCACAGCCAGAGAAGAATGCTTGCATCCCTTTCTTCCAACATCACATAGGAACTGTCTTTACCGTGCTAGCAAGTATAGTTCTCAGGCTTGAACTACATATCATAGTTGGAACACTATGATAGAGCAGAGACCATAAAGGGAGAAGGCATGGTGTTCAAGGCCAAGAAACAACAGCAGGCCTAAACCCACATTATGTTATTCTAGCTATTTGTTGGTTGGTTTGTGTATTGATGGCTTAACCAAAAGAATCCAGAAGTCAGGGAGCCAAAGTAACAAAATCTAAACCTTGGCTGGAATGTTCCTTGTATCAGTACTAAAGGACTGATTCTTTTTGTGTGTTTTTTTTTTTTTTTAAGAATTTTACAATTGCCTTATATATAATTAATCTAGGAATGGGGACTTTTTCTTGGATGATACAGTTTTTGAAATTCATTTTTAAAAATTTTAGCCAGCATCTAGTTAGGTTCTATTCCCATTCATAGTGAAAGGATGGGATGGGAAATGCTATTTATTTTATATCCTATGGTTAGGCAGCTTTCAAGAGGAACTGACAGTCAATTCAGCACTTGACACCTAAAGTTGTGAGCCAAAGCTCTTCTAGAAAATCTGGAAATGATTTACCTTTACTGATCAATATACAAACAGAAAGCCAAACAGTTAAAAATTAGTACCTAAGAAAGGAAGCTCACAACCACTCATATTGAAAGTAAATATGAACTGCTTCTGCAGATCTCTGAAATTCTCTTTTACTCAACAGTTTATTCAATCAACTTTAACAATTTTTAAAAGTAGGTCAAATCATCATTGAGATTCATCAATTCATCTCACTAATACAAAGGCATTTAATTAGTCCTTAGAAACAGATGGAGAATATACAGTTGTTAACTCTCTTTAATGTTCTCTTCCCTCACATTCTATTTTATTTTTATATGTGCTAATAGGACTTCTACAGCTTTCAAGATGGGTTGATCTCTCCATATTAGTCCCCAGTTTAACTGTTGGAATGAAGAATATGACCATATCACTAAACACATTTGAGAGAAGAAAATTTTCTTTAAACATACCCCAGAACAAGATAGTCATCATGAAAGATATCAATACATCTTAACACACCATAATTGAATATTTCAAAACCCCACTATAAATGAAGTTTAAAAAGAAGTGGCAGATTGGGAGAAAATGTTCACAACATAGATAACAAACACTATCATGAGTTTAATTTTTAATTACTACAAATTAAAAAGTGATAACAAAATATTAAAAAGGGGCAAAACAAGAAAACAGGAAACTCACAGAAAAGCCCAAAGGCCCAATAAACATGTGAAAACGCGCTCAATATTATGATGTAGGGAGATGTAAAATAAGTAATTAGAATTTCATCCAGTTTGGGAAAACATATAAAAATACACAATACATAGATGCTAAAGCTGAAACTCCAGTACTTTGGCCGCCTGATGCGAAGAGTTGACTCATTGGAAAAGACTCTAATGCTGGGAGGGATTGGGGGCAGGAGGAGAAGGGGACGACAGAGGATGAGATGGCTGGATGGTATCACGGACTCAATGGACATGAGTCTGAGTGAACTCTGGGAGTTGGTGATGGACAGGGAGGCCTGGCGTGCTGCAATTCATGGGGATCCATGGGGTCGCAAAGAGTCGGACACGACTGAGTGACTGAACTGAACTGAACTATAGATGTAGAAAAATAACTTTTTTTTTCGGTTGAGGCAGTATAAATGAGAACATTTGAAAGGCAATTTGTCAATGTCTATTAATATTTTAATTGTATGGGATTTGTCAGTATCTGTTAATATTTTAATTGTATACTCATTCTGACCAGGAATTGCACTGTTATTTACATACTTAGACACATTTGCAAGGAGACTTCATTTCAGTATTCTTCGTAACAACTAAAGAAAACAGTAACAAATACCCCTCAGCAGGAGAATGGTTAAATAAATACATAACCAACAGTATACAGGATAAAAAAGGAGTTAGACCTAGGAGACAAAGTTGAGTTTTTCAAAAATTTGTGAACAATCCATATGACATGATGCCTTTTGTATTTAAATGTGGAAAACAGCACTTGGTTTTCTATGCTTTTTTAAAAAAATAGAGAAATGACAAAGATGACACTGATCTTTGACAGACAAAATAACTCAGGTCAAAGGGATCTGGGAGGGAGGGAGGGTTGGTAACAGGGAATATTCCTTTTTATCTATTCTAGTCAAAATTTTCACAAGGACACAGGAGTCATGTATTACTTTTGTAATTAAAAACAATTTCTACAAATTATCAAACAGAAAATAAAAGAACAAACATTAACATTTCTACACTCACCAAACAGAAACATTTATCTGATTCTCTAATTCTATCCCCTTAGTGCCCAGCAATTTCCTGTTTAATAGCCCAGCTTACATGTAATTTCATTTACAAAGCTTTTTTTGACAGATCTCTAATCAGAGATATTCAGCTCTCAAATCCATGTTCATTTCTCTAATATGGCTTTTAACCCATTGCATTATATAACAATTAACTCACTCCTTCATTTTCCCAGAACAGTGAGCTTTTCAAGGGTAAGGAATCTGAATCCATGGTCTCTAACAAGAGGTCTGTCTGGTGCAGGAAAAAAAGAATAAATGAGGTCAGTGTTTAGATTTCCTCTTTGCTGAAATGTAACTAGAACCAGCCCTCATCTTTCTAAACTCCTAACAAGATTTAACTCAAGTCATACTTCTCTTCTTTATTAAACTCACTTAACTTTCTAATTAAAACTGGAGGTATAAAGGTTTATTTCCCATTGTTACCTGATTTTTTTTTATCACATTCTACCTTCACTCTCCTACTTGATCTCACTGAATTAAGACAGAATAGTGTATAATATGGTCAAGAGAGTGAGACAATCCTTAAAGACCCTCACCAAGCCGTGAGTCTAAATCTCCCACATCTATGACAGTGTCTCTCATGTAGTGTGCGCTTAGTGAATGAATGATTGTAAATTACAATAATGACGCTCTGTTAACTATAGCCGCAAAGTCACCACAGGCCTCAGATTCTCAGAGAAATGTTCCCTGATTCTCAATCCACACCAATACCCCAAAAATGAGATCCTATGAATGAACTAAGAATTCCTCTAGGGATAATATAAAAATTACACATTCCATGGACTATAATAAGTGTTGGGGACACATAGTAAAAAGGGACCCCCACCTAGACTCTGAAATGTTTCATTTTATATTATTTACAATTTAAGCAGTACAGTATAGTAGTTAAAGTGATGAGTTTGAGAGTCAAACATCTGAGTTTGAATCCTGGCTTCTACACTGACTGGGCCATCTTATTTGGAGGGAGCCACTTACTCACTCTGCCCTTTCTTAAATCATCTGTCGGCGGGGTGGGGCGGGAAATGAGAATCAGAGCATCTATCTCATGGGCTGCTAGGCAATACTGTAGACAAAGTACCTAGGATAGGTAACCTCACACTTTTTCAATGAAACCAACTATTATTGTTCCTGTTGTTTCCTGGTTTTCTGTCTCACAGCAGAACAAAAATGGAATATCAGAAGAAGACTAAATATGTAACATAAATCAAACACTAAGGATAGAAAAGAAATTTCTAGCATCATAAAGCCTATTTATTTGTGGTCCTGTATAGATCCACATTCATCCATAGTCCTAGAAGTGCTGAGAGAATTACAGCCAGGGTATACACTACTACCCACATTAATGCACAAGACAAAACATCCAGAATTCTGCTTACATGATTTGGAAAGAGAGGGTAGTGTGCATGATGGTTGTTTTTAAATATGCATTTGAGTGACTATGATGATAATATCCCTTAGGAAGAAACTTCCGTTTGCTGAGGAAATGTTTAAATCATTCTAATAGAGGTAGCTTAGGTGCTATAGGTCATGGGTTTCAGCTGGTCCCCAGAGTAATAGCAAAACAATCAAGCCTCCTCTCCATGACAGAATGAGAAAGCTGCTCCTGGCTGGGATCAGGATGTGAGTGGGATGACAGCTAGTGACAGGAGCAAAAAAAAAACAGAAAAGTAAAAGGATGGTGGACCAGAGAGGAGCTTCTCCTGAGACTGTCTCAGTATTCAGTAAAGTCCAGAAAATTCAGACATGTTCTGCAGCTGAATGTCTTCTGGAAACCGGTAAAGGCTTGAAGTTCTGAAACTGCAAGATGAACCTTAGTGAGTGATAGTCGCTCAGCCATGTCCGACTCTTTGTGACCCCGTGAACTGTAGCCTGCCAGGCTCCTCTGTCCATGGAATTCTCCAGGCAGGGATAGTGGAGTGGGACTAACCTTTCAACTAAATTCAACAAACAGAAGTCACCCCCCAAATACATGATTGGAGATACCATGTGTGATAGAGTTATGGTAGATCTGTATCCAAAAAAGTGCTCAAATCCCTCTCAAAACATGTTGGCACATAAAAGTTAAATTACATATGTGAGAAAAATCCCTATCCTGTGAGTGCCTAGTAATTAAGACATTAATTTCTTCTTCTGAGAAGGTTCCCATCAGGTAGGAGTAGCAGTCGCTGGATGTAATGTTCCTTTTAGTCTTTATAAGACCTGACTTTGTTCCACATCCTACCTCATACTAGGACCAGAGCTATGTACATGTCAAGGGTTCTATGTTTTGTTTTGTTAATTTATTTATTTTTGGTTCTGCTGGGTCCTCATTGCTGCGTGCAGGCGTTCTGCTGCTGCACTGAGCTGGGACTGCACTCTAATTGTAGGGCATGGGCTTCTCGCTGTGGTGTCTTCTCTTGCTGTGGAGCACAGGCTCTAGAGTGCAGGCTTGTGGAATCGTCCCAGACCAGGGATCGAATTCATGTCCCCTGCATTGGCAGCAGGATTCTTAACCACAGGAAAGTCCCAGTAAGGGTTCTGTGTTTTCTAAGTTATGTGAAGATCAAGACCTCTCCATGCATTCTCTTTTATGCTGACTGTGGAATTCAGCAGTACATGTGGCCTCCAAGCCAGTTCTTAGGAGAATGGATTCCACATATGGGAACAGGGTGCCTTTGCCTCTTCTTCTAAAGCTTCTCTCCAGAAACCATCTTGAAGCTACTCCAGACCACTTTGTTTCCAGCCTGCTCTGGGGTTCACATATTGGGAGTTGCAGGGTGGCGGAGGTTGGAGTCAAAAGTCAAGTCCCTGAGTCACCATGTCCCAGCCACCTTTGCCTCTTTCCCCATGGTCACTTTGTCATCATCCATCACTGATACTGTGACTCCAGCAGTTGAACTATTTTCCTGGGCATGGAGTAACCAGAG
This sequence comes from Aepyceros melampus, assembly GCA_006408695.1. NCBI lineage: Eukaryota > Metazoa > Chordata > Mammalia > Artiodactyla > Bovidae > Aepyceros > Aepyceros melampus. The sequence goes on from SJXQ01003239.1 coordinate 82,898, forward strand.
GCTTTTCGATGGGCCACACCTACAAGGAGCAGATGCTGTTGCTGTCCAAATTCCACACCAGTAGCCACTTCCTCTCAAAGGCACAAGTCCCACCTGAGGCCAGGCTCCAGCCCTGGGCTCTGAGGTAGGAGAGCATGGGGAGTTCCTCCAGTCTACACAACTTCACTTGCTCCTGGTATGGAAAGCCATTTAAATACTTACTGAGCACTTCCTGTGGTAAGTTGTTAATACTTTGCCAGGCAGTTAGCCTATTAGCTCATTAATGCCCCACAGTGAATCAGAGTAGAACTCTTGTGCTCATATTAAAGGGAACGCTGTTGGTCAGGATGCCTTCAGCCCTGCGTTAAAGAATTCCCAATGAGAGTGGTTTACATAATTGTGTTGTTGGTTAAAAGGGCAGGCTCTGGAGACAGAATGCTGGTTTTCAAATCCCTGCTTTATTGTCAGGTGTGTGGGCAACTTTGGGTAATTTACCTAAAGCATTTTAGGCTTCATCTTTCTCAGTTTTCAGATGGGAGAATACTGATATCTTCACCCTAGGATTGCTGCAAGGTTAAAAGGGGAAAATGCACGCAAAACACTTAGAACACAGCCTGGAAAATGTAGGAAGTCTGAGATGAGGTAAGTCCAGGTTGGAGTCAGTGAGAAGCAAGACTTGCCTATTTTTCTGTCCTGTTTTCTTCACTGGGCTTTTAACCTCAAGAGACAAGATGGCAACCACAGCATCAGGCATCACATGCAGAAATAACAATAACATCTGACAACAAAGGAAGAAGAAAACTGTTTCCTCTCTTGCTTCTCATTTTAAGAAGGAAGAAAGCCATCCCCAGACAATTTTTCCTTTTATTCCTCAGACCACAGCGGAGTCTCAAGTACCAGGATTCCCAGACTCTAGTATAATTTCTGCCAGCACAAAAGCTACAAAAATGAGGATGACTTGGTTGGCCAGCAACAAAGTACAGAAACTAATTTTCAAAGTTGTTAAGTTGCTTAAGGTCACCCAGCCAGTCTATGGCAGAGCTGGAACATAACAAGCCTGGACCTTTTGCTGGAGATGCCGTCTCCCAGATCACTGCGCACAGATCGCTGCCTTTCCAGGGCTACCATGACAAAGCATCACATATGGGGAGGAACTGAAGCCAACAGAAGATGACTGTCTCACAGTTTTGGAGGCTAGACATCCAAGGTCAAGATGTCAGGAGTTTATTCCTTCTGAGGGCTCTTAGGAGCCTCTCCCATAGCTTCTGATGGTTTGCTAGAAATCTGTAGCATTCCGTGGCTTGTAGAAATATCCCTTTTATTCCTGACTTCATCTTGATATAGTGACCTTGTCTGTATCTGTCTCTAAATTGTCCCCATGATATAAGAATGTCAGTCATATCAGATGACAGTCTACCCTACTGATGTCATTTTAACTTGATTACCTTATAAAGACCCTCTCTCCTGTGTCATATAACTGTAAATTTCACAAATGAAAAATTATCCTTGACTACCCTCAGTCACCCAGTTACCAGCCCCTTAAGAATTGTTGGTATCAGGTGCCTGTGTATTGTGTATCTTTCTGGAGACTGAATATGCATTTAAATTCTTATATCATTATTTTTTTAAGCACACATACATACAAAGTGATTCTCATCTCTATATCAGGTTTCATGGCATGCTGAGAAATCTTATGAAATGTCACTGGGCACTGCTTAATGTCCTTCCAAAAGAAAAATATTTCAAATAATAATAAACCACAGCCTGGGTATGGTTAAGACATACCCCACAGTCCTTTATGTTAAAGGCTGAACTATTGAAAACTTGACTGTAATTCCTACAGAATACTTAAGTAGGTTCTCCCCTGACATTTTATTTTGATTCTCTATTTAAACTGATTTTAAATTTCAAAATATAATTGATATACACATAAAAATTGCACACATTTAATGCATACAATGTGATCAGTTTAACACATGCATACACTGTGATATCACCACAATCAAAGCAATAAAGATATCCATCACCTTCAAAAAAGCCATTTGGCAGTCATTCATCTTTAGCTCCTCTCTGAAGTACCTAGAGAACAGAATCCAATGCGCATTTCCTATGTTACTTTAACAGATGCTAAAACTCCTTCAACTGAAAGAAGTTAACTACTTGATGACCATGAGCACTTGGCCTCCAGACCTACTAGAGCTGGTGGATGGATAGTATTAACCCCTGTGACACCACCCTGTTCCTTCACCATCAGCCCATCAAAGAACTGTACACAAGCTGATCACATACCCTGCAACTCCCCTCCTTCACCTAGCCTAGCCTTTGAAAATGCTTTCCTGAAACCCAACTTTAGTTGAGGCTTTTTGAGAATTAGCGGTCCCAGATTCCTTGTCTGGCACTTTACAGTAAAGACTGCACTTTGCTTCACCACAACCCAGTGTCAGTGAATTGCCTTTACCGCACACGGGCAAGCAGAAACAAACTTGGTTTGTAAAGAACTGTGTGTTAGGGCCTCACAAATCAATCTGAGAGGGTGACAATTCAATCCATAACAACATAGGTGGAAACCATATTAAATGAAAACCAAAAATCTTAGCAGAAAATAAAGAAGAGGATGACATCTTTCTATTTATCTAGCTGATAGAGAATTAATTTTAAAATGCTCAGACAAAAACCATCCACAAACATAACACGGGGGGTGGAAATAAATATATATATATATATATATATACACACACACACATATATATATATATCTCTCTCTCAATAGATTAACTGAGCTCAAAAGTAAATATTCCCTTAACATAACTAATAATTACTTTGAGGGACAAAAAGTGGGCTTTTTGGTTCATTGCTTCTTGTCTCTGAAAAGGGATAATGCATTATTCATAATCTAATACTGTTTTGCGTTATGGAAGTATTTCTAGCTGAAACCCTTAGGGGAAATAAAAATGGAACAGGTCTTATCTTCCTTCTTATTTTCTAAGAGGTCAAGTATTTAAAGTATTAAGGTTACTAAATTTTAGTCTATTAAGGACAAGAGCTTTTGTTCTTAATTGTTATCATGGGTCACTTATCTCACCAAACTAAAGCTTGTCATCACCAGCAGACAAGGTGAGAACTCAAAGGGTCACACTTGGAAAAAACAATTAATGTTTTTGGATTTTGAGGTCACTGTTTCTAACAGCTGCTGATAATAACAAGTAGCAGGAATTAAGCAGTCACTGTGTGTTATGTACCTGGCTAAGCAAAGCAAGACACTCTGCAAGGGTGCATTTATTTTTTTCTCAAAAAACCATTTTATGAGGATACCCTCATATACCCTTTTTCCATACTCTTGCTGTAGATAAAGAGGCTAAAGCATAGAAAGACTGTTGAAGACCATCCCTTGTAAGTGACAAAGCCAAAGGTTTGAACCCAGGTCTGCTTAATTTCAGAACTCACACACTTAACAGAGCAATGGACTAAATGTCAGATACTAGTCTTGTCACTAGTTCTATAAAGCTAGGAAATCTTCATCTGTAAAGTATGGATACAACTGCCTAGCTCAATTATGGGAAAGTTGAAATTTTCCCTTAGACATCTCATCCTTGAATCAAAAACATGTGTCCTCTGAGACAGGAGATAGATGAGCTTCAGGTTGGACATTTCCAACTGGCCTCATATTATCATTTCATGCGGCACAAAGTGGGCTTCAGGTTGAATAGCTTCAACTAGGCTCCTGTTTGCGTTTCCTGAGACAAGAGATAGGTGGGCTTCAATTAAGGCTTTTACAGTCAGCCTCCTGTTTCCCTTTTGAAATGGAATTAACAATAAAAACAGAGTAAACAGCCAGACTTTATCTCTTGTAAACCCCTTAAAGTAACAGTTGTGGCAATAGTTAAGGTAATAACCATGGCAAGGATAAAGAGGGGTAAAACCTTGTTTGAATAAAGGATTAAGAGATCTCTGCTCCCCTCAACCCTCTTTTTGGGACAAGGGAGGCTCAACACATGTGCAAGAAGGCTCCTTGTGGGTCAAAAGTCAGGGGTAATGCCAGGCCCTAATGAGACTGGTCATGGTGGAGAGGTCTGACAGAATGTGGTCCACTGGAGGAGGGAACGGCAAACTACTTCAGTCTTCTTGCCTTGAGAACCCATGAACAGTATGAAAAGGCAAAAAAATAGAACACTGAAAGATGAACTCTCCAGGTCGGTAGGTGCCCAATATGCTACTGCAGATCAGTGGAAAAATAACTCCAGAAAGAATGAAGGGATGGAGCCAAAGTAAAAACAACAGCTAGTTGTAGATGGGACTGGTGATAGAAGCAAGGTTCGATGCTGTAAAGAACAATATTGCATAGCAACCTGGAATGTTAGGTCCATGAATCAAAGCAAACTGGAAGTGGTCAAAAAGGGGATGGCAAGAGTGAACATCAACATTCTAGGAATCAGTGAGCTAAGATGGACTGGAATGGGTGAATTTAACTCAGATGACTATTATATCTCTACCGTGGGCAGGAATCCCTTAGAAGAAATGGAGTAGCCATCATGGTCAACAAAAGAGTCCAAAATAAAGTACTTGGATGCAATCTCAAAAATGACAGAATGATCTCTGTTCATTTCCAAGGCAAACCATTTGATATCACAGTAATCCAAGTCTATGCCCTGACCAGTAACACTGAAGAAGCTAAAGTTGAACAGTTCTATGAAGACCTACAAGACCTTTTAAAACTAACACCCAAAAAAGATGTCCTTTTCATTACAGGGGACTGGAATGCAAAAGTAGGAAATCAAGAAACACCTGGGGTAACAGGCAAATTTGGCCTTGGAGTACAGAATGAAGCAGGGCAAAGACTAATAGAGTTCTGCTAAGAGAAAACACTGGTCATAGTAAACACCCTCTTCCAACAACACAAGAGAAGACTCTACACATGGACATCACCAGACAGTCAAAACCGAAATTCGGTTGATAAAACTCTTTGCATCCAAAGGTGAAGAAGCTCTATACAGTCAGCAAAAACAAGACTGGGAGCTGACTGTGGCTCAGATCATGAACTCCTTATTGCCAAATTCAGACTTAAGTTGAAGAAAGTGGGGAAAACCACTAGACCATTCAGGTATGAACTAAATCAAATACCTTATGATTACACAGTAGAAGTGAGAAATAGATTNGAAAGATGGTAGGTCTACAGAAAATCTACAACTACACTAAGTAAAATACAGAAGATACTACATAGTATTTTTAAAACAAAGAGAAAAGGATATTTTCAAAGTTGAGAGAAAGTTACTGTTAACCACAAATTCTATAACTACTTAACCAGTAATGAAGGAGAGCAAAATTAACATTTTTCATACAAACAAAATTTAAGAGTTTAATAGCAGATTTTAAGGAAATTGCTAAATATATATTTCAAGAAAATATTATTAAATTCCAAAATAAGAACTGAAATGGGATAAGAAGTAATGAGCAAAAATGTCAAAAACATACAAAAATGGACTGTATGTAAAAAACATTATTTTAAAATAATTTCATAACTTGGACAAGAAAACAAATTAAAGTATGAGCCAAAAATAACAAGCATACACACAGTCTTATTTCTCTCAATTGAAGGTATAAAGTTTGGAGTTCTCTTTTGGCACTTGATGGCACGTAAGTAAATAGATAATTACTTTTATTTATTTTGTAAATTTTTCTAACAACCATTGGAAAGTGGTCAATAACCAAATAAGGTAGGAGAAAAGAGCAAGACAGTAGGTATATAATACAGATTGTTGTCATTTAATCTCTAAGTCATATTTGACTCTTTGCCACCCCACAGAACTGTAGCCCACTAGGCTCTTGTGTTCATGGGATTTCCCAGGCAAGAACGCTGGAGTGGTTTGCCATTTCCTTCTCCTGGAGATCCTTCCCGACTAAGGGACTGAACCCATGTCTCCTGCATTGGCAGGAGGATTCTTTACTACTGAGCCACCAGGGAAGCCCAAATATTATATACATATATATGTGTGTGTGTGTGTGTGTGTGTATAATTTTATATATAACTAATATGGTATTTTCTATTTAAGATTATTGCAGCTTAAAATGGTAAAACACATTGCAATTTGTAAGCATAAGTACTAAAGATATATGCACTGATGTTTCACTTCAGTTTTTTTCTGTTTCTTTAACTTTATTGGGTAGGCCAAAAGGTTTGTTCAGGTTTTTCCATAAGAGCTTATGAAAAATGACTAGGATATCTTTTATTCAAGTATTTTAAAATAACTTGAATAAAAGTTCTAAGAACTCAGAATTTCTATTTACCCTTTACCAAAATTATCCATTGTTAACATTTTTATTCTCATTTTTTATTTTTTCTTAAAGAGCTTTGTATAGATAAGATGCCTTGCATCTCCGCATTGCATGGGCAGAGCATTTTGATGGTTTACAAGATGTCTAGCTCAAGAATGCTCTCCCTCAGTTGGTGTAGCACTTTAATATGTGGCCTTTTTGCAGAGGTCATGGAGAATAACATTTTTCTCATTCCATTTTTCAGTGTTGTCTGGAAGGGTTTGAAATTTCCCTTTTTTCTTTTTCCAGCCAGTTCCCAAAGGATGATTTCCTCATTTTTATTCTCTTTTTCTCCTAAAGTATTTCTCTTTTTAAGACTGCTTCCTAGTTGGGTATAATGGGGTGGGGAGGCTCAAAAGGAAGGAGGGGTATATGTATATACTTACAGGTGATTCACGTTGTTGTACAGCAGAAAACAACACAACATGGTAAAGCAATTATCCTCCAATTTAAAAACTAAAAAAATAGTTTTAAAAAGACTTCTTTCTAAATCCCAGCTCACACATTTTTGGTTTTTTTTTTTTAATTGGACGATAATTGCTTTACAATATTATACTGGCATCTGCCATACATCAACATCAATCAGCCACAGGTCTCTGTGTGTCCCTCCCTCCTGAACACCCCCTTCTGTCTCCCACCCCATCCCACACCTCTAGGTTGTCACAGAGCACTGGCTTGAGTCCCTTCCCTAGGCCAGTGCACTCATCTCCTGTAACTCCTTTTCATTACTGTCAACATTACATATGAAAATATGGGACATTATCTTTCTAGAAGTGATTTCATAGCACTATCTTTCTTTCTTCCACACAGTTTTCCCAGAGAGCTTTTTACAAAGGCTTGGGGCAGAAACTTAAGACACATTCTATTGAAAATTAGTATTTATTTTTCTGTTTACAGGTAACCTGAAGTTTTAGTGTATTTGGATTCCAGGTACTCTGAAGGTATTGGAGCTGTGTGGTTTCCCTTATCTTCTTATTGATCCATTTAATTGTGGGCAGTTAGGGAGAGCTTCAGATTTCAATAGTTTCCATTATCTTACAATGACTTCTGGGAATTATTGCCCAAAATATTGCTTAAACTAGAGGTGATATTGCTTATAGCAATTGCTGTCATAAGATTTCACAGTACATAAAAAGTTAGAAGTTAAAGGAAACCACATAGAAATCCCACAATTGAGTTTTCTAAATTTTTTTCATTTATGAAAACAATATGGAGTTTAAAAGAAAACAATTGCCTTTGCTATTATCATAGTTGTCAACACTTTTCAAGTTAGGATTTCAACATAACCATCAGCTATCACATTTTAATTCCCAAAGAGAAAGAATAAAGTATCAAATTAAGAAAAAGTCCCTAGAATGAAATATTTTTCTAATGTCCTTAATTTTTTTCTCTTCTATCCACAAAAATATTGTCATCGATTAGCACTTAACTAAGAAACATGTTTTGGAACCACTGAATTGGTTCAGACCTATCTTTTGTGAGATAGACCCAGAAAGGTTAGATATTCCTGTAAGGTCTGTGACCAGTTCAGGGTTTTTTCTACTATATCATGCTGACTTTTTTATGTTGTAGCACTAACAGTGGAGACTTTTATAAAGGCTGAATGTGCTTTCTATTTGCACTTCCATTTGTTTCTGGGTCTTTTTTGGCTCCTCACTAAAAAAGTTCATATTGCCAAACTATTCCCTGCTTGCTCATGCACACTTCTGTTTCCCTGACAAGCTTATTGAAAGATTCCATCAGAAAACTCTTTTTTTCTTACTTTACTTAATTCTGACTAATGAGCAAGAACCATAAATCTTTCAAACTTTCAATAGGGAAAAAATATATCCTGCCAACTTAATTTTCACAGACATTATAAAATTATATTTGGTATAAAATTATGACAGCTTCTTGCACTGAGAGTTAGGATTCAAGATATCTATTTGCATTACTAGCAATGTAACGTTGCTTTGTTTGTCAATGAGGAGTAAGAACAAGTTCCTTTTGCCTCATATACATCTTATGAAACATTTTTATTATCTTTATTTACATAGAGGGATAGAATTAATCATACATTGAAAGCTGTTTAAATGCTTCAACATCACTCAAACTGTTCCTAAATGAGTCAGAAATTTGTGCTGTATAAGCTAGGTATCCAATATATTATTTCAAGTCTCTTAATGCCTTATATTTCAAAATTTCTAGTGAAAAGATTGCACACTGCACAAATATCTTTAACAATGGAGTATAATAGTTTCCAGGAAAATTATCTAAGAATATGTCCCAGTCCCTGGCAACACTGCTTTCCTAGATAATTTATATAGCATGTTTTATAGTTACTTTGTTTTGCATGAGTAATCAGTTCTTTCAAGTCATGATAATCACCATCAAGTAGAGTTTACTGGATGCTTGGTGGGTATCAACATTCTATCAAAACTATAGGGGTTTCCAAAGATTAAGAATTTCTCTTTTTCCTTGTAATTCAAACTTCATGTGGGTGATATGTTCTTAGTAGTAGTGGTTTCGGAGAAGGCAATGGCACCCCACTCCAGTACTCTTGCCTGGAAAATCCCATGGACGGAGGAGCCTGGTGGGCTGCAGCCCATGGTATCGCTAGGAGTCGGACACGACTGAGTGACTTCACTTTCACTTTTCACTTTCATGCATTTGAGAAAGAAATGGCAACCCACTCCAGTGTTCTTGCCTGGAGAACCCCAGGGATAGGGGAGCCTGGTGGGCTGCCGTCTCTGGGGTCGCACAGAGTCAGACACGACTGAAGCGACTTAGCAGCAGCAGCAGTAGTGGTTTACAAACTGGGATGACTACCCAAGCCTAAACACAGCCCCCCAACAAATTTAGTTCCTGAAATTTCTTCCTTATTTAAAGATGCCTGCATGTTTAGGCTTGGGTGGTCATCCCAGTTATAAACTATTGAAAACATATTAACTAAGTGTTTCTCTGGTGTGTCAGATGGTAAAGAATCTGCCAGCAATGTGGGAAACCTGGGTTCAATCCCTGGGTTAGGAAGATCCCCTGGAGAAGGGAATGGCTATTCACTCCAGTATTCTTACCTGGAGAATTCCACAGACAGAGGAGCCTGGTGGGCTACAGTCCATGGGATTGCAAAGAGTTGGACACAACTGAGCAACTCATACACAAACACACAGAGAGACATATTAACTAAAGAAACATATTGCTCATACATACTGTACCCTGGAAAAGCACTAATGCTCATTATAGCAAGGTTTATATACCTTGATATTTTATTAAAAAAAAAGAAAGAAAGAAAGAAAGAAAGGCAGAGGAAAGCCCTTTTCAACACTTAGCTAAAGACAAAGGTACTAGAAGTGGCAGAAGAATGGATCCCATCCTTAAGTGTAAAGAAGCAAAGTTTACAGAACCAAGAACAAAGAAAGAAAAGTAATTCAGAGAGTGAAGACTAAGGTCACTGAAGAGGTTTTACAGAGAAGATAACAAAATCAGGAAAATATAGAAAAGTGAAATGTGGATAGAATTAGAGATAGTGTTAGAAAGAAGTAAACGTTGACACTGGGCACCTATTAGCCTCAGCAATTTGTGGGCTGAGAGACAAAAACTGTAGTGCAGAAATGGCCCTACAGGCCTGAGAAGTGATGATCACTCTCCCTGACTCTTCACTCCATAGGATATCAGTGTATGAGATCCAGTGGACGGGACTTGACACAGTTTCCTCAAGTTCCATAAGATATCTCCAGAGATGATGTTATCTTTCAAGTATATTGTCAGTTCCTTCCTCTCTGAAGCTCTGTTACATTCCAAACCACTACTAGGGAAAAATTCTCATACACACACGCTAGTTTCATAATTAAGCTAGTCAAGTTCTGGTCCATAAATAACTGCCAGATAAACCACTGGAAAGAGTTAATATCTGAATTATGGAGAATAAAAATTAAAGTTGCATATTGCCCAGGATGGAAGGTTAATAGGTATGGTTTCATACCTGTGCTTGTCTGACAGAGACACAGAGGCAGCACTCGGTGTGGGTGTGGAAGACAGTTAGATGAGCTCCACGAGGCTGAGAGCTGTATCCCACTAGCCTCATGCTTCCAGGTGGTTCCTTCTTTCCATATTCCACTCCCCAACCAAGGGCAGCACTGGAAACAACAGTGCAGGCTGAGGGGATGGCAACAAACCAAGGCACTCTGGGCCTCACCATCTAAGTAGCAAGGACTACAGCACTGAAAAAAGTAATGTCCCATCTATTTTCTCTTGTCCTTCAAGAGGAATAAAGCTGACTTCAAACCTCTATTTTTACATGGCTAGGAGAAAGTGTTTGGAGCTTACTTTTCATGTTTGACCTTCTCCAAGACTGCTCCTAATATCTAAACTTAGGAGTAAAAAAGATCTTACTTTAGACTCTGTAAGAAGCCTTCTATAAGAAATGTGTTTTTTTTTTAAATGACTCAAAGGGAAATATCCTTTATCTTATGAGGCTCCTTCAGTTTCTCTCCATTGATTTACAACCCAGAAGGGCCAACAGTTGTTTAATATCCTGCTCAGAGCTGAGAGTTCCACCTCTACCTCGTAACATGAATAAAGAATAGCTGCTGCTGCTGCTGCTAAGTCACTTCAGTCATGTCCGACTCTGTGAGACCCCATAGATGGCAGCCCACCAGGCTCCTCTGTCCCTGGGATTCTCCAGGCAAGAACACTAGAGTGGGTTGCCATTGCCTTCTCCGAAAAAATAGCTACAGACAGCCAAATGAAGCAAAGGGAGTTAAATGGAGAATTAAAGACTTGAATGCTGATTCAGGAACGTTTAGTGTTTGGGGTAAGAGAAACCTGAAATACTTAGAGACAAAGACACAGTCAGGCAATAGTCAGATTAGAGTCAGGGAAGAGAATCTTCTAGAGAAAGAAGACTAAGGAGAGATGGGAATGATGACATCTCCTCCCCCAAAACCATCTCTAATCTCCATCCTTCCCCCCATAAATCTGACATAAAAATTTAAAGAGGAAAGAATCTTAAAGCCTTTTTTCTGTACTTTCTGCTTTGTACTGTATTTTTTTTTAACCTGTATGCTTTAAAGTGAGTGAAAGTCACTCAGACATGTCCAACTCTTTGCAACCCCATGGACTGTAGCCCACCAGGCTCCTCTGTCCACGGGGATTTTCCTGGCAAGAATACTGGTGTGGGTAGCCGTTCCCTCTTCCAGGAGGTCTTCTCAACCCAGGGATTGAACCCAGGTCTCTCACATTACAGGTGGATTCTTTACCATCTGAACCACCAAGGGAAGCCTGAGAATGCTTTAAATCTTATACTAATTCTGCAGGTATAAACTGTGCATAATTCTCTATATTCATCATAACTGCTTGCACAGAACAGTAGCTTTAGTAGGTTCACTCATAAGAACCCATTACTCATTAACAAGTTCATACAAATGAAATAATTTTGAGATGAAGGTGAACAGCCTAAAAATGGGTAAATTACCATCCCTGGCAATTCAGTCTTCCCTGATAGCTCAGCTGGTAAAGAATCTACCTGCAATGCAGGAGATCCTGGTTCGATTCCTGGGCTGGGAAGATCCCTTGGGAAAGGGATAGGCTACCTATTCCAGCATGATTGGGCTTCCCTGGTGGCTCAGACGGTAAAGAATCTGTCTGCAGTGCAGGAGACATGGGTTCAATCCCTGGGTTAGGAAGATCCCCTGGAGGAGGGCATGGCAACTCACACCAGTATTCTTGCTTCTGTCCTACCATGGACAGAGGAGCCTGGTGGGCTATAGCCCATGGGGTTGCAAAGAATAGGACATGACTGACCGACTAAGCACAAGTACGTTGAAGCAAAGCTACAACTATAGAATTCAGTGGAGGGTAAGAGGACTCTAAGGACTAAACAGCAATTCCCGTCCTAAAGTGCCACCAAGGAATATGGAAAGACCAAACAATATATATCTGGAATTTCCAGAGGCTCTCTTAGCAAAATGGTACTCTAACCATAGAGTACCTAAGGCAGTAGGCAAATTAAGTCCATAGGCAAATTTCCAGCAGGAATTCATCTGCATGAAAGTAGAGCCGAGCTCTGAATAAAGGGATTAGAAATCAAGGGAGAAAGCAATCTCAGATCATATGGGAACACAGCCCTAAGTGCTGAAACCAGAGAGGACAGGTAAGAGGCACAGTGAGTCAGCAAGCCGTCGTCCATCCATGTTTTCCTCCTGCTCCTTCTATTCCCAATATCTCTTTCTCCCACAACTCTTTGAGTCCCTTTTCTTGTTCTCTGTCCCTGTTAGTCTGAATTTTCAAGTTTAATTTCCAATCTGAATTCTATTTATATTTACTCTACCTACATAAAGGAAGAAAGAAAAGACAAAATTATTAAAAGTTCAAGTGTAAATTAGCATAAATTGTACTAAATTACCATAAATTGTACTAATTACCACAATTGTACTAAGCCTGACACTCAAAACTTTTCAAAAATGAAAAATTCAAACTAGGATTTCCAAGTAGTAACCTAGCTACCTACTTCTCAGTATTTCCTTACTACATGGGAGGCTGATAGAAGTGTTCACACATTCCCATCTTATGAGGAACAGATCTAATTTTCCTCATAAATGAAAAACTATAAAAAATTCTTACTTATAAGTAGGCATGTCAATCAGCCCATCATAGAAGATATAACCAGCCCAAATCAGAGACAACGTTCCAGTTTTGGCAAGAAAATGTAAATGATACACTTGAAATATTCTGTCTCGAGCCTCAAAGTTCATCCAGTACAGACAGGTGAGCTCTCAGAAATAAAATATCTTCCTGCCAAGTTGATGGATTTTTATTAAGGTTTTTCTCCAATGGCATTTTTAAGGCTGAAGATAAATTAATCATTCATTTCTCTTTCAACAAATTCAGAGGAACAGCTCCAGATTTCAGGAAATACACAGATCTGAAAAATGTGGTTATATATTGTGTATTTGCCTCAACACATTTGGAGAGTAATGGATCTCAGGTTACAAGTTTAATTTAAAGTTACACATTTCTCAAATTTCACTAAGTCAGAAGGAACCACTGTAAAAAGAAATATAGATCCAAAATGGCTCCACTGCTAACTGGAAGTATGAACTTATAGAAGTTAAGTCTCTGAGTTTCCCTTTATTCACTTTTGAAATGAATTTCACAAGCACCTTAACTCAGGTGCTATTTTTGATTATCTAAGTTGATCTACTTCTCATATATTGGAAGTTATTGGCAGGGGGATCAGGAGAGTCCACACCAGTCATGATTCTGACCCCAAGAAAACTCTCTGGGACACTTATCTATAAACTGAGGAAGGAAGGAGAGAAGCAGTGGATAGGGTACTCTCTCTAAGGTTCCTTATAGCATGAATACTGTATGGATTACAAATGAGTTGGACATAGAATAATACAGCAAATATGCAAAGGGATATGCTAGAAAAACTATCTTCTTACCAACTGCCCAGGAGGCAAAAGACATGTTTGTAGAATAATGAGAGGCTCCTACAAAGGACATCCTCTCACTTCCAGGAATCTGCCGTGGAGAAGGCATGTCCCCTGAGGGAATAACAGTTCTCAGTACAAAAAAAAAAAAAAAGTAGATTCTAAAGGAGAAGACAGAAGTGGAAGAGTGTGGATAGGTGGAAACAAACACGAAGGGGTGCTGGTTGAGGATGAAAAAGGCAAATGAAATATACCAGGATGTGTCCGTGGAACAAAACACAACTTGAGTTTTCATAAAACTAATGGAGACTTAAAGACCTCATTGGATTTCTTTACATGAGATGATATGCTTAGTCCAGGGAAGCTATCTAATTTGCAGAATTAGGGTGAACCAGAAAAAGGGAGATGTTCTCCCAACTAGCCCTTGACGTTGGTGTTCAATATCAAGGCTTAGGACTACAGAATTAAAAAACCATTTGAGTTGCTGGCACTAGCTCTGTTGCTGTTGAGGGGCCAGAAGACAAAGTGACACATAGAGCAGAAATATAGCTACATCATGACTGTTTCTCAGCCTTTCGGCTAAGATCAAGCATAGCTACTTATGGAGAGCCTATCTTCCACCACCCACAGAACACAAGGGCTCAGAGGACACCAGGAGAAGGCACCCTGAGCACAGAAAACAGCATCAAACAACACTGAAAGCCTTTCCAGAGGATTTGAGGGTAGGAGACACAGGATGCTGAAGCAAGAATAAAAAAGTCTCCATGGTATTATGGCTAACAGGATGTTATGAGAGGAATTCTCAAAAGTCCCCAGCTGACTTTGAAAGGGACTGAAGATCTTGCATGCACTAATATATCTTCATTTATAATATCAGGCTTTATGAAAGCTGATTATTTCCTCCAGTTTTAATTACATCATCAGTGTAGCTTCTCTGGGGAGAGCCACACTATGAAGATGCCTTTAAGGTATCAAGTGGAGTATCATGGAGGGAGCAGGCAAAAATTATCAGCTGCCAATTTTTTTCCCATAACCTGACCTGTAAGCACTGCAATTCATCTCATAACTCCAGGTCATACTAGACTCCTCCTTGTCTTAATACCTACATCTAATCAAATTTAGTCAGTTTCTTTTTAATAGTCAGGGAGTTCAGTTGCTCAATTGTGACTGACTCTTTGTGACCCCAAGGACTGCAGCACGCCAGCTTCCTTGCTCATCACCAACTCCTGGAGCTTGCTCAAACTCATGTCCATCGAGTTGGTGATGCCATTCAACCATCTTATCCTCTGTCATCCTCTTCTCCTCCTGCCTTCAATCTTTCTCAGCATCATGGTCTTTTCCAATGAGTCACTTCTTCGAATCAAGTAATCAGGTGGCCAAAGTATTGGAGCTTCAGCATCAGCCTTTCCAATATTCAGGACTGATTTCCCTTAGGATGGACTGATTGGATCTCCTTGCAGTCCAAGGGACTCTCAAGAGTCTTCAGTTCAGTTCAGTTGCTCAGTCATGTACAACTCTTTGCAACCCCATGAATCACAGCACACCAGGCCTCCCTGTCCATCACCAACTCCCAGAGTTCACTCAAACTCATGTCCATAGAGTCGGTGATGCCATCCAGCCATCCATCGTATGCCATCCCCTTCTCTTCCTGCCCCCAATCCCTCCCAGCATCAGAGTCTTTTCCAATGAGTCAACTCTTCACATGAGGTGGCCAAAGTATTGGAGTTTCAGCTTTAGCATCATCCCTTCCAAAGAAACCCCAGGACTGATCTCCTTTAAAATGGACTGATTGGATCTCCTTGCAGTCCATGGACTCTCAAGAGTCTTCAACACCACAGTTCAAAAGCATCAACTCTTTGGCACTCAGCTTTCTTCACAGTCCAACTCTCACATCCATTCATGACCATAGGAAAAACCACAGCCTTGACTAGACAGACTTTTGTTGGCAAAGTAATGTCCCTGCTTTTTAATATGCTGTCTAGGTTGGTCATAACTTTCCTTCCATGGAATAAGTGTCTTTTAATTTCATGGCTGCAGTCACCATCTGCAGTGATTTTGGAGCCCCCCTCCAAATAAAGTCTGACACTGTTTCCACTGTTTCCCCATCTATTTGCCATGAAGTGATGGGACCAGATGCCATGATCTTCGTTTTCTGAATGTTGAGCTTTAAGCCAACTTTTTCACTCTCCTCTTTCACTTGCATCAAGAGGCTTTTTAGTTCCTCTTCACTTTTTGCCATAAGAGTGGTGTCATCTGCATATCTGAGGTTATTGATATTTCTCCCAGCAGTCTTGATAACAGCTTGTGCTTCTTCCAGCCCAGCATTTCTCATGATGTATTCTGCATAGAAGTTAAATAAGCAGGGTGACAATATACAGCCTTGACGTACTCCATTTCCTATTTGGAACCAGTCTGTTGTTCCATGTCCAGTTCTAACTATTGCTTCCTGACCTGCATATAAGTTTCTCAAGAGGCAGGTCAGGTGGTCTGGTATAGTGAGTAACAAGTTGGGGCTATAAGTTCCTCATTTATGTATAAGAAAAAGAAAGACCAATTTCCCACAAGGCTCTCTGAAGAAAACTTTCCCGGAAGACTCAGTATACTCTTCCTTGCATCATTACATTACATATCCATTTCTGAGATAGCATTGACAAGAGGGATGAAAATACTTTTGAGTCAAATTCACCACTAGAGCTGGGGACCATTTTCCAAAGCACATTAGGAGGAAATGGAAATGCTGTCAATTTTTCAAACACAGTGACCATTACACCAACCAAACAACTCTCCCACACACTTAGGCATTCTGCCTGGAGCTACCCCTTGTAGCTTTGGTGAACAAGATTTCCTCAGTCTCACCAGGTTCTTGCCTTTCTCCTCTTGAATCTCATAGCCCACAAAGCCCTGTAGTAGAGTGAAGGGCCTAAGCTACTCCATCTTGTAAAAAATTCCATCCTGCAAGGTTCTGGGCAAAAGGACTTTGGATGTTACCCAACATGAGCCCACTGCCCATCGCCAGTCAGCCCTCAGATTACCTAGCCCAGCCCCACTCTACACGAGCCACTCGGCCCCTAGGCTAAACCTTCTGACTTTACATCCAGGAGCTTGTGATTTACCTTGGGAGGAAAAACCAATCAAGAATCTACACACAAATCCTATGGATGGAAGTAACCAACCAGTTATCTGTCAACTTGAACACCCCCTTAAGTGACCAATCAGTTGTCCTCCTGCCTGAACACCCCTTTTGTACCCTTTTACCTGAATAATCCCCTATAAAAGCAGTGTAGCCCAAAACTCAGGGCTCCTTCCCTATAGCTGCTGTGTCGGTGCCGGTGGGAGCCCCAGCTCAAGCTTGGTAATAAAAACTCTCTTACTTTTGCATCGGATACCAGCTCCCTGGTGGTCATTGGGAGATTTCGCGACTTGGGCATAACAAGAGTACAGCACTAATTCTAAAGCTACCAATATTCTCCAGAACAGGTTCTGTTAAAGTAGGTGTTAACACTTGTATCCTCTTCAGTCATCTTTACATCTAAATTTCCTACACTCCATACATAGGATTAACAAACAGGTGCATATCCTTAACCCTGGGTTGAGACTGGGAACTGAAGTACTTTTATCCCCACAGGTGGTCTCTCCCTGGGGATTCAATCTGGGCTAGACTTGGGGAACACAATATATTGTCCTCCTTCAACATGTCTCCTAAGAAGTTATGTTTGAACTCCTTCCTCCATCACATACAAAGCCTTTGTGTAGAGTATCTCATGCAAATAGATTTCTTACCAGCTTCCTATTAATTTCTCAAAAGTAGTCAGACTTACCTGCCCCCAGACGTTTCCCCCAGGGAAACCAGTATGCAATGGTGGGATATGATAAGTTTTGGAATGAGACAACTTTTGGCACAAACATGCAGTCAACACATCTTAGGTGAATTAGCGTATGAATATACAAGTGTATTTTGCTTCTCTCAGCCTTACTTTTCTCATCTAAAAATGTATTAATAGGCAACCTCACATGAGCAACTCATTTTGGATAAGTCACTTTACCTCTTTGACTCTGAAGTTCTCTCCACTGCCAACTGCAGTTTACAGGGAGCATGGCACAGGGCTTCTGTGAGTATCAAATGATGGACACAAAGTATCTAAAAGAACGCCTGACCCACTGTAGGTCCTGGGGAAGTGTTGTTCTCTTCCCAATCTTTTTAAATCCCTCAATCAAGATGGAATGTAATAGGAAAGATGTAACAACAGCTGTAAGTTAATTGCCCACTACATGCTAGTCACAGTGCTAAGCTTTTTATACTCAAGATTTTGTTTAATCGTCACAAGAACAGCCAACAGCAGTATTAATGCCCTGTCTTTTACAGATGAAGCAACTCAGGCTCAGAAGAGAAATAGCTAGTATGAAGTTGCATACCTATCCTTGGAGTCAAGATCCAGATCTAGGACTTTCACTTCAGGGCCTTACTCTTAGTAATCATACCATCAGCCTCACTAAGATAACTTCATCCGCATCAAAGCAGGTGCAAAAGAAACAATAACAATGGCGACTTAGGACTCTTCTGTGCATACATTTTTAAAGTAGAAAAACTGGTTTATAAAATTGTCCCCTTCAGTGGGTCTTCCCTCCGAAAAAGGAATTATAGTTTTCCTTTTTACCTTTTTTTCTTTTTTAAATATAACCACCTGTCCTGAGCCACTTGCCAGAATATTTCCTAAAAACATTCTCTTCTCAAGCTGTGTGACCTTAAATAAGTTGACAGGCTCCCCAAACTGCATCTCTTCATCACAAACATGGGATTCTAACAGCATTTTCCTCACAGAAGTTTTAAGACTGTTCAGTTCAGTCACTCAGTCATGTCCAACTCTTTGCGACCCCGTGAATCGCAGCACGCCAGGCCTCCCTGTCCATTACCATCTCCCGGAGTTCACCCAGACTCATGCCCATCGAGTCAGTGATGCCATCCAGCCATCTCATCCTCTGTCGTCTCCTGCCCCCAATCCCTCCCAGCATCAGAGTATTTTCCAATGAGTCAACTCTTCACATGAGGTGGCCAAAGTACTGGAGTTTCATCTTTAGCATCATTCCTTCCAAAGAAATCCCAGGGTTGATCTCCTTCAAAATGGACTGGTTGGATCTCCTTGCAGTCCAAGGGACTCTCAAGAGTCTTCTCCAACACCACAGTTAAGACTGTTACATAATAACATATTTGTAAAACATTTCATCAGCATATAATACATTCCCAATGAATAATAACTTACTTGTGACTCAAATGTGGCCTGGAGTTGCTAGGTCTCTTAAAATCTAGGTATGATTCACAAAAACTCACTCTTTCATAGCAGAAGTCTCATGTCGTTGTTTAGTCACTAAGTCATGCCTGACTCTTTTGCAACCCCATGGACTTTGGCTTGTCAGGCTCCTCTGTAAAATGGATTTCCTACTCAAGTCTCATGACCTCCTATTATTTTTTCAGACTCTTAGGAGGGCAAGGAAAGTTTGTATTCTTATTACTTCTGGCTCTAAATTCTTATCAAGCTAGCTCAGTTTGTCAGTTGTTTTGTGTCCCAAGCATTTTATGACTATTCCCAATTTCAACTACTAGGCATGTGCTTCCCAAGGTGGTGCTAGTGGTAGAGAACACGCCTGCCAAGGCAGGAGACTTAAGAGATATGGGTTCAATCCCTGGGTCAGGAAGATCCCCTGGAGGAGGGCATGCCACCCACTCCAGTATTCTTGCCTGGAGAATCCCATGGACAGAGGAGCCTGACGGGCTATCGTCCATAGGTCGCAAAGAGTCAGACATGACTGAGGTGACTTAGTAGGCACGCAGGCATGGGACTAGTTCTTTCAATTGATTAGCAATCTTTTTTTTTTTTTCTTATGTTCTATATCACTTTTCACACACACACAGAGCCACTGAACCCATCACTTAGACAAGTCTTTTTACTGTGAGTAACAGATGGGATTTATACTGTAGCAAATAGAACTGTAAAAATCTGCATTAGCCATCTTTGTGCTTAAAATGTCCCTTGACCTGTTTTGCAGTTCAGGCTTCAACAAACAGATGTGTTACTTCTTTGTCTTCACTCTTTCATCTCCTTTATGCTCTCAAAATCCTGGACTCCAGTTAATTTCTAAATAGAAAAATTTGTCTCTCCTTTATAGCCCTGTCTCTTGCTAACCTGTTCTCCAAAAGTAACAATTTCCACTCCAGCTGTTAATAATTTTTCCACCATCATTAGAATGAATCATTTATCCACCCTTGGCCCTTATTCTCAGAACTTCTGGCAGCTTTATGCCATCATCAAGATTTCAATTTGACAGTATGGTTAGGATTTAAGGAATAGAAATTGAGACTTCTTTGAAGTCATTCATTAGCTAATTAATCCTTTCAATGAATATTTACTGAATTTTCTTGGTTCCAGACACTAATAAATTCTGAGGCTATCTTGGTGAGTAAGAGACTTTGCCACTGTCCTCAGAGGGCTAAAGCTATTGATAAATAAAAAGTTTTTAATTAGAATCATTTAAAGTGTGGTGGATACTATAGAAAAGGAAGATGAGAATACCATGGGTATATATGACAAAATATATATAGCCCTGTTTCCCTGGTGGCTCAGAGGTTAAAGCATCTGCCTCCAATGCGGGAGACCCGGGTTCTACCCCTGGGTCGGGAAGATCCCCTGGAGAAGGAAATGGCAATCCACTCCAGTATTCTTGCCTGGAGAATCCCATGACGGAGAAGCCTAGTAGGTTACAGTCCACGGGGTCGCAAAGAGTCGGACACGACTGAGCGACTTCACCTCCATACGACAAAAAGATGGTCATGAATTTAAAAGAAAACAAACAGGAAGAAAGGAAATGGAAGATTTACAAAAGACACAAAATGAATAGATAAAAGTTACAATACCTAAATGTGTTATTAGGTTCAGATAACAGGTTAAAGATTACAAAAGAAAGTATTAGTAAACTTGAAAATATAGCAGTAGAAATCAAAAGCACCACAGAGAAAAGAAAGACTGAAAAAATAATGGAGTCTCACGATAATACGACAAAAAGATGGTCATGAATTTAAAAGAAAACAAACAGGAAGAAAGGAAATGGAAGATTTACAAAAGACACAAAATGAATAGATAAAAGTTACAATACCTAAATGTGTTATTAGGTTCAGATAACAGGTTAAAGATTACAAAAGAAAGTATTAGTAAACTTGAAAATATAGCAGTAGAAATCAAAAGCACCACAGAGAAAAGAAAGACTGAAAAAATAATGGAGTCTCACGATAAGATGAATAAGATCTGGGAATTTAGTATACAGCATGGTGACTGTCGTTACCAAAACTATATTGTATGATTGATAGTTAAGAGAATAGCCCTAAATGTTACACACACACATACACACACATTCTCTAGCTATATTAGAGAATGCAGGTATTAACTAACCTAGTTGTGGTAATCATTTGCAGTACATACACATATCAACTCATCACATTGCAACCTTAAACTTACACATGATACATGTCAATATCTCAGTAAAACTGGAAAAGAAAAAAATAATGGAGGTTCACTCAGTGACTTCTGTGACATTTCAAGCAATGCAATATATATGTGATTAGAGTCCCAGGAGGAAAGGAGGGAAAAACAATTTTTCAACAGCCAAGTTTTTTTTTTTTCCCCCAAATTTGATTAAAACCATAAAATCACACAGCCAAGTAGCTCAGTGAAACTCAGGCAGAAAACACACACACACACACACACACAAATAATACCAAAGCATATCATAATCAAATTGATAAAAACCAGTAATAAAGGGAAAACCATAAAAGCAGATAAGGTTGAACACATTATGATATATGTAAAAAAGAAACATCACATATTTCAACACAGAAGTTATTCCAGTAGGAAGATAATGAAACAATGCTAAGGTTCTAAAAGAAAAAAGCACAACCATACACCTAGACTTTCACATTTAACAAAAGATACTCTCTTATAATAAAGGCAAAACACTTTTATACAAGTAAGCACTGAGAAACTCTTTCACAAGTGTACATTCAGTACAAGAAATAGTACAGAATTTCTCCATGAAAGAGAAAGTTAAAACAGATGGACAGAACAGAAAGAACAGAACCTGAAATAATGAATGATAGTTCCATTAATTAAATACAAACCATATTATCACATTGTTTAATACCTTTGGGAGAGAATTGATTGTTTAGAGCAAAAATTACACTGTAAGGTTTATAAAATATGTAGAAGTAAAGTGTATGACAAAAAGTAGAAAAAAAAGATAAAAAGAGAAAATGGAAGGATACTTTTATATAAGTTTTTTATACATGAAGTCAGAAAACATTTTAATATTTGAGGGTAGACTGAAAAGTTACAGTTGAATATCCTAAACCTATGACAACCACTAAAAAACTTTTAAACAAAGAGATATGATTAATAACTCAATAGTGGAGGTAATATGGAATTCTAAAAAAATGCTCAGCTAGTATAAATGATGATAGAAAAAGAGGGAAAGGAGGACACAGAACAAATGAGAAGGTAGAAACTAAGAGTAGATTTAAACCTAACCATTTAGGTAAGTATATACAAAATATAAACATGTTTAACACTCCATTTGGAAGGCAGAGATTGTCAGACTTGATGAAAAAGCAAGACCCAATCATAAACTGTCTACACAAAACCAACTTTAATGACACAGAGTTTAAAAGGATGGGAAAATATGCTTTCTGCAAAAATTAATCATAAAAAAGCTGGAGTGAGTATATCATAAAAGGTAGATTTCAGGTCAAGAAATATTGAGAGAAAAAAGTAGAATATTTAATCCAAAAGACATAATAATCTTAAAATACATGCACTCAATAACAGAGCTTCAAAATAAATCAAAACTAACAGAACTTAAAAGAGAAATTGTTGTAAATTCAACCATCTTCTTAGTAACCAATAGATCAAATGAACAGAAAGTTAGCATAGAAAAATAAGACATGAACAGCATTATGAACTGTGACCTAAATGGCATTTACAGGACACTCCCTCCAACAACAATGGAATATACATAAAACATACACCAGAACATAAAATATTCCAGGCATGAAACAAGTATGAAGAAATTTGAAGGGAATAAAATTGTGAAGATATTCTCTGTTCACAATAACATTGAATCAGAAATCATTAAAATAGAAAAATTCAAAATTATTTAGAAAGTATTAAATAACACATGAACTAAAGAATAATTCAAAAGAGAAATATAAAATAGTTTCAACCAAATTCAAATGAAAATACAATCTATCAAAATTCATGAAACGCAGTTAAATCAGTGTTTACAAGGAAATTTTTAGCTTTAAATACTTAGATAACTTAGAAAAGTTCTAAAGTCAAAATTCTAAGTTCCCGCCTTAATAAGATAGAAGCACAAGAGCAAATTGTATTCCAAAGAAGTAGAAGAAATTAAAGAGCAGAAATCAATGAAATGGAAAACAAAAATTATACAAATTAACAAAATCAAACGCTGGGTTTTTAGGAAAGATTGACCAAAACGATAAAACTTTGAGCTTCCCTAGTGGTTCAGATGGTAAAAGATCTGCCTGCAAGACAGGAGACCCAGGTTCAATCCCTGAATCAGAATGATCTTCTGGAGAGGGGCATGGCAACCCACTCCAGTATTCTTGTCTGGACAGAGGAGCTTGGTGGGATATAGTCGATGGAGTCACAAAGAGTTGGACATGACTGGGACTAACACTTTCACACTTCAGCTAAACTAAGAAGAGAAAACACACTTCAGCTAAACTAAGAAGAGAAAACAAATTACAAGTATAAAGAATTTAAAAGGGCATCACTACATATTATTCAGATATTTAAAAGATATTAGCAGAAGGTCACTAAATTTTTCATGCAAATAAACTCACTAAGGTAGATAAAAAGGTAACATTTCTTGAAAGGCACAAAACAGTAAAGGTGACAAACATAAAAAAAAATTTGAATTACCCTATATCTATTGCAAAAATTGAATTTATAATCAAAAACCCTCCTCCTCTCTAAAAAGTATCTAAGACCAGGCCAGGTGGCTTCACTAGCAAATTTACCAAACAATTTCTTACAAAATATGGAGACTAGGGAATACCTCCCAACTCATTTTATGAGGCTGGCATTACTTTAATACTATTCAAAGATATTACCAAGAAAAATATTTATGTCTCTCATGAATATACTAGCTGTAAGCTTAACAAATTAGCCAATAGAATCAAATAATACATTTAAAAAATAATAAATCATGATCAAGTAAGGTTTATATCAGAAACATGAGGTTTGTTTAACATTTGATAATCTATTAATGTGACTTACCACTTTAATAGCTTAAGTGAGGAGAAAGAAAAGCTCATCTCAATCACTGCAAAAAAAAAAAGTTTGACAAAATTTAATAGATTCATTATAGAAAAAAATTAAACTTCTAAAAATACACACAAACTTCTTTATGCTAATAAAGATCATCTACACAAAAGAAAGTACTCTAAAACTAATATCATACTTAATGGACCACAACTGAATGCTTTCTTTCACAATTGAAGTAGGATATCCACTCTCACTGCTTCGATTTAATGTTGTACTAGAAGTCTAGTTAAGTAAGTCAGTAATTAAATAAATAAATGTCAAACAGATTGGTAAAAAATAATTTTTAAGGGCTGTTTTTTTTTTTCAGATGATTTGATAATTTATGTAGAAAAATCCTTAAAAAATATAAGCAAAAAAAATCACTAGAACATTAGAGTTTAGTAAGCATGTAAGATGTAAGGTCAATAATCAAAAATCAATTACATTTCTACATGGTAGGAATGAATAGTCAGTATTAAATTTTCTTAAGTACTTTTATAGTAGTATCAAAACATGAAACAAAGATACATTAACAAAATATGTACAAGATCTCTACAATGAAAGTGACAAAATATTATTGTTAAGAAGTTAATGAAGACCTAAATAAATGGGGAGATATACCATTGTGATTAGCATGAAAATTTTTTAACTGAGGTATAGTTGATTTACAATATTATTTTCAGGTGTACAACTTAGTCATTCAGTATTTATATTCAGTGATTCAGTGATTATACTCCATTTGAAAGTATTATGAAATAATGGCTCATTTTCCTATGTATCTACACAATGACTTACACATGAATGTTCATGGTAGCTTTATTCCTAATAGCAAAACACTTTGAAAACAATCAGATTTTTCAATTAACAATCGATAATGAAGACAAAGAAAAATAGATACAACAGTCATGTAATCTCTCTTGTGATGGTGACGATATTTGCCAAACAATGTGAGTGTGTCAAATGTCCCTGCGCTCTGCATGTACAAATGGTTAAAATGGTAAACTTCACATTAACTTTGTGATTTTTAAAAGGCAGAAAACAAATCAGTTTGTACTTCACAGCAAAGAGAGAGATGTGAGTAACACAAAGGCACCAAGAAAGAGAAAAGGCAAGGCTGAGGACACAAAAGAAATTCTTTAATGCTCAACATCACTCATTTTCAGAGAAATGCAAATCAAAACCACAATGAGGTACCATTTCACAACAGTCAGAATGGCTGCAATCCAGACAAACAACTAATCTCAAAAATATACAAGCAGCTTATGCAGCTCAACTCCAGAAAAATAAATGACCCAATCAAAAAAAGGGCCAAAGAACTAAATAGACACTTCTCCAAAGAAGACATACGAATGGCTAACAAACACATGAAAAGATGCTCAACATCACTCATTATCAGAGAAATGCAAATCAAAACCACAATGAGGTCCCATTTCACACCAGTCAGAATGGCTGCAATCCAAAAGTCAACAAGCAATAAATGCTGGAGAGGGTGTGGAGAAAAGGGAACCCTCTTACACTGTTGGTGGGAGTGCAAACTAGTACAGCCACTATGGAGAACAGTGTGGAGATTCCTTAAAAAATTGCAAATAGAACTGCCTTATGATCCAGCAATCCCACTGCTGGGCATACACACCAAGGAAACCAGAATTGAAAGAGACACGTGTACCCCAAAGTTCATCGCGGCACTGTTTATAATAGCCAGGCCATGGAAGCAACCTAGATGTCCATCAGCAGACGAATGGATAGAACGATGCAGGTAACTTTTAAACTGTTTGGATTTTGTATATTTGGACTGCATATCCTCAGTTCGAAGACACAGAAAATTCTAAACAGCTATTAAATTCTACACAGTAGGTATCTTTTTAAAAGATTAGTTGGTTAATGATTTTGAAACTATTTTCTATGTGTTCTAGAATTGAACAGATAATATATTATAGATAATGAGATCTAGACCTTGTACTAGAAATGTACAGAAATGGGAGTTGCAAATATGGGAAAGAGGAAAGATATAATTAACTCCATGATGTCGGTTGGAAGTGAACTTGTATGAACCTGAACCAGTGTGAATTTACAACTTTTGTGATATAGATAGGAAGCAAGAAAGGTAGGAGGGGAGGAAGAAATATATGTGGGTATGGCTAAGAGATGAAGTGATCTAGCTTAACCTGGCCAGAATGGGCCAACATAAAGGAGCAATGGATGTCAGTGCCTCCTGATATGGCGCACTGCAAAGGACATGTCACAGCTTTGTGATCACTACTGAAAGTGCAAAGTACGTCTAATTAGGAGGAAACAAAGGACAAACCTAAGCTGAGAAACACTCTGCAAACTAACTGGCCTATACCATTAAAAAGAAAAAAAAAAAAAAAAATCCACGTCATGGAACAATACCAAGATTGAGAATCTGTTTCAGAGTAAAGGAGATTAAAGAGAGACGAAAATTTAATGCAAAGCATAAGATGGTATTTGCTTTGGAGATAAAAGACATTATTGGGACAACTACTGAAAACTGAATAAGGTCTGTAGATTAGATAATAGTATTATGACTAGTAAATGTTAGTTTCCTGATTTAGGTAAGATAATGTCTTTATTTTTAGGAAATGCACACAAGTATTTAGAAAAAGGAAAGAGGAATCATGCCTGTAACTTCTCTTGAGTGGTTCAGGGCATTAATCATATACACAAAGAGACAGAGAGAGAAAAGGAAAAAAATAGAGGGGAGGAGGGAAGAAAGAAGAGAGGAGAGAGGAAGGGAGAGAGACACACAAGAGAGACAAAGTAATAACCATTGGCGATTCCAAGTGAAGTGAACATAGTAATTCTTTGCTGTGTTCTTGGATTTTTTCCTATAACTGAAATTATGTCAAACAAAAAATATTTTTTAAAAAGGAGGATCTCTGGTGGCTCAGTGCTAAAGAGGCCACTTGCAATACAGGAGACTGCCTGCAATGCAGGAGACACAGGTTTGATTCCTGGGTCAGGAAGATCCCCTGAAGAAGGAAATGGAAACCCACTCCAGTATCCTTGCCTGGGAAATCCCATGGACAGAGGAGCCTGACAGGCTACAGCCCATGGAGTCGCAAGAGTTGGACATATCTTAGTGACTAAATCACCACCATTTTTAAAAAGCTCAATGATGGGCTTCCCTGGTGGTCCAGTGGTTAAGAATCCGCCTTGCAATGCAAGAGATAACAGTTCGATCCCTGGTCCAGGAAGATCGCATGTGCCTCAGGGCAGATGAGCCTGTGTACCAAAACTAATGAGCCCACATTCTGGATGCTGTGAGCTGCAACTACTGGGCCCACGTGCCGCAACTACTGAAGCCTGTGCACCTTAGATCCTATGCTCCACAGAAAGAGAGGCCACCATAATGAGAAGCCCACACCCTGCAACCAGAGAAAGCCTGAGAGCAGCAAGGAAAATCCAGCAGAGCCTTAAATAAATAAATATTAAAAAAAAAAACAAGCTACAAGGATGTTTAAAAAAAAGCTCAATGATGCAATTTAATTAATATCCTAATTTAATGGTAAGTCAACTCCACCCTCTGAGTGTGGAAAAAGCCAAAGGTGGCAACTAGCTACCAAACTAGACTGTAAAGATAAAGAATATTTCCTTCATGGAACTGTGCTCATCTAGACTCTGGAATGGTACAGAATTCAAAAGCATGCTTCTTGTATCTATCCACAGTTGTATGCAGGGAGCAGAGAAGATTCCCATATTCCGCATCACCTGGGGAGGGTGCACCATGCTGGCTAAGTTAGGGTTATAGACTCTGAGGATTATCGCCATCTGACTGTCAAGATTCAAGTCTCACTCTGAGTCATGGTGCAAGTAACATTACAGTTCTTCTTTTTTTTTTTTAATGTTTCCTCATCTCTAAAATAGAGATAAAAGTCTTCCTTCTCATTATATGAGGATTAAAAGAGTGGAGTAAAGTACTGAAAATGACACTCTTTTATAACTCAAAGGGTAGAGCTAAAACCTTTATGTAAAAAATAAAATTGCATGTCATATCCATCACACCCCTATTTAGAAAGATAATCAAGTACCAGTGGTGTGGTTGAACATAACTTTTAAGGTCTCTTAACACAGAGACTCTGTGATTCCATGATATTAAGACCATTGTCATTCTGCCTTCAGTTCATTTCAGTTCAGTCGCTCAGTCGTGTCCGACTCTTTGCGATCCCATGAATCGCAGCATGCTAGGCCTCCCTGTCCATCACCAACTCCCGGAGTTCACCCAAACTCATGTGCATTGAATCAGTGATGCCATCCAGCCATCTCATCCTCTGTTGTCCCCTTCTCCTCCTGCCCCCAATCCCTCCCAGCATCAGGGTCTTTTCCAATGAGTCAACTCTTCGCATGAAGTGGCCAAAGAACTGGAGTTTCAGCCTCAGCATCATTCCTTCCAATGTACACCCAGTACTGATCTCCTTTAGGATGGACTGGCTGGATCTCCTTGGAGTCCAAGAGACTCTCAAGACTCTTCTCCAACACCACAGTTCAAAAGCATCAGTTCCTTGGCACTCAGCTTTCTTTATAGTCCAGTTCTCACATCCATACATTACCACTGGAAAAACCATAGCTTTGACTAGATGGATTATTTGTTGGTGAAGTAAAATCTCTGCTTTTGAACACGCTATCTAGATTGATCATAACTTTTCTTCCAAGGAGTAAGCATCTTTTAATTTCATGGCTGCAGTCACCATCTGCAGTGATTTTGGAGCCCCAAAAAATAAAGTCTGATGCTGTTTCCACTGTTTCCCCATCTATTTCCCATGAAGTGATACGACCACATGCCATCATCTTAGTTTCTGAATGTTGAGTTTTAAGCCAACTTTTTCACTTTCCTCTTTTACTTTCCTCAAGAGGCTTTTTAGTTCCTCTTCACTTTCTGCCGTAAGAGTGGTGTCATCTGCATATCTGAGGTTATTGATATTTCTCCTGGCAATTTAGATTCCAGCTTGTGTTTCATCCAGCCCAGCATTTCTCATGATGTACTCTGCATAGAAGTTAAATAAGCAGGGTAACAATATGCAGACTTGATGTACTCCTTTTCCTATTTGGAACCAGTCTGCTGTTCCATGTCCAGTTCTAACTGTTACTTACTGACCTGCCTATAGATTTCTCAAGAGGCAGGTCAAGTGGTCTGGTACTCCCATCTCTCAGAATTTTCCACACTTCATTGCGATCCACACAGTCAAAGGTTTCGGCATCGTCAATAAAGCAGAAATAAATGTTTTTCTGGAATTCTCTTGCTTTTTTGATGATCCAGCGGATGTTAGCAATTTGATCTCTGGTTCTTCTGCCTTTTCTAAAACCATCTTGAACATCTGGAAGTTCACGGTTCATGTATTGCTGAAGCCTGGCTTAGAGAATTTTGAACATTACTTTACTAGCGTGTGAGATGAGTGCAATTGTGCGGTAGTTTGAGCATTCTTTGGCATTACTTTTCTTTGCGATTGGAATGAAAACTGACCTTTCCCAGTCCTGTGGCCAATACTGAGTTTTCCAAATTTGCTGGCATTTGGAGTGCAGCACTTTCACAGCATCATCTTTCAGGATTTGAAATAGCTCAACTGGAATTCCATCACCTCCATTAGCTTTCTGCGTAGTAATTCTTCATTCCAGGATGTCTGGCTTTAGGTGAGTGATCACACCATTGTGATTATCTTGGTCGTGAAGATCTGTTTTGTACAGTTCTTCTGTGTATTCTTGCCACCTCTTCTTAATATCTTCTGCTTCTGTTAGGTCCATACCATTTCTGTCCTTTATCAAGCCCATCTTTGCATGAAATCTTCCCTTGGTATCTCTAATTTTCTTGAAGAGATCTTAGTCTTTCCCATTTTGTTGTTTTCCTCTATTTCTTTGCATTGATTGCTAAAGAAGGCTTTCTTATCTCTCCTTGTTATTCTTTGGAACTCTGCATTCAAATGGGTATATCTTTCTTTTCGCTTCTCTTCTTTTCATAGCTATTTGTAAGGCCTCCTCAGACAGTCATTTTGCTTTTTTGCATTTCTTTTCCTTTCTGCCTTAGAAATGGCTTTATAATGGTTAGCATTTATAATTTTCAAAGATAATTTACAAATATCTTCTTAATTGAGACAAAGAAAATTATTTTTAAAATTTTAGAAATACATAAATTTACATTCTAAGAAGTTAAATTACTTGCTGAAAGCTAGATAATCAGCAAGTGGCAAGGTCCTATAGAAGGTCCTACTGAAGACAGGTCCTATAATTTCATGCCATGTAACTCCATTAGTTATACAGTTGTTGAACACATAGTATGTACAGGACATGCTAGTACCTGCTTGGAAAAATTATATGAATATGGAGAACTATCTCATATATTCAGTACAAGTGACAGCCCAGTTCAAGACTTGCAAACTGATTATAGTATCTCATAGTTGAGAGAACTGTATTTGATTTAGAATTGCACAGAGAAAAGTCAAATAATTCTGTACCTGTCTCAGTTTGTGTAACCCTAGTGAAGAAGTGAAGTGAAGTGAAGTCACTCAGTCGTGTCTGACTCTTTGCAACCCCATGGACTGTAGCCTACCAGGCTTCTCAGTCTATGGGATTTTCCAGGCAAGAGTCCTGGAGTGGGGTGCTATTTCCTTCTCCATGTGTAACCCTAAGGAAACTTTTATAAAGAAATATTTAGATGTAACTTTTTGATGCAAGATAAAATATATTGAAATTTCTGCAATGATCATAAAAGATATGTTGATTTAAAGAATATTATCTCTTATCTTCTCTTAGACCTAAGCTTCTCTTATATAATTTTCATGAACTACAGAGACATTAAAAAAAAGATGCTCTTTTGCTTATTTATAAAATCCAGGTATCATTTAGTTTCACCTCATTCTCACCATCTTTTATTTTTTCCTGACCCTGTCTCTCCAGTACTTTGTGATTCAAGCCATAGAAAAATTCCAAATAAAATTCAATAACATTGAGATAATCTCAGAAGTACCATGTAAATATACTTTGTATACCTATAAATTGATTCCAAACACCATTCATTGTTAAATATGACTATATCATGGTAGCATACCCAACAAGAAGAAATCTTTTCAGGTACATACACCCTTGTAAGCATTTTTACTTATTCTATTCATCCCGAACATTAGAATCATGACCTGACCTGTATATAACACATAACTGAAACGTTTCAGAGTTTTAGGAATTTTAGTGCATACAATTAGAATTTCTTGTATAGATAAAAATCTACTTTAAGGATTCAAAGAATTATTTTTAAGAATCTCAATGACCATAAATTTTACTATTCTTTATTTATGATATACTAGTAGTATTCTCTCCTTAAATAATTTTGATTACAAATAATAGCTAACTTCTATTTGTTGCTTTCTACCAGATACTCCAATAAGTATATCTTTGTTGCCATAGTCTTAAACATAGTTTCCATTATAATATTCCCATTTTATGATTAGATAACTGAAGTCATAGATAATCTGTTAGAGCCATAAAGTGAAGGAGAAATAACCTGAAATCAGGTATGTCTGACCAGAATTCCTATTATTAACTATCTCTTATACTGTTTCTAATTATTACAGCATATTAGGAAAACATATTAAAGTAATAAAGGATGAAATTAATTATTTACAATCACACTATAATAATGTCTCTAATGAACATTTTAATTGGTTTCTTTTTAATCTTATTTATTTTGTGGTCATCATGGTCTTCATTATTATGAAAGGTGTATTGCTAAATAAGATAGATGCCTTTCCCTCTAAAAAGGGGAGAAAATATATAGTCAATGAATAGTGCATGGATTGGAAGTATGGACTCTAGAACTAGACTGCTTAAGACTGAATCTTAGAGGGGGTTTTCAAGATGGCGGAGGAATAGGACGGAGAGACCACTTTCTCCGGCACAAATTCATCAAAAGAACATCTCAACGCTGGGTAAATTCTACAGGGCAGCTTCTGAATGTGAGCAGAGGACATAAGGNAGGTGGGGGTTGGGATTGGGAGTTCATGTACACTCATGGCTGATTCATGTCAATGTATAGCAAAACGAATACAGTACTATAAAGCAAAACAAACTGAAAAATAAAAATTAATTTAAAAAAAGAAATTCATTAAAAATTCAGTATTTTTTTCACAAATGCAGCCAGAACTATCATGAACATACAGAATTTCTCAGAAACAAATGTCCATTTTCCTCCTTTATATACCAATTGATTCATTAAATAGTAATGTAACTATTCAGAATTTAAAATGAGGAAAGTCCATAGTAGCATCAAGTAGGATGCTTATGCTATCCACCCTTCCCCTAGAACAGGTGACCAAGCTGTGCCCTCTTATCCTGGGATGCATTAAATAGATGCTCGATGGTTCTCTTAACGTCAACGGGTCTTACCATGATGCCTCTTCAGAAAAGCTCCTCCCTTAACTAATCCTCAGATATCCCTTGTCTGGGTTTGGATTGTTCTTCACTGACTTGCAACCATCTCATTGCTCTGTCCTGAGTTCTCTGTGACGGCACACCCTGTGAGTTTGACTCTGTTTTCTAGACCATGTTTCCCTTCTTCACTAAATATGTCTAAAAAACATTCACCAATCAATTTCTTAGTGTTTCCTTCTTACATGACAGTCTGAGGATTTTTTTTCTAATTATTTTCAGAATAATAATTGGACTTAATCTCACCAGCACCCAAGTGTCTTTGTTAATGAATCCCATTCTGCCTAACGCCTTTCTCTATATCAATCATGGTTTTCCTTCCTTCCTCGATCCAGGGTTTTTCTATTTTTCTACCTGTTATATAAAGTTAGTCTAAAAATTATGTCTACCTCAGAGTTATTATGAAGAAGGAAATGGCAACCCACTCCAGTATTCTTGCCTGGAGAATCCTGTGGACAGAGGAGCCTGGTGGGCTGCTGTCTATGGGGTCACGCAGGATCAGACATGACTGAAGTGACTTAGCAGCAGCAGCAGAGTTATTAAGAGGTTTAAATTAGATAACAAAAGTAAGCACTTAGAATACTGCCTGACACACTAGGTTAAGTGTCAAGCACTATGTTAAGTGTCAAACACTATTATTTCTTAGGCTCCTCTTAATATGATGGGAAAGAGAAACATTTCTCTCAGCATCATTTAATGTATGTCTATTCTGTTATTTTGACTGATCTTCAGTTGTTTCACCTATGGTTCAGCCCACTATCCCAGGTTAGCCACACCCTAAAGAGTAACTTGAACAAAAGTAGGCTTTCTTATGGTATTATTGAAAGTTCTAAGAATATCTATGCTTCTTGCATCAGCACTGCCTATCTGCATGACCTTCAACAAATTAATTATCATAAAACATCAGATTCCTTATCTACCAAATGGAGATGAGTGTGAGAAGCCTTGAATTAGCAATTTTTATTAGGTCAAAACTATGAGACATAATGAAAAAAGAAGAAAAGAATGATCCATATGAAGGAGTCACAGCTGAATAAGCACACAGCCCTACTTATCTGTTGAAGAATCATACTCTGCATCTATTGGTCTCACTGTTATGTTGTTCAAAATCGTTCCATACAATTCCAAACTATGACCTAGACTTTTCCATTTTGTTGTCATTGTTGTTCAGCTACTAAGTTGTGTCTGACTCTTTGCAACCCCATGGACTGTAGCCCATCAGGCTCCTCTGCTGTCTCCAGGAGTTTGCTCAAATTCACATCCAAGACTTTTCAACAGCTTAAGAAAAATAACACTGATGAACAGTACAGTGGAGGTCTTCCAACAGAGGATAGATATTCACTGAACTGAGATAGTGAAGAGTCTCAAACTTCAGATCTTTTAATCTCGTGAGGCCAGAATTAAAACTCTTTTATGGAAGACTGGAAGCTAGCAGGATCTATGTTTTAAGATCCCTATTATAAGATGTTTAGAATTCAATTAGTCCTTGATATGCCAGACAATGTTTGGGCTCTTTGTGAAGAACATGGAAGAACCCCACAGATCCACATCTGCCTTTGCTCTGAAAGCTCCACTTGAGTGGGAGGGAATAGCAGGGAACACAACTGCAGCCAATGTCTATTTGCATTTCATGGTTAGAAAAAAAAATTGAGAAAATTGAATATAGGGTAATCTATTTCAACTCCTCTAAAGTCTATTTCAAGACCACAGAGTTCAAATTTATTTTACAAGCTGTTCCGATTAAAGATTCTCTAGCATTTCCTTTTCCCAAAAGTCTCACAGAAAGACTCAGCATATATCTGATTCTTTCCTAAAATTGAGTTTGTGAAAGAAATGCACTCAAATCCTTTTATTTCTTTGAACTCCCTCCTTGGTTCTATCTCTGGCAATATTCAACAAACCCAGAAAACCATGTAAGCACACAATCATGTTTTACAGATTGTGGAGATCTATTCTATAGACTGAAGGATTTTTGAAATGAAAACTTTTTTCAACTACTCTTATGAACTATAGGATTTCCCTGGTGGTTCAGACAGTGAAGAATCTGCCACTGATGCAGGAGACGTGGTTTGATTATTGAGTCAGGAAGATTCCCTGGAGAAGGGAATGGCTACCCAATCCAGTATTGTTGCCTGGAGAATCTCATGAACAGAGGAGTCTGGTGGGCTACAGGATCACAAAGTGTAGGATATGACTGAGCAACTAAGGATGTACACACTCTTATGAACTATACTTAAGGCTACCATCATAAATCTCTATGTAGGATATACTTAGCATGCACTGTTGGTAAGTTCCTTATAGCTGTAATGATTGATATGGGGTATCTTCCACAAAGTAAGCTTTCTGAGCTAAGAGATCATGTGATTGTTTCACATAAGAAAGAGAACAAGGTATATATCACCTCTTCCATAGCATAGCTTCTACATATAAAAACAATAAAGAGAAGTCTTGAAAATTTTAATTAAATAATATATGGCAAAAAAGAAAAGAAATCATTTAATTAGCATCATTACCAAGGTAAAACAAAGTTCTTTGTTCAAACTAAACCAGGTAAAAGCTGCTGGCTGATAGATTAGAGAAAGTGTGGTTACCAGGCTAACTTTTCACAGAAAAGACATTAAAGCACCCAAATCACAAGCTGAACATAGAGCCTAGGCTCTTAGGTAAAATGAGTCTGTGCTTTATTCCTTTTACTGGAGTCCCAGTTGTGTATAAACATCCCAGACCAGATGTTTATTCACATCTAAAAATGTGACTGCTCTAATAAGTAGTCTCAGCCAAACCCAGGGGCAAATGACAAACAGGTGGCCCTTACAATTCTGGCCAAGATTTTTCCCTTAGGTCCGATAAACAAACATTGGAAATGGTATTTATTTATCATTTAACAACAAGTATTAAAAACAAGAATGACTCAGGAAATCAAATGAACAGTCACCAAGAGGTGTTGCATGGAAACAGCTCTGTAGACTATTAAGTGAAATAGACTTAAAAGTCCTACTTAATAGACTATTAAGTAGGATTTTCAATTTTCTCTTGTGCTGTTGGAAGAGGGTATTTGCTATGACCAGTGCGTTCTTTTGGCAAAACTCTATTAGCCTTTGCCCTGCTTCATTCTGTACTCCAAGGCCAAATTTGCCTGTTACTCCAGGTATTTCTTGACTTCCTTCTTTTGCATTCCAGTCCCCTATAATGAAAAGGACATCTTCTTTGGATATTAGTTCTAAAAGGTCTTGTAGGTCTTCATAGAACCGTTCAACTTCAGCTCTTCAGCATTACTGGTTAGGGCAGAGGTTTGGATCCCTGTGATACTGAATGGTTTGCCTTGGAAATGAACAGAGATCATTCTGCTGTTTTTGAGACTGCATCCAAGTACTGCATTTCGGGCTCTTTTGTTGACCATGATGGCTACTCCATTTCTCCTTAGGGATTCTTGCCCACAGTAGTAGATATAATGGTAATCTGAGTTAAATTCACCCCTTCCAGTCCATTTTAGTTTGCTGATTCCTAGAATGTCAATGTTCACTCTTGCCATCTCTCCTGTTTGACCACTTCCAATTTGCTTTGATTCATGGACCTAGCATTCCAGGTTCCTATGCAATATTGCTCTTCACAGCACTGGACCTTGCTTGTATCACCGTCACATCCACAACTGGGTATTGTTTTTGCTTTGGCTCCATCTCTTCATTCTTTCTGGAGTTATTTCTCCACTGATCTCCAGTAGCATATTCAGCACTTACCCACCTAGGCAGTCCCTCTTTCAGTATCCTATCTGTATTCTTGCCTTGAGAACCCCATGAACAGTATGAACAGTATAGAGCATATTAGGGAAATATTAAAATAAGCTTGGAGAAAAATTCAGGAATTATGACCAGATGACCTCTGGTGACATGTTCCTCTCTCTTACGCTGGCTTGATCAGAGCCAGCAAATTTTCAGAGAGCCTGAACTTCTTTACAGAGTTAAAAAATTCTTTATAGCCCAAAGCATTCTTTTTCAATGCTAATTTTCATAGTTAATGTAGATTAATTAATGAAATAGATTAGTGAAAAGAAAATAAAATATTTTATCAAATGAATTTATCTTTACATTAAAAACAATTCACTCAGGCTTGCCCAATGATGGACTTCTGTTTGCATGTGGGCTAATGATGGCCAGAATTGTATTTGCCAGTCTCCAGTCACCAGTGGGCCTGTGCATCTTATCCTGACATTAGCTTGAAGACCCCTGCTGCTCTGTATTCACTTCTTTTTAACAAGCCTGTCCTTCCTTCCTTCATCAGAAGGCTACCTTGATGGACTTTGCCCGGGGGCTACTTACCAGGCAGATGGCCCGAGGATGCCAACTTTTGTGGTACAACCAAGAAATGGTTTGGAAGGAACTGATTTTATCATGTGGACAGAGAAATGGAGTAGGATTTGCAAATACTGAGTAGACTTGGGAGCATGCTGGGTTGATTGGTGGGTAGTGGCCTTGAATAGCAAGGAAATTGTGTGGGCAGGAGTTCCACTAAGGGTGCGGATGTTGAATGACATGGAAGCTGATTTGCATGATGAAGTTTGATGCATGTGGGACAAGTAGAGGACCATTGGGAAGCTGATGTGGAGCCTGAAGGAGGATGAGCTAGTAGAGACAGGGCAGTTATGAAAAGGTAGGCTGTTTTGTGAATGGTTAGGATCATTTAATCTGTCAAATAACTTCTGGAATGTTTAAAAGCAGCAGCCTGAAGTCATGAGTAAAGACTTTTGCATTGTTCAATAGTTCCAGAATGATTTGGTTACCAAACTCTCTTTGACATGATAGTGTTTGATTACATTTGAATTGACCATACAGTCAGTAAGACAGATATTATTAAGCAAAGCTCTAATACCTTTTAATTCTCAATCATATTGTTTACAGTTCCCATGGTCAAGTACTGTTTTATTTGCTTCTCTAGTAGAACTTACAACATTTTCTGGCCAAAATGTAGTAAGACACAGCTTTCTGGAAGCTGTTTAAACTTTAATGGTGTTGGGTAGAAGAAGTTGGTATACCTACCCCAGTTTAGGGATAACTGATGTGGCACACAGAATATGTACAATGTATTTCTTCTGAAAGTGTGGGCCACCAGCTGCCTACATCAGCTGTGTGTTTCTAGGGGCTTCCCTTGTGGCTCAGACAGTAAAAACAAACAAAAAAAAAATCTGCCTGCCATGCAGGAGACCTGGGTTCAATCCCTGGATCAGGAAGATCCTTTGGAGAAGGAAATGGTTACCCACTCCAGTATTCTTGTTTGGATAATTCCATGGACAGAGAAGCCTGGAGAGCTACAGTCCATAGGGTTGCATAGACTGTTTCTTAAAGCACATGTTTCTGGGCTTCAGTCTCAATAAGGCTATATTTAGAGATGTGAATTTTTAAAATGTATCTAAAGAGTTTATCCATAGATAAATCTGATTCACATTATGGTTTGGGAACCTCCAATCTGGAAAACCAGTTCAATCACCATAAAAGAGGGCTCTTTTTAAATTTAAATTTCTTAAAAAATTGCAAATAGAACTTCCTTATGATCCAGCAATCCCACTGCTGGGCATACACACCGAGGAAACCAGAATTGAAAGAGACACGTGTACCCCAATGTTCATTGCGGCACTGTTTATAATAGCCAGGACATGGAAGCAACCTAGACGTCCATCAGCAGATGATGGATAAGAAAGCTGTGGTACATACACACAATGGAGTATTACTCAGCTATTAAAAAGAATACATTTGAATCAGTTCTAATGAGGTGGATGACGCTGGAGCCGATTATACAGAGTGAAGTAACATAGAAAGAAAAACACCAATACAGTATACTTACACATATATATGGAATTTAGAATGATGGTAATGATAAACCTGTACACAAGACAGCAAAAGAGACACAGATGTATAGAACGGCCTTTTGGACTCTGTGGGAGAGGGAGAGGGTGGGATGAGTTGGCAGAGTGGCAGTGTAACATGTGTGATATCATAAGTGAAACGAATCGCCAGTCTAGGTTTGATGCAGGATGCAGGATGCTTGGGACTGATGCACGGGGATAATCCAGAGAGAGGGTGTGGGGCGGGAGGGGGGAGGTGGGGGTCGGGATTGGGAGTTCATGTACACTCGTGACTGATTCATGTCAATGTATAGCAAAATGAATACAGTATTGTAAAGCAAAACAAACTAAAAAATAAAAATTAATTAAAAAAATTTAAATTTAAGACATGTTACCATTCATGTGGGCTTCCCAGGAGGCACAATAATAAAGAATCCACCTTCCAGTGTGGGAGATGCAAGACACATGAGTTTGATTCCTGGATCAGGAAGATCCCCTGGAGTAGGAAATGGCAACGTGCTCCAGTATTCTTGTCTAGAAAATCCCAGGGACAGAGTAGCCTGGTGGGCTGCAGTCCATGGGGTTGCAAAGAGTCAGACATTACTGAGCAACTGAGCACACACACACCATTCATGTTGTCTCTTCCAACCATAAAATACCTAGAATAAGAAATACATATTCATCTAACTGGCTTTATATAGTCTTGGAATGATCTATTACACTGAGTTATGCTTACCAATGCACCATATATTTTACAATTTCTAGGCATAGAATTTTATTAGAATTCTAGATAGCCTGAGGCAATAATTCAGAGGCTGACAGGCAAAGCTATTTCCCTAATCTCCTGTTGCTTAATTCTTGAACTTTGGATATTCCTTATCTCATAGGTTGTGACACCAATATCATGAGTCTTTGCTTTGGGGCTATGTCTCCTCCGAAGAACATTGTCTTGACACAAACCACAGTGGTGGAAGGGATGGGGTCACATTTTTGTAGACAGGTGTATTTTCCTCTTCTGAAATTAGATTTCCAATGGAAAATCTTAGTTCCAGATCAATTTTCTTTGTCTAAAGCCCATGGAATACAGAGAAGACCTGCCTTGACTTTGTTCTTCTCTCCTCTCTATTAAAGGATATT
The DNA here is from genome assembly GCA_006408695.1 of Aepyceros melampus. Taxonomy (NCBI): domain Eukaryota; kingdom Metazoa; phylum Chordata; class Mammalia; order Artiodactyla; family Bovidae; genus Aepyceros; species Aepyceros melampus. The sequence continues at coordinate 122,368 of SJXQ01003239.1, forward strand.
CTTCCTTTTTCTTGAGTTGACTCAGATTGAAGTTTCCAGAAGAACTATATAAAAAAGATCTTTATGACCCAGATAATCAGCATGATGTGATCACTCACTTAGAGCCAGACATCCTAGAATGTGAAGGCCTTAGGAAACATCACTATGAACAAAGCTAGTGGAGGTGATGGAATCCCAGTTGAGCTATTTCAAATCCTGAAAGATGGTGCTGTGAAAGTGCTGCACTCAATATGCCAGCAAATCTGGAAAACTCAGCAGTGGCCACAGGACTGGAAAAGGTCAGTTTTCATTCCAATCCCAAAGAAAGGCAATGCCAAAGAATGCTCAGACTACCACACAATTGCTCCCATTTCATTCATCATCACAATTTGCACAGGCTAGCAAAGTAATGCTCAAAATTCTCCAAGCCCAAGCCAGGCTTCAACAATACATGAACCGTGAAATTTCAGATATTCAAGCTGGATTTAGAAAAGGCAGAAGAACCCGAGATCAAATTGCCAGCATTCACTGGGTCATCAAAAAAAGCAAGAGAGTTCCAGAAAAACATCTATTTCTGCTTCATTGAATATGCCAAAGCCTTTGACTGTGTGGGCAACAAACTGTGGAAAATTCTGAAAGAGATGGGAATATCAGACCACCTGACCTGCCTTCTGAGAAATCTGTATGCAGGTCAAGAAGCAACAGTTAGAACCTGACATGAAACAATGAACTAGTTCAAAATTGGGAAAGGAGTATGTCAAGGCCATATACTTCACCCTGCTTATTTAACTTATATGCAGAGTACATCATGAGGAATGCTGGGCTGGATGAAGCACAAGCTGGAATCAAGATTATCAGGAGAAATATCAATAACCTCAGATATGCAGATGACACACAGATAACGTGCAGATGACACCCTTATGGCAGAAAGTGAAGAACAAGTAAAGAGCCTCTTGATGAAAGTGAAAGAGGAGAGTGAAAAAATTGGCTTAAAACTCAACATTCAGAAAACTAAGATCATGGCATCCAGTCCCATCACTTCATGAAAAATAGATGGGAAAACAATGGAAACAGTGACAGACTTCATTTTTGGGAGGCTCCAAAATCAGATGGTGACTGCAGCCATGAAATTAAAAGACACTTACTCCTTGGAAGAAAAGTTATGACCAACCTAGATAGCATATTCAAAAGCAGAGACATTACTTTGCCAACAAAGGTCCATCTAGTCAAGGCTATGGTTTTTCCAGTGGTCATGTACAGATGTGAGAGTTGGACTGTGAAGAAAGCTGAGCACCGAGGAACTGATGCCTTTGAACTGTGGTGTTGGAGAAGACTCTTGAGAGTCCCTTGGACTGCAAGGAGAACCAACCAGTCCATTCTAAAGGAAATCAGTGCTGAATATTCATTGGAAGGACTGATACTAAAGCTGAAATGCCAATACTTTGGCCACCTCATGCAAAGAGTTGACTCATTTTAAAAAACCCTGATGCTGGGAGGGATTTGGGGCAGGAGGAGAAGGGGATGACACAGGATGAGATAGCTGGATGGCATCACCGACTCTAGGGATATGACTTTGAGTAAACTCCGGGAGTCGTTGATGGATAGGGAGGCCTGGCGTGCTGCGATTCATGGGGTCACAAAGAGAGGGACATGACTGAATGAATGAACCAAACCGAACATACTCTATGTTTTTGTCCTACTAAATATAATTATTTTGATATGTATTAGCCTTACAATTTTTGAAATATTGGAAATCCCTCTCAGATATTACTATCTTTGGAGATTCTATATTTTTGCCATTGATCTAATATATCCCTTTCTTTTGTTCACCTGAACAATCTTAGCCTTACAAGGAAGTTTTCTTACTCTTAAAGACAAAAAGAAATAAAGTGAAGCAGAGCCTTCCCAGCTTATTGTCTAAGCCACTGACTAAAAGAACAAATCAAGAGCAAAAGGTTGAAAATACCTGCTCTGTTTCCTCGAATAAACAGTTCTTCATACACTTGAAAACACATGTCTCTTATTGATCTTCTATTCCCCTGGCCAGCCCACCAACTCACTTAAAATATAGACCATTTATTGCATAGATTAAAACATATGTTTGGTCAAAACACATTTCCCAAAACCTATCTGTGTATACAAAGAGTTTATAGAAACAACTGAGCTGGCTTAAAATAAGCACACATGCCATCTTTTAAGACTGAAAGTTTTATGCAGAGTTTTTTATGTTTTCTCTCAAAATTTTGTCTTCAGTTTACATTCGGTATTTTTTCTAAAGTGCTAATTGTTGCAGATAGGGTAAGCTATCAGTGAGTATTAACCAGTAATCTTTTTGCAGAGGACTACTAGCTTAAGCACAACAGTTCAAGTAATCAAATCCTAAGAACACAGGTAATGTTTGCTTCCAGATGAGCTGGGTTTATGGACTCAAAGAGTACTAGGACTTCATCTCCTGCTCAGCTTCCCTCTGAGTAGTGGTCTCCTTTGCTCAGACAGAGAACATAGCTGCTCCCTGCTCTGATGTTATATCTAAGAGCTCTCAGTCTAAGGAGCAGGGAGAGACAAGTCTACCATGATTGAAATGACCAGAACAGGGAAGGGAGGAAGTGCCATCGAAAGGATGGGGAGGAGGAAACAAGCTGGGAAGAGGGAAAGCCACCAGGACAATTGCCTGATAAGGGCAATTGTGTCTGAATAATCAAGTGAGATTAACTGACCAATCAGCATGAATTTTCCTTGCCACCCTGCCACAGCTGATACATATGTAGAAAAAGATTAAAATATTAAAGCCTGAATATATATACATCCCTTTATTATCTTAATGAGCAATATTTGGGGAGTTTGGGTTTTCTTCTAGATTCTTGAATTCTAAAAAGTTGTGTATTTTTCTGTCCATTGCCTGGCAGAAAAAGACGAAGCTGACTAGAAGGTACAGAGGTAGACATTCTTGTTGTTCTTGTTTAGTTGCTAAGTTATGCAACTCTTCTGCTACCCTAGGGACTGTAGCCCGCCAGGCTCCTCTGTCCATGGGATTTCCCAGGCAAGAACACTGGAGTGGGTTGCCATTTCCTTCTCCAGGGGATCTTCCTGACCCAGGAATCAAACCTGTGTCTCCTGCATTAGCAGTTTGGATTCTTTACTCCTGAGCCACCAGGGAATCCCATGTATGTGATTATTAGACTCACATACATGTCTTACAAAGAGAATTCATAAATTCAACATCTACTTTCTTTAGCACTGGAATGTGGCTCCCAAAACTTTCTCACTCTCAAATTCTAATATTTAGTTCAACTGATTGCTTCTCCATGGTTAATTACTTAATGATCAGTTATTTTGAAAACAGGCTTTCATTAACAATTTATAAACTCATCAATGACTTTATATATAATGTATTACAAGGTCATAGAATCCCTTTTCACAAAATAATACTTTATAAAAATAGCTACACAATTAACTGTGATAATTATTTTTCTAAAACCACAATTGTAGGAAATAAAACATATCTATTAAGAATGCAACTTCCCTTCCACACACAACTCAGGTTTGTACAAGTGCAATTTTTACAATATTGCAACAGGTGCAATAAAGTAGATTTATGTACCCGTACTTAGTTAATAAAAGCTCCAACTATTTTTTTTATGTGCTTCTCCACAACTGATGCATGATTCTGCTAGACCTGGAATAAAGGAGGAAAAATCAATTTCTAGCATCTGTCACAGAAAATCCACCTACAAACCCACTATTTCAAAGAGCTGCTTTGATATATTACTGCCCATACTCTAAAATCAGGTGTAAGAATTTAAGGGACTGGTATGATTTGTGTGTTAAGTGAGGAATAGTCTTTATTTTGTAAATGGCCACCTGGAAAGCCTGGCTATATATATATAATTATAGATTCTTTAAAACAAATATCACTGTATCCCAGCCCAAGAACAATTGCAAAACAAATGCTTGGTTTTAAATGCATAAAACTGAGCTTCCTATTGACAGCCCCAAAACTCTTAATGAAACACATAGAATGTTTGAATGTAAACCCTGAAAGTGCTTCATAGAGAATTTGAGAGTGAAAATGAATCTGAGGTATTTGTTCTGTGATCTAGAAAACAATCTTTGATCATACATGTAATAAAAACATAGCTATAAAATATGAATGTTTAAACTAGATTGTTCCTGGTGCTGCTGCTAAGTCGCTTCAGTCATGTCCAACTGTGTGCGACCCCATAGATGGCAGCCCACTAGGCTCCCCCGTCCCTGGGATTCTCCAGGCAAGAACACTGGAGTGGGTTACCATTTCCTTCTCCAATGCATGAAAGTAAAAAAGTGAAAGTGAAGTCACTCAGTCGTATCCGACTCTTAGCGACCCCATGGACTGTAGCCTACCAGGCTCCTCCGTCCATAGGATTTTCCAGGCAAGAGTACTGGAGTGGGGTGCCATAAGGCTCCCCAAATATTCTTTGGTTCTATAATTGTTTATGCACTATTCTTTACCTCTGATTTTCTTGTTTGGGAACTAGAAATAAATTCAACTATTCTTAGAGACAAAACATAAAGCTAACTTTATCAATTTTAGTTTTTGTTTATAATGTCATTATTCAATGCCATCAAAGTATATTTTTTAAAAAATGATGACAATACATGTTTTGTCCTCTTTGGTTTACTTATTTACAGGTGGTGCTAATGGTAAAGAACCTGCATGCCAATGCAGGAGACCTAAGAGATGCAAGTTCCTTATAAACTAATGCAGAAAAACACATTATATCAAATCTGCTGAACAAGATTCTCATGGGTTTCTGCTGACTGACTGCTTAATACTGTACCAGGTTTTATGCTTACTTAGGCATTTGCTCCAAATAAATATAAGCAGAAGTGACACCAAATACCAATACTTGAATACACAGAGGAACAAGCTATGAATTTTCACTCCCTAAAGCATCAAAATCAAAGCAGAGGTGACAAATGCATAGCCTACACTGCACATGTGAAAACTAAAATCAATAACCACTGGTTAACTTTGCTCTGTTTCCCCATATGGGTTCTTCACCTCTTCTACCTTCCTGAAGGCTCAGCACAAATCAAGATGTGTGACAGTGATGATCTGAAACTAGTCTGAATACCAGAACAGCTGCCAGTGGGAATCTGGCCTCAGTCACCCTTTAGCAGGAGTGCCTGGGAAATCCCACGGGCAAAGGAGCCTGGCAGGCTACAGTCCACGTGGTCATAACAGTCAGACACAACTTAGCAACTGAACAGCAACAACAAAGGACAGACTGGCACTCACCCAAATCCCAGTAGTTTGGCCAGAGAATGAGCAGTTTCAGGCATCCATGGGCAGGATGTCTCTTAGCCCACAAACTCCCACCAGATCCTCCAGAATCAGCTGACTGTTACCCAGGGGACTGGCTACTGAGAACAGCAGTCCACAGTTGAGTTTTCCAATCACATTCCCTCCCAGAGACTGGAGCTACAACATGGGGGAAAAGGGTAATCCACTCATCAAGTCCTCTCTGCCTTGTTGCTCAAAGTTTTCCCAAAGCTGTGATCTCATATCTTATAGCCAAGCCATAAGAACACTGTATGTTAGTCGCTCAGTCGTGTCTGACTACTACTATCATTGAAATAGGCTTTTTCATTGTGTGCTGGTAGATTTTAATTTGACTCAATCTTTCAGGATGAAAGAGAGGCATACACACTGACGTATTAATTTCATGTTAAAAAACTTAAGTGAAAGTGAAGTTTCTCAGTCATGTCTGACTCTTTGTGACCCCATGGACTGTAGCCCACCAGGGTCCTCCGTCCATGGGATTTTCCAGGCAAGAGTACTGGAGTAGTTGCTCATTTCTTCTCCAGGAGATCTTTCCAACCCAGGGACTGAACCTGGGTCTCCATGTTGTAGGCAGACGCTTTACCATCTGAGCCACCACAAAAGTCCTAGAAAACTTACCCTAAGGTAATTATTAGAGATTTGATGGAAGCTCTATGTAAAGAGTGCTAATTAAATTGTTATTTATGAGAGCAAAGACTTGAAAACAAGATAGTGATTTAATAAATTGTACAAGATCAACAAAATTAAGTATTACTAAGCATAAAAAGTACTAAAATACTTCTGAACTATAGTTAACACATGGGAAAATGTTCATAATTCAAGTGAAAAAACTTAGAAGCAAAAATTCAGTACAGTTTAATTCTTTCAGAAATACATATTTCAAATACATTTGTGCATAAGGAAAAGACTATAAACACATACACAAAATATTTAGTATTGGGACCTTCTGTATAACAGAATTAATCTTTGATTTGTATCTATTAATATGTTTTCAGAATTTTCCAATCTATTTTAAACAAACATGACTAATGACTAGCACATGTTATTTTTTCATTATTTGTTTAATAAAATAGTTTTTAAATAGGGGTAAGAAATGACTCTCAAAACAGAAAAAAATCAGAGACCAAAATGTCATGCTTTCTCCACAAGATTTGTATATTGGGAACTGGATGCAGTACCCTCCCAAATTCAAAGGGGAAACCTAGAAGCCAGGGCAAAGGATGGGTGGGTTCTTCAAGTACTACCCAGGCAAGCCTTCAGCTGCTCTCTGCAAATGCTGCTCTTCTTCCATCACCAATGCTTTGGGTCCAGTGCCTATACATTCAGAGTTTAATAGAATTCAAGAATTCTTCTGGAGACTTCTGCTAAGATTACAGCATTAATCATTGCTATGCAATGGTCTTTTGTAGGAAAATCCAAGATTGCATATACATAGAAACAGACATCAGTGGTGATATACAAGTTTTCCATTCACACAGTCAAAGAGAGTGTCAAGAAGATAGTTATCTACCACAAGATACACTTCTGGCTCCAAAGATATTTTTCAGTTGCCTATCATAATAACCTTACAGCTGTCCAATTGATTTCTGGGTTCTTAGCCCAAACCCAGGACCAGAGAGAAGTGTTGGGAAGCCTACAAGGACAAATCCGTCATCCATCAGACTAGGATGTCTGTCTGCACTAGACCTAGGCTGGTGCTGAAGACTCCTAGCATGCCCATGAAATCAGAGCCAGTAGAATTCCCTTCACATGCTGTCAAAAACACTCTTCAAGCTCATGTTCCTTATTACCTAGCCCCCCAGCACCACCCCAGCAATGGTAGGTACAAAATCACTGCAAATGGTGACTGCAGCCATGAAATTAAAAGATGCTTGCTCCTTGGAAGAAAAGTTATGACCAACCTAGACAACATATTAAAAAGCAGAGACATTACTCTGCCAACAAAAGTTCATCTAGTCAAAGTTATGGTTTTTCCAGTAGTCATGTATGGATGTGAGAATTGGACTATAAAGAAAGCTGAATGCCAAAGAATCGATGCTTTTGAACTGTGGTGTTGGAGAAGACTCTTGAGAGTCCCTTGGACTGCAAGGAGATCCAACCAGTCCATCCTAAAGAAAATCAGTGCTGAATATTCATTGGAAGGACTGATGTTGAAGCTGAAACTCCAATACTTTGGTCACCTGATGTGAAGAACCTACTCATTGGAAAAGACCCTGATGCTGGGAAAGATTGAAGGCAGGAGGAGAAGGGGACGACAGAGGATGAGATGGTTGGATGGCATCACCAACTCAATGGACATGAGTTTGAGCAAGCTCCAGGAGTTGGAGATGGATAGGGAGGCCTGGTGTGCTACAGTCCATGGGGTTGCAGAGTCGGACATGATTAAGTGACTGAACTGAACTGAGGCATGATGACCTGATGAACCCAGGAACTTTCCAGATATTTAGAAATGACCAGATATGGAAGATACAACTCTTCTTTCCTGACTTCCTCACACCTCCAAATACCCTCATCTACCCAAACTGGTTGCTTGGAAGCTTTGTAGACCTATCCTAAATCAACCCAAACTTTGGGCCTGGCTTCAGTGGTCCTGGGAGGCTCTAGAAAACCATGATACTTTCTGTGTGTGGTTATAATCCTCGTATTAAGAGATGTGCTAAAGGGCACACACAACTCCCTGAACACTATAGTATCAAAGATCTGGGTACATCATTTGTCACCAATCACTAAGTAATGCCAATACTACAGAAAACTCCATAAGGATAAAGCTTATTTAGGCCCCTGCTCACCTTTCCTTTAGTTTCTTATGAATTTTCTACTTTATCTACATCTCCCAATCAGCACTAATCTGGGTGCAGCTCTACCTCAGCATTTTTTTCCTAAAATAGGATTTCTCAAAAGCATTTCTTTCCCAGAGAATTCTTTGACCAACTGGTTTGGCAAAACTCAGAAAATTACATACTCTACCTGTAGATTAATACTGAACCTTGGCATATGTAGGGGCTTCCCTGGTGGCTCAGCGGTTAAGGTGTCTGCCTGCAATGCGGGAGACCTGGGTTCAATCCCTGGATCAGGAAGATCCCCTGGAGAAGAAAATGGCAACCCATTCCAGTATTCTTGCCTGGAGAATCCCACGGATGGAGGAGCCTGGTAGGCTGCAGTCCACAGGGTTGCAAAGAGTTGGACACGACTGAGCGACTTCATTTCATTTTAATTTCTTGGCATATGTAAGACAGAAAAGCCATAGTAAAGATTTTTTTTAATCCTATACTTCCCAATTATAGTTGATCATAGAACTGGTCACCCATTCTCATACAAAAATCCATGTTAGCATTCAGTGGAACTAGCATTTTGTAGAACATTCTTTAGGAAATGCTTTAGGAAATATTCTTTAGGTAATAGAAGTGAAGAAGTGAAGTCGCTCAGTCGTGTCTGACTCTCTGCAACCCCATGGACTGTAACCTATCAGGCTTCTCTGTCCATGGGATTTTCCAGGCAATAGCACTGGAGTGGATTGCCATTTCCTTCTCCAGCGGATGTTCCCAACCCAGGGATCGAACCCAGGTCTCCCGCATTGCAGACAGACGCTTTACCATCTGAGCCATCGTGTCTGGGTCTTTAGGTATAATGATTCCTTTTCCCCAGAAGTATGTTAAAGGATGTTTTTTAAGACTAAATCATGCCTTCCATACAAATACAAAATATATATCACATATTATATTTAACTTATTAGTAAGGGAGCGAATAAGATGTTACAATAAACCCAAAGGGAGTAGACACACAAAACAAGAAGAAGGAACTCTGAAATGAATTTAAAAATAATGTAAAATGGGCTACCTATGTGGCAACAAATAACTGCATCTCACTGGACACTAGTACTTTCCTCTTCCATGGGCAATCATCATTTACATGATCCCCAGTTTGCCACAATTTTAAGGGTTGTAAAATAAAACATGAAAAGAGAGCTATATCCCAGGGTGAGTTAGGCAAGACACCTACGAATCTCCCTTTGATCTTTTCAACATCTTTCACAGTTTCTGACAAGTATTTTATTTTTAATGTACAACTTCTAGAGACCAAAAACAAGGAAACACACATAGGCAATAAAGAAGATTTAAATACAGGGTTCCGAACATCCTCGAGTCCTACCATCCGAGCAGCCAGCATCCACAGTTTCTGAATGGCTTGCTTGCCTGATGCAGATGGGATTTTTACACTGCCTTCTTAAATAGACCACATAGTACAACTCACTCAAATCTCTTTGCTCAGGGCTGCAGTTTTACTTTTTCTCCCCAAATGACTATTTCCCCAAATCCTCTGAGATAGCTGGGTAACTTCAGATATTTGAGACGAACATCTCAACCTGTTCCAAATTTGCATGTGGTACCAGATTCCCCTGAAGTGTTCCCAGTCATGTGGAGATCACTACTGTGTGTGGCCACAAAGGACTTTTAATAGAAGCATCACATAGAGTTTGTTTTTTTTTTTTTTATTTTAGGGCTATAGACATCTGCTGAAGCAGAAGAAGGTCTAACATGATGCCAGATGAAGTCCTTGCTGTGGAACACACTTGAAAAGATGGGAGAAATCTCACAAAGCAACTGTCACTTCTTTTGCAGGTTTTGGGAATCCCGGGGAGACTGCATAGCTGTATTGCCTACTGCTTAGCTGAAGCAGAAACCCCATATGTGTAGCTCAGGGTGTTTCAAGCTACAATAAAGCGCTCAAGTGGAATAATGATGGTTGCCATTTGTTACTCATGATAAAATACTAACTTCACTCTCACAAAATTAAATCCAAGCAATAAACTCCTTACTAAGAAAAAAAGAAGAAAAAAACTTTTTATATTGTCATTGGTATTAATAGTTAGGAAATGTTTTAATATATTTCAAATATTTGTGAAGAATATGAAATAGCTGAATATCACATCTTGTATGTGTGGTTTCTATTTTCAACATATACATATTTTGGTACTTAGACAACTGATCTCAGTCAATTAATGTCTCTTAAAGGGAAATAATGGGACCTAATAAAAATTTGATTTATTCTGTTAAAAAAAAAAAAGCTCCTTGGTACTACTGAATGGAGCTTTGCCTAAGTATCAGTTAGGATGAGAGAAAAGTTTCTAAGTTAGGAAATCTTTTTCTTTTTGGCATAAAGCCTTTTGTTAAATGACTAGTGGTTTTTTTTTTTTTTTTCTATTTCAGAATGTCCAAGTTAAGCCCAGTTTTCCTCTCAGATAATAACTTGAACATCTCTGCTTATAACTAGTCCTGTCCCTTCTGGGTACATCCACCAGAATGTGACCTTGTCAAGAGCAGGAATTGTGCCAACCGTATTCCCCTATTTCGCCATGAAGGCCTAGCAGAGTGTCTAGAATATAGTAAATACTATATTTGAATGAGTAATCACTATATTCTGAGAGAGATGGGAATACCAGACCACTTGACCTGCCTCTTGAGAAATCTGTATGCAGGTCAGGAAGCAACAGTTAGAACTGGACAAGGAACAACAGACTGGTTCCAAATAGGAAAAGGAGTATGTCAAGGCTGTATATTGTCACCCTGCTTATTTAACTGATATGCAGAGTACATCATGAGAAACGCTGGACTGGAAGAAGCAGAAGCTGGAACAAAGATTGCTGGGAGAAATATCAATAACCTCAGATATGCAGATGACACCAACCTTATGGCAAAAGTGAAGAGGAACTAAAAAGCCTCTTGATGAAAGTGAAAGAGGAGAGTGAAAAAGTTGGCTTAAAGCTCAACATTCAGAAAATGAAGATCANCGCTGGACTGGAAGAAGCAGAAGCTGGAACAAAGATTGCTGGGAGAAATATCAATAACCTCAGATATGCAGATGACACCAACCTTATGGCAAAAGTGAAGAGGAACTAAAAAGCCTCTTGATGAAAGTGAAAGAGGAGAGTGAAAAAGTTGGCTTAAAGCTCAACATTCAGAAAATGAAGATCATGGCATCTGGTCCCATCACTTCATGGGAAATAGATGGGGAAACAGTAGAAACAGTGTCAGACTTTATTTTTGGGGGCTCCAAAATCACTGCAGATGGTGACTACAGCCATGAAATTAAAAGACACTCCTTGGAAGAAACGTTATGACCAACCTAGATAGTATATTCAAAAGAAGAGACATTACTTTGCCGACTAAGGTCCGTCTAGTCAAAGCTATGGTTTTTCCAGTAGTCATGTATGGATGTGAGAGTTGGACTGTGAAGAAGGCTGAGCGCCGAAGAATTGATGCTTTTGAACTGTGGTGTTGAAGAAGACTCTTGAGAGTCCCTTGGACTGCAAGAAGATCCAACCAGTCCATTCTGAAGGAGATCAACCCTGGGATTTCTTTGGAAGGAATGATGCTAAAGCTGAAACTCCAGTACTTTGGCCACCTCATGTCAAGAGTTGACTCATTGGAAAAGACTCTGATGCTGGGAGGGATTGGGGGCAGGAGGAGAAGGGGGTGACAGAGGATGAGATTGGCTGGATGGCATCAGTGACTCAATGGATGTGAGTCTGGGTGAACTCCGGGAGATGGTGATGGACAGGGAGGCCTGGCAAAGAGTCTGACCTGAACTGAACTGAATCACTGTTTTTGAATGAGAATGTGTAATGGAATGATTTCTTGAGTAGAAATTATATTAGTTCAGTCACTCAGTCGTGTCCAACTCTTTGCGACCCCATGAATCGCAGCACGCCAGCTGTCCTACGTTCTGAGATAATCAAGAGAGATGATCCAGTATGTGTCGCTCCGTACTTTCTCCTTGCTCAAAAGTTCACATATTTGTAAAACATATTAGATACTTGTTGATGGTGACAGAGGATGAGATTGGCTGGATGGCATCAGTGACTCAATGGATGTGAGTCTGGGTGAACTCCGGGAGATGGTGATGGACAGGGAGGCCTGGCAAAGAGTCTGACCTGAACTGAACTGAATCACTGTTTTTGAATGAGAATGTGTAATGGAATGATTTCTTGAGTAGAAATTATATTAGTTCAGTCACTCAGTCGTGTCCAACTCTTTGCGACCCCATGAATCGCAGCACGCCAGCTGTCCTACGTTCTGAGATAATCAAGAGAGATGATCCAGTATGTGTCGCTCCGTACTTTCTCCTTGCTCAAAAGTTCACATATTTGTAAAACATATTAGATACTTGTTGACATTTTTAAAACCAAAACAGCATTACTTTTCCCAAATTACTCAGGACCTTGGTTTTTCTAATAGCTTTTAATGAGTATTTTCTATTCATATCAAACTTATTTTTCTAATTGATTTAGGCATACACTGAGACAATGGGAAAACTCCCTATTTTTTTTTTTCCAGGAAGTTAGCAGTTACCTGAAAGACATTGTGCTAAGAAAATTAAGTCAGTTACAGATGGACAAATATTACATGATTCCACTGACATAAGTTACCTAAATTAGTCAGTCCCATAGGAACAGACTAGATTATGGCTTGCCAGGGACTGGACAACAAGAGAAACAGGGAGTTCCTGATCACTGAGTAGAAAGCGATCATTTATGTGAGATGAGTAAGCTGTTCAGTGTTCTGATTGAAATTCTATAATCCCCGCCTTGGATTTCAGACACTAGCTACAAATTCATGTGCCCAACACACAGTGAGGTCAAGCAAACTGAAAGTCAGAGTTTGGAGCAGAGAAAATTTTACTCAAGGCCATACAAGGAGACAGGTGGCTCATGCTCTGAGAAGCCCCAAACTCCCCAAAGGGTTTCCGCAAAGCAGTTTTAAAAGCCAGGTGAGGCAGGTGGATCAGAGGGTATATCATCAGCTTGTGCACAATTCTCTGATTGGGTGATGGTGGGATAGCAGGGTGGTACTAGAGGGGTTAACATTATAAGTCCTTAGGGTTCTGCAGGGCTAGGGCTATGTGCTCATTGTTGTCAAGGAGTTAACATCTTCCATTTGTTAGAGAAGAAGAGGTTTTTTACATCTGCAGAACAACTCAGGAAATATGCATCAAATACTGTCATCTAGGTACTTCAGAGAGGAGCTAAAACAGAGGATAAGAGGGAAGGCTTGTCCACACCCCCAGCTCTCTAGCCCTCGGGAGGCCCCAAGGGTCCTGCTTGGAAACATAGCCTGTTTTCTGTACTACTGACTGATTGGCTACAAATCAAATGTTCCCACAACCCCCTCTGTGGGTTCAATTAATTTGTTAGAGTGGCTCACAGGACTCAGAGAAACATTTTACTTACTAGATCACTAGTTTATTATAAAAAGAGAGATGAACAGCCAGATGGAAGGATGCCAGAGATGCACAGGGCAAGTTCTGTGAGAAGGGGTGTGAAGCTTCCTTGCCCACTGGGAGCACAGCCTTCCCAAATCACCAGTGGTCACTAATCTGGAAAATCTCCAAATTCTGCCCTTTGGAGGTTTAACAGAGGCTTCATTATACAGGCATGGTTGATTAAGTTATTGAGTGTTGGTGATTATGCAAACTTCAGCCCCCTTTCCCTCTTCAGACATCAGGAGGTGGGGTTGTAAATCCTTTAATTACAAGGTTTTTACCAGGCAACAGGTTCTATCCTCAGATGCTTTCTAAATGTTACCTCCTTAACATAACAAAGGGCTTCCTTGGTGGCTCACAGGGTAAGTTCAGTTCATCTTTCAGTCAGGTCTCACTCTTTGTAACCCCATGAACACAGCACACCAGGCCTCCCTGTCCATCACCAACTCCTGGAATCTACCCAAACTCATGTCCACTGAGTCAGTGATGCCATCCAACCATCTCATCCTCTGTCGTCCCCTTCTCCTCCTGCCTTCAATCTTTCCCAGCATCAGGGTCTTTTCAAATGAGTAGGTTCTTCACATCAGGTGACCAAAGTATTGGAGTTTCAGCTTCAACATCAGTCCTTCCAATGAATATTCAGCACTGATTTTCTTTAGGATGGACTGGTTGGACCTCCTTGCAGTCCAAGGGATTCTCAAGAGTCTTCTCCAGCACCACAGTTCAAAAGCATCAATTCTTCGGCACTCAGCTTTCTTTATAGTCCAATTCTCACATCTACACATGACTACTGGAAAAATCATAGCCTTGACTAGATGGACCTTTGTTGACAAAGTAATCTCTCTGCTTTTTAATATGCTATCTAGATTGGTCATAACTTTCCTTCCAAGGAGTAAGTGTCTTTTTATTCCATGGCTACAGTCACCATCACAGTGATTTTGGAGACCAAGAAAATAAAATCTCTCACTGTTTCCATTCTTTCGCCATCTATTTGCCATGAAGTGATGGGACCAGATGCGATGATCTTCATTTTCTGAATGTTGAGTTTGAAGCTAACTTTTTCACTCTCCACTTTTGCTTTCATCAAGAGGCTCTTTAGTTCTTCACTTTCTGCCATTAGGGTGGTGTCATCTGCATATGTAAGATTATTGTTATTTCTCCCAGCAATCTTGACTCCAGCTTGTGCTTCATCCAGCCCAGCATTTCTCATGATGTACTCTGCATAGAAGTTAAATAAGCAGGGTGACAATGTACAGCCTTGACATATTCCTTTTCATATTTGGAACCAGTCTGTTGTTCCATGTCCAATTCTAACTGTTGCTTCTTGACCTGCATACAGATTTCTCAGAAGGCAGGTCAGGAAGTCTGGGATGCCTATCTCTCTAAGAATTTTCCATAGTTTGTTGTGATCCACACAGTCAAAGGCTTTGGAATATCAATAAAACAAAAGTAGGTATTTTTCTGGAACTCTCTTGCTTTTTCGATGATCCAGAGGATGTTTGCAATTTGATCTCTGATTCCTCTGCCTTTTCTAAATCCAGCTTAACATCTGGAAGTCCATGGTTCACGTACTGTTGTAGCCTGGCTTGGAGAATTTTGAGTATTACTTTGCTAGCATATGATATGAGTGCAATTGTGTGGTAGTTTAAGCATTCTTTGGCATTGCCTTTCTTTGGGATTGGAATGAAAACTGACCTTTTCCAGTCCTGTGGCCACTGCTTCATTTTCCAGATTTGCTGGCATATTGAGTGCAGCACCTTCACAGCACCATCTTTCAGGATTTGAAATAGCTCAACTGGAATTTCATCAGAGGGTAAAGCATCTGCCAGAAATGTAGGAGATGTGGGTTTGATCCTTGTGTCAGAAGATCCCCTGGGAAAGGAAATGGCAATCCCCTCCAGTACTCTTGCTTACAAAATCCCATGGATGGAGGATTCTGATAGCCACAGTCCATAGGGTCGCAAAGAATGGGACATGATTGAGGGATTTCACTTTCACTTTCTCTAACATAACAAGAGACACCTTCAGTTGCTCTCTTCATAGGGGAAATTCCAAGAGTTTGGAGAGCTTTGTGCCAGAAAGGAGACAAAGATTGAATATAGTTGGCTCTATATCCATGGGTTCCACATAGAGGATTCAACTAATCTTAGGAGGAAAATATTCAGAAAAAAATTCCAGGAGTCTAAAGAGCAAAAGTTTAATTTGTCACACGCCAGCAACCAGTTACATTTATATCATATTAAGTATTATAGGTAATCAAGAGAAGGTCTAAAGAAGATATGCGTAGTTTATGGGCAAATCCTTGCCATTACATGTGAGAAATGTAAGCATCCTTGCATTTGAGTACCCACAGGGGTACTGGAACAAATTCTCCACAAGTATCAAGGGATGTACAGCTGAACTTTGAACAATCAGTTTTGAACTGTGAAGGTCAATTTATATACAGTTTGGTTTTCCTACATGTGGATTATCAACTGTACAGGGGTTTGTGACCCTAATCACTGCATTGTTCAAAGATCAACTGTATGTTTATTATAAATTGCATCACACTGCCACAATATTTTTTAGCTTAATGGAAACCTGCAGTACATTGCCTTTTGTATCTGTCTTTTCCCTGTAGGATAAAGTTTCTGATGCTAACCTATGTTGCTGAATGTATCAATATTCTTTTTTATTGCTGAAGAGTATATTCCATTTTATGAATACACAAGAAGTGATTACTCACTAATTAGTGGTCATTTTTGTTTGGGTTAACAGCGCCAGTAAAGCTGCCATTAACATCTGCTAACACATGTTAGCATGTGTGGAGCTTAACAACAGAACAGTTATGTTATGCCGGGAAGGTCCTTTCAAGATAAGACCCCCTCTCCCAATGGAAATAACCAGCAGTCACAAGCAGTGACATTCCAGGACAATTGAGCTATGGTACACCCAACCCTCATCACCATATGAGTGGAACATTAACCCAAGGATGACTAGAAGGGACCATAAAAGATGCCCAGGTTCTCTCCCCTGGGGAAGGTCCCCTCTTGGTTTTGCCCATGACTCCTTTGCAGTAAACTCAACAAATCTCACTTTCTACCCACACTTCTGGTTCAGTAAGTTCTTTTATCACTGGCATTGCCAGCCCCATTGCCATCCTCTGAAGCAGTATGTGCGGACACACACACACACACACACACACACTTTCATTTCTCTTGGGTAAACATGTAAGAGTGGAATAGTCATGATGAATAAATCAGCTAGTAACTAGACTTCCCTAACAGCCCAGCGATCAAGACTCTGCTTCCACTGCAGAGGACACAGCTTCCATTCCCGGATTGAGGAAATAAGATCCTACATGCTCCAACACCAAAAAAAAGCGGGGGCGGGGGGGGGGGGGGAGGAGCTGCTAATAACATTTTCACATAATTATTGGTATGCACATATGTTTTTAATTCCTTTAGTTGTGAAGCTGCTGGGCCATTTGGCAAAAGTATATTTAACTTCACAAGAAACTACCAAACTTTTCTAGAGTAGCTGTACCATTTTGCACACCCACCAGCAACCTGCAAGACTTTTTCTGTCATTTCCCAATGTTGCCAGCACTAAGTGTTGTAACTCTTCTTTGGTTCTTCTAGAAGTGGGCCAATCAGAGGATGAGATTCCTGGAGGGCACATCTTAACTTGCTTGGATGATCTTTAAAAACAAGCATATTTCTATCATTTCTCCCCCAACAATCATCCAAGTCATGTGCAAGAAGATGACACATCATTACCACACACATCCATGTTGTGCCTTGGGCCCACGAGGCCAGTGACAAAATGATAAGAAGGGGACTCAGCACCACTTTACATTCACCTACATCATCCACAGAACTCCCAAGTAGCACTCTTTCCTCTCATTTAATGCTTGCTGTTTTGCTCCAATCAGTCTAAAAGGTTATGACTGGGCCATGGAAGACCTGGAAAAGCCATTCTTTAATCTCTTTTGATAATTAAAATCCATTTTGTAACAGTTGTTTTGGTTGTTGTTCCTTAGCACTTAGAAGACATTGTTTCTTTTTCTTTGGGAACTTAAATGGCTGTCCTGAAATGAGGACCCTTATATTAGGTCTTCTTACATATATGAAAGCATTTTCTTTTTCTTTTTTTTTTTTTTTACTTTATTTTACTTTACAATACTGTATTGGTTTTGCCATACATCAACATGAATCTGCCATGGGTGTACACGTGTTCCCCCTCCTGAACCCCCCTTCCACTTCCCTCCCCATACCATCTCTCTGGGTCATCCCAGTGCACCAGCCCCAAGTATCCTGTATCCTGCATCGAACCTAGACTGGCGTTTCGTTTCTTACATGATATTATAATACATTTTTCAATGCCATTCTCCCAAATCATCCCACCCTCTCCCTCTCCCACAGAGTCCAAAAGCCTGTCCTATACATCTGTGTCTCTTTTGCTATCTCGCCTTCAGGGTTATCATTACCATCTTTCTAAATTTCATATATACATGTTAGTATACTGTATTGGTGTTTTTCTTTCTGGCTTACATCACTCTGTATAATTGGCTCCAGGGAGTATTACTCAGCCATTAAAAAGAATACATTTGAATTAGTTCTAATGAGGTGGATGAAACTGAAAGCATCTTCTAATAGATTTCCCAATGAGGTAATGAGGCAATACCTCACTTGTCATCTGAAATTCCTCTGCATGTTTGCCTAAATTGTGCAGCAGTGACTAGAAAATAATTTAAGCTGTGGCATCCCCCAGCACCCCACCCTAACCTCCACTGGGATACTTTACCACAAGCACCCATCCTGGCTCCTTACTCCTAGCCAGGGACTTCAGAAATACTACCTAAGTTCAGTGTTCCTAGGAACTTCTCAACTTGCAGGAAAAGCGTTCCCCCATCATGAAAACTGAGCCAGGTAAGGAGGAATAACAAGGGTAGAAATCTTAAAGGGAATCCATCTCCAACCCCAGGTCCCTATCCACCTTAGCTCAATTATACTTTCTTGAGATTTTCAGTGTGATTGTCTCTCACCATCCTGCCTTTGAGATGAAAGAGGCCTAATGGGATCAAAGAGTCAAGTACTGTTCCCAAGACTTGCATGCCAAATATTGGCATTTTCCTCTCTCCCTGAGGAGGCCCATGTGTCTGGAAAGTACTTTGATGAGTCAGAGATCACACTGAGTTTCAGAGCCAGAGGTGGAAAGGGAGTTCTATCTAATCGCCAGCCCGAACTTGGCTGAATCCCATTTACAGGTCAAAGAGCGCTCTCCCTCAAGGACACAGTGAAAATTCAAGTGACGCCTGGATGGTTGACATAATGAAACAGAAGCACCCCATTCTTCACTACAAAATCACTTTTTGTGGTTTATTGTAAAAGAAAAGTTTAGGCATTAAATGTACAAAGAACATTTTATCTCCTGTGTTTCTACCATTCAGTTCAAAAAATAAAACACAGTCTATCCATTTGAAATCTCCCACGTGTTCCTCCCTGATCCATCACCTTCTCCCCCCCCACCCTTATCTTTAAAGGTTCATTGCTGTTCAGTTACTCAGTCGTGTCTTACTCTCTGTTCTTCACATTCTTCAGTCATGCCCTTCACTATCTTCTGCAGTTTAAAGATAAATACTCTCAGAGTTTAAGTTTATCACAGTGCAAAAAAATTAAGAAATGCATGGTGATATGTATGGATCACTAGGCAGTATGTTTGATATGTTTTTAAATTTTACATTCTTGATGTGATGCTGTGCATAGTCTTTTCCAACTTCATTCGCTGGCCAATTTCGGCTTATACACAGTATTCTATTTTATGGTTACACCACAATTTTGTATTCCTTCTCCCACTGATAGACAACTAGGTTCTTTCCAGTTTTGTTTTTTAATTAGAAACGTAGCTGCTGTAAGTCCTATTCTACATATCTCCTTGTGTATCTATGGAAGAGTCTATTTAGGGCATGTATTGATGGAGTCCAGGGAAATCCATCCCAGAATGCACCACTTTGGCATGTGGCTTATTTTGTGCTGACATCAATCAAGCCCTAGTGGATTCAAGAAAATCTCTTTACCTCCCCCTTGTAAGAATTTAGATGAGGGGCCTGGTTCAGGAAAAGAATTCCCATCAGAGGTAACTACAAAGAGTATGGGATAGTGTGGTAAGCTGTGCATGCATGCTCAGTTGCTCAGTCATGTCAACTCTTCGTGACCCCATGGACTACCGCTCACCAAGCTCCTTCTGTCCATGGGATTATCCTGGCAAGAATACTGGAGTGGGTTGCCATTTCCTTCTCCAGGGGATCTTCCCAGCCCAGTGATCAAACTAGCATCTCTTGTGTTGGCAGGTGGGTTCTTTACCAATAAGCCACTTGGGAAACCCCATGGTAAGGTAGGGGAGCTCAATAGGACCTCTTTGTTCAAAGTTCTTTTTGTGCCTCATTATTTCTGTAAGGCATGAAAAATATTTGTTCACCTAATATTTGCTCTTCCCATCTTCCTCCCCTTTGTAGTTCCAGACACCTACCCTCCTCTCCTTAGCTCAGGATGGCATATAAGCCTCGATTGTCTCACTGTCTAGGAGCCACTCTTTTGTCCATGTGGCTGCCCATACATACAAAATTAAACTGTCTTTCTCTTGATACTTTGTCTTATGTCAATTATCACATCAGCCAAAACAACCTAAACGGAGAAAGGTAAATGTTCCCTCTCCTACAGTATCTAAAAACAGGGCTGCTGAATCAGAAGATAAACACTTTAAATCTATCAAGATTGTCAGATTGTACCCCAAAAGGATTCTGCCATTTTATATTTATACAAGATTGCAGAAGAGTTCATATTGCTCTCTAGTCTAACATTTGCCATTCTGATGGCTCTGAAATGGTATGCATGTGTAGTTTTATAATTTTCCTGATTAGAGGTATCAAAGGAGCCTGGTAGGCTGCAGTCCATGGCATTGCTGAGTCAGACACGACTGAGCAACTTCACTTTCACTTTTCACTTTCATGCATTGGAGAAGGAAATGGCAACCCACTCCAGTGTTCTTGCCTGGAGAATCCCAGGGATGGGGGAGCCTGGTGGGCTGCTGTCTATGGGGTCACACAGAGTCGGACATGACTGAAGCTACTTAGCAGAGGTATCAAAGCAGAAGTTGCATGATCAAACTTAAACAGGTAAGGAGACTTCATTCAAGGCTGTATCAATGATAGAAAGAATGCAGTGTGAACTCAAGCCTGCTGAAACAAAGGGCAGGAAGGTTTTTAAATCCTGAGGTGAGCCAGCAGAAGAATACTAGAGGACATCAGGAAGGAGGTCAACCAATGGGATGTGTCCAACACTTTCAGTTATCTCTGAGTTTCCAATTGTCTTCTCTATAACTGGCCCATTCTGGTCTTCCCTTCCACAGAGATGAGGGGTAGGGACACTGTCTCTCTTCATCCTTCTGTTTCAAAGGCTGGCCCCCAGGGCCTTAAGAAAGACATGTTTAGCTTACAAAACCACCAAGAGGCTTTTTAAGAACACTTACATCTCAAAGGCACAGAGGCAGAATTTACAATGAGGAGTTTCAGAAGCCTAAGTTTAGTCAAGCTAAGGGAACATCACAGACGTCTTGTCCCGAGTTTACCAGCCCTTCAGTTTCTGATGGAGGATTGCCTGATCTTATTTTGTGCCATTCATCTTTTATTTCCTGAACTGCTAGTATTAATTATTTGTAAGGGTTCTTTATATATTCTGGATGCTATTCTTTAATCTGTTTATGCATTGCATATCTCTCAGCTTGTGGTTTCTCCTTTGATTTTCTTTATAGAATCTTTTGATAAAAAGTTTTCAATTTTGATTAGTAATAGCTGAAGTGAAGTCAAGTGAAGGTCAGTTATGTCTGACTCTTTGTGACCTCATGGACTATACAGTCCATGGAATTCTCCAGGCTGTAATACTAGAGTGGGTGCCTTTCTCTTCCCCAGGGGATCTTCCCAACCCACGGATTGAACCCAGGTCTCCCACATTACAGGCACATTCTTTACCAGCTAAGCCACAAGGGAAGCCCAAGAATACTGGAGTGGGTAGCCTATCCCTTCTCCAGCGGATCTTCTCAACCCAGGAATCAAACCGGGGTTTCCTTCATTGCAGGTGAATTCTTTACCAACAGAGCTATCAGGGAAGCCCAATTAATAGCTAAAGTTATCCAATATTTTCCCCTCTGGCACTTTATTTTTGTGTGTTAAGAAACCCTCTCCTATCCTCAAGTCATAAAAATGATCTATTTTACTCTAAATTCTGCTTTCCAAATTTAGATCACCTACTGATTATGTCTGGTATATATGCCTTTGGAATACCACTTGTTAATGAATGAATTTCCAGTGGCGCTAGAGGTAAAGAACCAGCCTGCCAATGCAGGAGACAAGAGTCTCAGGTTCAATCCTTGGGTCAGGAAGATCCCCTGCAGAAGGGCATGACAACCCACTCCAGTATTCTTGCCTGGAGAATCCCCTAGACAGAGGAGCCTGACGGGCTTCAGTCCATAGGGTCACAAAGAGTAGGACACAACTAAAGCAACTTGGCACACACGCAGGTTTATTCACTGATTTATTAAACGCCATCAATCTATTTTTCTCTACCTACACCAAGGTTTAAACTTATCACAAGGTTTAAGCTGAAATAAATCTTGATATCTCATAGGTCAATGCTCCCAGCTTCCTTCCCCAATTTTCTTGCCTTCAACTGTGTTTCAGATGATTACTTTGTTCTTATCTTTAAAATACTTCGACAGCACATTGAGATTTATTTCACTACTTTGGGGAATGTAATTCTATCAAAAATTATTTTGGTAGAGAACAATGTCCTATGTGTACAAGTGCGAGGAGGACAGGAGTGGAATAATAGGAAAAAATACTGAGAATGTCCGTGGTCCATCTCATCTACACCAACACACTGACAAATCTGACCCTTGACTGAACAAGTCTAATCCAGGCCCTTCAGCATATCGCCATCTTTCCATGCTCAATGCACACCTAATTAACTCTTTTCTGTATTCCTGTGCACAGTTTTGGAAAGATTCTCTCAAAGAGAAAAAAAAAGAGAGAGAGAGAGAGAAAGAAAGAAATAAAGAAAAAGGCTTTAATATGTATCACTGAAACTCAGCAACTCAGGAAAAGACTAGAGCTAAGGAAGGAATTCTAGATTGTGACTGTTTCCTTAGACATACACTCTCAGGCATCTAAGTTGCCCATTTAAAAACAAAAACAAAAAAAAAATAAAATAAAACAAAACCTAACCCTTCCAAAAGGTTTTTTTCATTAAACTACACCAACTACTCTTTTATCCTTCACCACTAGTAATCTTCCAATGCTATGCCACTGCCTGAGAGAAAATAAAAAGACACAAAAATTGCTGTAATAATTGCCACATTCTTCATAGCATCAGCTTCTGAAAGTCTCCTCTCTTGGCATGCAGAAGTCTGGCAGCAGAAACTGATGAATTAATTATAGGCATTCAAAACCTTTATTCTCCTTTTAGAAAAGGTGAAGTGAGGGGCAAATTCAACCACTGTTCAACAATAAACTTTCCTAGAATGACAGTACAATCTCAGTAAATATCAGATCACTGCAAGGTTATTTTGACAGCCCTCTGGCTTTTATACATTAATGTCCCTTCCCCTGCCTTGGGTTCTATTTCCCTAAACACATTAGCCCTTTATTTTAATAAGACCATATAAACTGTGGATTACACTTTTAAAGCATCATACACAAGCATGAGCTCTGATAAGGTGTTTCAAATGCTACTTACATCATGGTGCAATTGTTAGGCCATAACTAGCCTCATTTTCTATTCAAGTTATTGTTTTCTCCCTTTCTAGGGAATGAATGAGACAACATAAAGCTCCTAGAAGGCAAAGATGATATGAGCAACTTTTGCTAGCTCAGAATGCAATTTTCCACCAGAGCATTATAAATTAATACGATTCCTTCAACTCTCAGAGCCGGCTCCCGGAGTACTGAGAATCCCTCTGAGCTACTCTTGAGCCAGTCTTTGAAACTTTCATTATGAAACTCAAAACTTCAGATGACATCACTCCTAACCTTCTACTGTTTATGTGTCTAGTAAATAATTACCAGGAGTGCTTTCCTCTTTATTAAAAATGGAATGGACACCCTCTTTGTCACCTCTCAATTCTACCTCCAGGGATGTACACAAAGGAAAGAGCAGATGGATTAAGAGTAGGGACTCAAGCCAAACTACTTGACCTCAAATCTTAACTTTGTCATTTACAAAATGTTTGATTTTTAAGTAACATACTTAACTTCTCTATGCATCAGTAAAATGGAGATGATAGTAATACCTCCTAGATTTACAATAGGAATTAATAATTTAGTATATATTAAGTATGTAGACAGATACTGGCAAATAGTACCCTATAGATAAGAGCGTGCAGTTATTTAATAACTGCATTCTTCAAATCATTATTTGAGAGCAAAAGTTCTTTAAAAACAATTTAGATTCCCATTGATTATCATTTGGTTAAATCAATAGCGTACTACTGAGAAATCCTTAAAAATGAAGAAGCAGAACCATATCACTTTAAGAAAGCCTAGCAGCATGGTGTTCATATCAAAGCAATAAAGGAAGATGTGTTCTTTAAAAGTATATTGACCAACTGGGAAAAATCAGACTCTCAGCATGGATGGTCATACTCCAGAGTATAATTTTACTTATTCTGGAATAGGAGTGGAAGAAATTCAGACATTTAAAGACTCAAAGTTATCTCCCATGTACATTTTCTAACAAAATCACTTGAGGATGCACTCCAGCCAACACAGTGAGAATTTGAGAACAAAGGAAAACATGGTATTCAAAAACCTGTGAACCAAACCAAAAGCAGGGAGAAGGCTGAAAACATCACAGATTTAGGAAAAAAACTGAACTGCAGACCTAGAAAAAGTCAAAACACTCCTAGAATCAAGTCTTTAAGAAAGTAGCTTTAACAAATATCTCACTTAAGATTTAACAATAGCCTTTTAAAAGGCACAAAAATTGAAATGAAAAACTGAAGGTGGGGCTTCCCTGGTGGTCCAGTGGTTAGGAATCTGCCATGCAACGCAAGGGACACGGGTTCAATCCCTGCTCCAGGGAAATCCCACATGCCCAGGAGCAAATAAGCCTGTGTACCACAACTATTGAGCCTGTGCTCTAGAGCCCTCAAGTCGCAACTACTGAGCCCACACACCGCAATTACTGAAGCCCATGTGTCTAGAGCCTGTGCTTCACAAGAGAAGCTACCTCATTGAGAAGTCCATGCACAGCAATAAAGAGTAGCACCCACTCACTGCAACTAGAGAAATCCCACACATAGCAATGAAGACTCATCACAGTCAAAAAAAAACAAAAAAAACAAACAAACAAATAAATCTTAAAAAAAAAAAAACCTCAATGGAGACCTAAAGCCAAACAAAAAATTTATGGTGGTCAACTTATAAAGCAAACTGAAATGTAACAAGATCTTTAAATCACGCAAAGGCATGTAAAACAAGATCACTCTTCTACCTTTATGCTTAGGATTCTTCTATAAGCAGCAGACCTTTAGTCACCTCAGAGTCTATATTTTCAGAAGGCTCATATTACACTTTTATAACTTCATAGTGAACAAACCATACAGAGTTATTTTTTTTATGAGTTCCCAACCCTGAACCCCCCCTCCCGCCACCCTCCCCATATCATCTCTCTGGGTCACCCCAGTGCACCAGCCCCAAGCATCCTGTATCCTGTATCGAACCTAGACTGGCAATTCATTTCTTACATGATAGTATACTTGTTTCAAAGCCATTCTGCCAAATCATCCCACCCTCTCCCTCTCCCACAGAGTCCCAAAGTCTGTTCTATACATCTGTGTCTCTTTTGCTATCTCGCATGCAGGGTTATTGCTGCCATCTTCTAAATTCCATATATATGTGTTAGTATACTGTATTTGGTGTTTTTCTTTCTGGCTTACTTCACTCTGTATAATTGGCTCCAGTTTCATCCACCTCATTAGAACTGATTCAAATGTATTCTTTTTAATGGCTGAGTAATACTCCATATTGATCTTCAGGTTTTAGAATAAACATATGGACAAACACTTCATTATAGTTGCAAAATGTTAAGCACAAAATGTATCTTGTCTTTTCTTGGCCAAATGGTATATTTATATGAATTACAAAATAGTATCCCTGCTGTAAGACACTTTACTGCAATAAGTATGTGAAACATGATAAAGAAACAGTACCCCTTGGAGTGGTCCACAAACTATCAACTGTGGCCCTGGATAAATTAAAACAATTCAGAGAGTAAAAGCCAAAAAGGGAAGATTGCTAGAAATGCACATTTGTACATTTTACCTACAAGTGAGTCAAGACATATATTTATGTTTATTGGATCAATAAAACTATACTTCAGTTTACTATTTATAGTTATTAAGCAAGTGAAAGAAGCCAATATCATTTCTACTAAAATTTGTAAATTGGAGGAGAGATGGCTATTACTGTCTTTGAGCTAAGTTTATCTTCTAGTGTTGGGATCCACTGATAAATCTGTAACAGAATTATTGGTTATTATTTGGAGTTATGAAAGTAGCTATCTCACAAGAATAAAGAAGAGATTTGGTCAAAAACTTCTACAGGGGGACTTCCCTGGTGGTCCACTGCCTAAGACTCTGTGCTCCCAGTGGAGGAGACTGGAGTTTGATCCCTTATCCCACATACTGCAACTACAGATCCCATGTGGTACAACTAAGATCCAGTGCAACCAAATAAATAAATAAATATTTTTTAAAAAATGCTTCTGCATGTAGTAAGAATGATGAAGAGGTGGTATTGGGTAAAACACTAACTTTTTATTTCTTATCATTAAATACTATTTTATCATCCATTTAGATTATTTTTATACAGTTGGCCCTTGAACAATGCAAAGTGAGGGCACCAAGACCCTATATAGGCAAAAAGCTATATGTAACTTTATGGTTGACCCTCCATATCCACAATTATGTATCTGCAGATTCAACCAATTGCAGATCCCGGACGTGTTTAGTGGAAAAGTTCTGCATGTGAGGGAACTCAGGCAGTTTAACCCTTTGCTTTTCAAGAGTCAACTGTCATCATTTTAAAGAATGATTCTGCATATTTATGAACATACATATATGTATAGTACATACACAATTTTATAAAGGCTATATCAACCATTACTTTTACTCATCTCTGGACTGTGAATTAAATAACTTATTTTATTTTGTATTTTGCCTACTTTACATTTTTACCAATAGTCTTGTAAGCTAGGTCATTTTATAAATCACCATCATCAAAAATTGAAATACTCTCATCTTAAGAAATTGATGGTAAACTCTCACACCCCTTCCCTCTGTGTTATCTCCCTGCTCTTCTTGCCAATGGAACTACAGCTTGTACAAGAACCAAACCAATGTCTTGTGACCACTGTACCAGAACAGACTTCAGCACTGTACCTTATACAACTTGACAGTGGAAGGCCAGAAAATATCACTGTTAAAATGTTTAATCTATATCTATAATGTGTCACTTCATAATGGGATAAGATTGCATTTTGCCAAGTAAACATACTCTTCTCTTGCTAGTGGATCTCTATGGAAACAGTACTCTGAAGAAAAAGTACAATTTGTTAATTTTTTATACAACAACATACAGGACTCATCAGACTGTCAACATCATGAGAGCACACTCAGTATTTACAATTAACTTCTCATTTTCCAGAGGATCTACAATGGTATTTTCAATATAAAGGCACCAAGTTGTCATTAAATTTGAAAAATGAACAAGTAACTGAGATAATGAAAAACCCAAAAGCCAAAATTGAGTATTCCTCACGTCTGGGCAATATATTTGTACTCTGTGGCTACAGAAACTAAAAAAACTTGCTTATTTTGCAATGGCCATCTTTTCATTTTTTTCACCAGGAAAATTTCCACCTGAATGTGTTCAAAGAAACCTAGCCTAGCCCAAAGTTCAACTATGACTCTAAATGAGCAGCTAGGAACTCTCTTGACGTTTCTTAGCACGCACAGTACCACATACTCTTACACTAGGTGCTATATAGAGAATATTTCTAATTAAAATACACACGATGCCTGTGTTTCCTCTATAGCATTACAATTCTCTTTGGAAAAGCATCAGAAACATAGAAAGCTTGAGAAAATTAAGCCCCAACAAATTAACACATCAAAGAGAACAGATTGCAAATGAATTTGTTACATGACAAGGGTACATTGATAGAGAAATGAGCCTCAGGGGTGAACTCTCGTATCTCAGAGGCAACTGAGGAAAACAGTTAATGGAGAGCATCTTGTTACAGATTCTGGAAGCAAAGTAAAAGGCTCTATAAACAATAATCCAGTGAGACCATTGCATTTCATTCCCAAGGATCCTCTTCACAAACTGTCCCAGACCCAAAGCGAACTTAAGCCACTGAAGGAATAATTCTGATGCTGAAATACTCCCAAGTCCTCTCTGCAGAACCACACTCCTCACTGCCACCAAATGGGCTCCCAAGGAGCCTCTGGGGAGTACAGACCTTCAGCAGAACCACACATTCAATCAATGGCTGAAGATTACAGGGGGAAGGAATAGAGATGTTAATTTATATTTATGACATGTTTCTACTTATATTCATTTCATCTTAAAAAGTCGCCTATAAGAAAGCTAACATTAGCTCATTTTACACATAAAGAGTCAGAGTTTTGGATTCAAAAACCTGTTCAATGACACATCTAGGAAGTGGTGGTACTAAGAATCTAGCTTCGAGACCTATACCCTTCTCCTTGGCTTATGGCAAAGAGCCTTCACCCTGGGAGTCTGGGGGTAGGTGGCCACCATCCTCATAATTGGCCATGTTTCTTCGACTCTAAAGAACCTTCCCCTCAATTGGCAAGAAACTGCAACTACACACCACAGAAAGATAGAATTCAGCAGGAGAACTTTGTGGAAACAAACACGGCTCCCTTACGCCAGGATATCCAAGTCACCGGAGGTCAGTTAACTCTCAGTCTCACTTTCCATCTTTAACATGAAGGAACTTGATTTGATCATCACCTCTTGACTCTGCACTTGTCCCTTGTGTTAGTAAGTCTCAAGTGTGATAATCAAATACTGAGCACTGATGGAAGAACACTTCAAAATGTTCTCTCTTTTTGTCCCTGTGCTTACTGGAACTGATCCTGAAACATGTCAAGCACCAGGTAGCCAAAGCATGAGTGAGTGAAGGTCAAAATAAACTGAATTCCAGGAGCAGCACTAAGACTTCACTTGGAAAGAAAACTGAAGAACATTTAGGTGCCTTAATATGCAAACAATCTGTCATACAATGAAGTTAATCAGATATTAGTAAATACAGAGGTTTCCCCTTACCCTGCCCCTCTGCTTGATATTTATGCTATAATAGCTCATAGACCTCAAGTGTTTCCTCTCTCTCTTCCCACAGCTACATGTTTTGTTACAAAGGATACCTTTCAAGGACTGGGCAGTTACATGTTTCAAAAGCTAAGTTAATAGTTCTTCTCACCTATGGGAGAAGGCCGGGTTGTCCTTAGAATTTGCAACTTCTACAGTGAGTTTATAGATATTCAGGCTAATTCTTGTTTAAGTGGGGGGGTTCAGGATGAAGGCCAGCAGGGATGAAGGTTAAAAGAGAATGGAGCTAGTGTGGTTATGATGGACACCATGGGCTGAGACCTATATAGGATGCTGCTGCTGCTGTTGCTAAGTCACTTCAGTCGTATCCAACTCTGTGCGACCCCATAGGTGGCAGCCCACCAGGCTTCCCCGTCCCTGGGATTCTCCAGGCAAGAACACTGGAGTAGGTTGCCATTTCATTCTCCAATGCATGAAAATGAAAAGTGAAAGTGAAGTCGCTCAGTCGTGTCCGACTCTTGGCGACCCCATGGACTGCAGCCTAGCAGGCTCCTCCGCCCATGGGATTTTCCAGGCAAGAGTACTGGAGTGGGGTGCCATTGCCTTCCCATATAGGATGCTACCTACTAGCAAATAAAAGGATTCTACCCTTGTTCTTCCATGGGCATAGCTTAAAGCGAGCTGTAAGCCGAGGATAACAGCAAGGAAGAGATAGAGAACACTGCTGTGCAGTGGGGAGAGATATGAACAGGATCAGCCTGGAAACTGGGATTCCCAGGTGCTACCCAAGTTCCATCATGGGCTGTTTTTGTGACCTTGGCCAAGGTATTAATAGTTCATCTCCCTAGGTCTTAATTCTCCCATATAGAAAATCATATAAAGAATTTCATGCTGATATCTAAAGTTCTATAAACTATAAGAAATTAAAAAAAAAAAGTTAGACCAACTCATTTATTTTTATGTACCTCAAAATGTCAGTCACTCTTTCTTCCCTTATTGTCCCCTAAGGGTCCCAGATGACCGATCAGCTTTCTCATTGCTTCCAGCACTATCATTCTCAAACATTATTTAAGATTTCTCTGTCCCCAAACTGGCTACAGAGTAACATCTTCACTCTGCACTAAACTTCCTGTTATCTAAAAAGCATTCCAGTCTTTTATTTTTACTGTTATTACAGGAACTAAATATCCACTCACAAAAGCTGCAAACATCCCTTACTCCTTTTAGAAATGTTATCTGCATATCCCAGTTGTTCAGTAGTTTGCCATCCCATGGACTGCAGCAAGCCAGGCTTCCCTGTCCTTCACTATCTCCTTCCCCAATAGCTCTTATAATTTTTTCTTAGAAAAAAAAAGGCATTTCTTACATATTTCTACTCTGCATGAAGACCCCTTCTCTCAAGCTTGTAGAACTAAAGTTAAAGTTAGGACAGAAATACAGGGAAATTAACAGGCAGCCCATTCACAATCAATGCTTTCTCAAGCACTCCAGATAAGGTGACATTATGGGGAACTAAGCTTTACTATCCCAAAGTTATTCAAGGCCTTTTTCCTCACAAGAGAGAATATCTCTGTAGAAATGTCTGGAAGACCCTATCTGGAAAGGGCAAAAAGTCAGCTACCAAAAAAA
>SJXQ01003240.1:0-21532 GCA_006408695.1 Aepyceros melampus
AAAAATATGTGATAATAGTGTAAAAACTCAAAAAAAAAAAAAAACAAACAAAAAAAAAACAAAAAAAAAATAAATAAATAAAAACAAGAAATATCATTCCAAAGACATCATTTACTTAAATTTTTTGATTAAGTATGATCACTTAATCTTTTATAGTTATATTTCTACCCTATAATCTAATCAAATTGTTTTTATAAGGGTGTTTTCAGACATTAGATCTTAACAATGAAATAAAGTCTCAAGGAATGATTTAAGCAACGTTTTAAGATCTTTTATGAAAATAGTTAAATATCTGAGATGTAAATCCATGTTTTATCTTTCATCTTGGGAATTAATTCTCCTCCTCACTACTACATTTAGCTTTAAAAGGATGTAGGATTAGGCTACAAGAGTTTTCTTCAATATATGTATTAAAAACTCATTCTGATTGAATCTATTCAGAGATATAAAATCTATAATATCACAAGGTTAAAATTATATACACACAATGGAAAAAATGAAGTTACAAACAAGACCATTACAGGGTAGTGTACATAATTGTGGAAATATCTTTTAAATTCCATATTGAATGCATGCTTAGTTGCTAAGTCAAATCTAGCTCTTTGTGACCCCATGGACTGTAGCCTACCAGGCTCCTCTGTCTATGGGATTTCCCAGGCAAGAATACTGGAGTGGGTTGCCATTGCCTCCTCCAGGGGATCTTCCCCACCCAGGGACTGAACCTGCATCTCCTGTCTCTCCTGCATTGGCAGGTGGATTCTTTTCCTGCTGAGCCATGTGGGAGGCTCTCCTCCCTATTAAATAACCACTCTTAAAAAGCCAAATGGTCAACCTTGATTGTAATGCAGTTTGTGTTACTGGTTTGGGTCTCAAACTTGATTTCCTGAGCTTAGAACTCAGTGATAGAACACAGTCTTGATGCAACTGTAACATCAGGAGTGTCACTGCTGACATTAGGAGGGATGATGACGCACTCTCAGCCCCTCCAGTCTGACTGAAACAGCACAAAGCTGAAGACCACTGTGAAAAACTTGGTCTGCAGTATCTTCCTCCTATAGGCCTTAGCTCAACAGAGCCTAAAATCAGATTATATTTGATGCAATTGGACAAATCCCTAACATGCAATGAATATAATTCCGTTTGTTAAGGGTTCTTCTGAGATAAAAACAAGACCAAAAAGAAAACCACCAAGATCCCTTTTGAAAAAGCTGAATTGAAATACATTTTATGGGTACCCTTAAAGAATGAAAGGGGCTTCCCTGGTGGCTCAGAGGGTAAAGCATCTGTCTGCAATGTAGGAGACCTGGGTTTGATCCCTGGGTCAGGAAGATCCC
This sequence comes from Aepyceros melampus, assembly GCA_006408695.1. NCBI lineage: Eukaryota > Metazoa > Chordata > Mammalia > Artiodactyla > Bovidae > Aepyceros > Aepyceros melampus. Next base: position 1,335 of record SJXQ01003240.1, read on the forward strand.
CTGGAGAAGGAAATGGCAACCCACTCCAGTACTCTTGCCTGGAAAATCCCATGGACAGAGAAGCCTGGTAGACTACAGTCCATGGGATTGCAAAGAATCGGACACGACTGAACAACTTCACTTTCACTTTAAAAAATGAAAGTTGGAATGATGGAAACTCCAGCCCTCAAGGCATCACCTGGGCCATATTTCTATATCAGTGTCTCAGCCCTGCTGAACCGGGGCAAGGTGGACACACTGCAGTGCATGACAAACTCAAGTCCTTTCTGACAGGACCACTGATCTTAGTTATGGTTTCAGCTTGGATGTTACTTGTACTTTGGATCACTAACCCCAGACAGGTAACTGCACTGCTTGTTTTATAGGCCAGTGAACATGAGATAAACACTTGTGATTTCAGGGCCCTAAAGACTAGGAGGAATCTTTACTGACAACCTATGACAGGAATGTGGAGTAGGAAATAGCAACCAACTGCAGTATTCTTGCCTGGACAATTCCATGGACAGAGGAGTCTGGCGAGCTACAGTCCATGGGGTTGCAAAAAGTCAGACATGACTGAGCATGCTCAGAGGCATGATAGGAATGACTTTAGACACTATCACTAATCACCTCATCACCAAAGACCAATATTGCAGTCTGAATTTTTAATGAAATTCTCAGCTACTACTTCTAGCTGGATACCAACACATTTAAAACATTTTCTAGACAATAACTATTACGCTATATATGAAAGTATTAAATATAAACAATATAGTACCTATTTTCTTTCCTATCTGCACATATGCAATCTGTGAGGCAGAAAGATCCAGCTGCTAATCCCAAGTGAATACCCTTACCATAGGAGAGACAGCAAAGCTCATAACACTGCCAATCACCAGAAGTAGGAGCCTGCAGACTGGCCCCCTGAATCTTCTACAGGTTCAGACAGACCAGCGTGGACTCAACACACAAGGCATTGGTCAGAACCATGCTTCACTGATAGAAAATGCAACAAGATCAGCATCTATATGGCCAGCTGTTGCTGTTCAGTCACTCAGTTGTGTCCAATTCTTTGTGACCCCATGGACTACTGAACCCCAGGCTTCCCTGTCCTTCACTATCTACCAGGGATTGCTCAAACTCATGGCTATTGAGTTGGTGATGCCATCCAATCTTCTTATCCTCTGTTACCCCCATCTCCTCCTGCCCTCTATCTTTCCCAGTATCAGGGTCTTTTCCAACAGGCACATAAAAAGATGCTCAACATCACTAATAATTGGGTTTAGTTGCTCAGTTGTGTTCAGCTCTTTCTGACTCATGGACTATAGGCAGGATCCTCTATCCATGTGATTCTCCAAGCAAGAATACTAGATTGGGTTGCCATACACTCCTCCAGGGGATCTTTCTGACCCAGGGATCAAATTGGCATCTCTTATGTTTCCTGCACTGGCAGGTGGATTCTTTACCACTAGTGCCACCTGGAAAGCCTCATCACTAATTATTAGACAAATACAAACCAAAACGACAATGCCATACCAGTTCACATTGACTAGAGTGGCCATTACCAAAAAATCTACAAACAACTGATGCCAGACAGGCTGTGGAGAAAAGGGAACTCTCCTACACTGTTGGTAGGAAGGTAAGTTTGTTCAACAGCTATGGAAAACAACGCAGAGATTCCACAGAAAACTAAAAAATAAAATAAAATTACCATTCCTGGACCTATATCTGGAGAAAAGCATAATTCAAAAAGATATTTGCATCCCTATGTTTATAGCAGCACTATTTCCAATAGCCGAGACATGAAAGCAACCTAAATATCCATCAACAGATAATGGATAAAGAAGATATAGTACATATACACAGTGGAATATTATTCAGCTATAAAATGAATGAAATTATGCCATTTGCAGCTACATGGATGCAACTAGAGATTGTCATACTAAGTGAAGTAAGTCAGCAAGATAAAAGACAAATACCATATAATATCACACACATGTGAAATATAAAATGTAGCACAAATAAACCTATCTAGTCATGTCCAACTCTTTGGGACCCCATGGACTGTAGCCTACAAGGCTCCTCTGTCCATGGGATTTTCCAGGCAAGAGTGCTGGAGTGAATTGCCATTTCCTTCTCCAGAGGATCTTCCCGACCCAGGAATCAAACCCAGGTCTCCCACATTGCAGGCAGATGCTTTACCGTCTGAGCCACCAGGGAAGATACATAAAACAGAAACAGAATCACAGTCATGGCTTGGGGGAGGCATGCAGTGGGAGGCTGGAGCTAGCAGGTGTAAGCTACAATGTATAGGATGGGTCAACAACAAAGTCCTATCATACAGCACAGGGAAACTACCTTCAAGAGATGATAATCCACAATGGAAAAGAATAAAAAAATGTGTATACATATATAACTGAACAACAGACTGGTTCCAAATAGGAAAAGGAGTACATCAAGGCTGTATATTGTCACCCTGCTTATTTAATTTATATGCAGAGTACATCATGAGAAACATTGGGCTGGAAGAAGCACAAGCTGGAATCACGATTGCTGGGAGAAATATCAATAACCTCAGATATGCAGATGACACCACCCTTATGGTAGAAAGTGAAGAGGAGGTAAAAAGCCTCTTGTTGAAAGTGAAAGAGGAGAGTGAAAATTTGGCTTAAAGCTCAACATTCAGAAAACGAAGATTGTGGCATCTGGCCCCATCACTTCATGGGAAATAGACAGGGAAACAGTAGAAACAGTGTCAGACTTTATTTTTTTGGGCTCCAGAGTCACTGCAGATGGTGACTGCAGCCATGAAATTAAAAGACACTTACTCCTTGGAAGAAAAGTTATGACCAACCTAGATAATATATGCAAAAGCAGAGACATTACTTTGCCGACTAAGGTCCATCTAATCAAGGCTATGGTTTATCCTGTGGTCATGTATGGATGTGAGAGTTGGTCTGTGAAGAAGTCTGAGCGCCAAGAATCCTGGCGTCGTGATTCAACAATGACCTTTCATCTTCCCAGGTATGTGTGGAGGGTGGGAAGCAGATACATTGGTGGACTGATCAGGTGCCATATGAATAGAGAGTTAACAACATAAGAAAATTCACTGTGTACCCACAAGGGAAGAAAAGTTTCTCCTAGTAGGGAAGAAGAATATGGGACCAAACAGAAGCTCAGCTTTTAGCTTCCAAAATATGGGGGATGCTCCATCTCCAGGATATCCATACAGTGAAATAGCATTTGTCCAAGTAAGAAATACACCATTAACTGATGCTACAACATGGATGAAACTTGCAAGTAATATCCTAAGTGAAAGAAGTCAAACAAAGGCCACAAATTGTATGACTTCTATTTACATTAAATGTACAGAATAAGCAAGTTCACAGAGATAGAAAAGATTAGTGTTATGAGGAACCTGGATGGGGGAGATTATGGAAAATGACTACTAAATAAAGGGTCTCTCTCTGGGATGATGAATATATCTTGGATTTAGTGGTGATGGCTGAACAACATTATCAATATACAAAACCAACTAAGCTGTACACTTTTAAAGGGTAAAGTTCACAGTATGTGAACTGTGTGCTGTGTGCTAAGTAGCTTCGATTGTGCCCAACTCTATGCTACCCTATGGACTGTAGCCTGCCAGACTTCTCTGTCTATGGGATGCTCCAGGCAAGAATACTGAAGTAGGTTGCCATGCCCTCCTCCAGGGGATCTTCCTGACTCAGGGATCTAAACAGGTCTCTTAAGTCTTTTGCATTGGAAGCCAGGTTCTTTACCACTAGTGACACTTGGGAAGCACCAGTATATGGATTATACCTATTGAACAATCTTATCTTTTTTTAAAGTGGGGCTAAAGTAATAATAGCTAACACATATGAGCATATACTATGTACCAGTCACTGTGCTAATACTGATGTCACATTGATGGCCTTATTTAATTTGAAGATAACCTCAAATGATCCAAAATGTTTTCACCTCCATTTTACAGGTTTTAGAGAGATTGGAAACATTTCCCAAAGCTGATCAGTGAGCAAACAGTAGAGTCAGGACTGCATTTCTGGCATCTGACTGAATCCACACTCTTGACAACACACATCACCTCCAGCAGCCTACCCTTGGGAAGGCCTGAAACTTGGTGGGTGATTATTTTTGTGTGGATGTGTGTTCCAGCCCTGGTAGTAAATAAGAAGAGTAAAGCTGCCAGGTGTTCAGTGGCAGCTCCTTTTCTGCTTGGCTTAAAATAACCGTGGGATGACGTTATCAGACAAGTCAAAGCTGTAAAAGTGCTAAACTTTTCCATAAACACCTGGAGTTGGAGGTAGCAGCAGAGAAACAGGCCAGCAAGAATTATGAGAGGTTAGGCCCCTTCCGAGGTAAATATACCTTAAAATATAGAGAAGTCCAAACCAAAACAAGTCAGCCTGCTGACAGTAGCTTTTTATTTTTTATTTTTTCACCTGGAATATTTTAAGGATTCTTTCCTTTGTAAGCAAGCCCAAAATAAAATGGTGTATAAAAATTTTAGAAAACCTTCCTTCCAATCATAATTCATTTATAATCCAGAAACAAAAATGGAACTAAATAGCATTTACTGTACATGAAACATAGTTAAGAATAATTAGAAACAATTATGAAAGGAAGAAAACTCTATATTAGAAACTTACAATAATATAAAATTTAAGATGAAAAATAGAACATGTAATTGTATTTTAAACCATGTTCAAACATGTATTCTTATTAAATCTGATAAGCTTAGTTTGGTCCTACACAAAATGCCAGAGTCATTTATTTGTATAATAGTTTACAAAGTTGTATTTGTATGCATAAGTCCATACTAAATATCTCATTAAAATGGAGAATGAAAAGACTACAGGTTGGGATAGAGGAATGAATAGAAGAATCTTAAGCTACTCATTTGGCAGTAAGCCCTGAGTCGTTATTTGGTCAGTGAGCAGTTGTGTGCCAGGCAATCAACAATTTTCTGGACATCTGTTATCGCATCATTAACAAAATTCCAATTACTATACTTGGCAATTTTTTGTTTGTCTGTTTCCAGCTCCAGCTACAAATGTAATTTACATTTCTAGTCCCCTTGGATGATTATGAGTGAGAAATACTATTATCTTGGTCTAATGGTAGTGACTAGTCCCACTATTTCCTTCATTGACAAAATTCAGATTAATGACTTCACAATTTTGTATTTCTCTAGCATGTGTATAAAATATAAGTAACATGGTAACTATACCTTATAATGCACTTTTAATGTGTTTATAGTGGACATTTCAAATTCTCTTTTCCTGCTACCTTGCTTAAATATCTCTCCATCTACTGCCAAAGGTGTTGATTCTTTTCTTTCTTTAGTAATCCAGGTTACTAAAGTTGCTTCCATACCACTTTGGCACAATCCAGGTAAACAGAATCCTAGATATATTTCTGTTCCTGGCAAAGATCCTGGAAAGTAATCTTATTTATTCCTTTATTATAAACGAGCTAGTCTTACCCCCAAATCCTCATTATCAACAATTATTTATAATCATATACTGTGTGTAAAAAGCTACATAGTGCTAAGTCTTGGAAAAATTTCTGACTAACATGTATTTTTTAGGGACACATAATAATGTGCATTCTTTCTTTCCAGAGGATGGAGTCTTAGGGGAGAGCTATTTTTAGGAGACAAAAGGAAGCAGCTTATTCGATAGAAGAATGTTCAGTGGGTATGATGTTATGGAGATCAAGAGAAGACAGAGCTATAAGACAGTGGAACTGGAAAATAGTGCTAGATAATGCAAAGAGAGTAAGGAGAATGAGAAGTGATAAACTGCCCCCAGATTTGGTGAACAAATGGTTGCCAGTAAGTGTAGACAATTGGAGGAGCTTCACATGGAAACATAAAGGTGCATGCCTCAATACAATCAGTATCTGGTGGTCACTGCCTATGGCTAATCAGGGAAGCTGAAGCCCTTGTTCTCAAGGAGTTTACAACTCAACTAGGGAGTCAAGTTTTTAGACATGAAGAAAACTAGAGAACACACGGACTGAGAGGAACTAACTAAGGCACTGGTTTCTTCCCCTTCATGTCTGCCTTTGTCCTGCTGCTCTTCTGCTCCTGGTCAGGAAAGGACACACAGAATTAACTTGTCACACCAATCTCAGGCTAAGGTGCCCTTTGTCAGGAAAGCAGTCAGCTGCCACTGCCAGAAATGTCAACATTATCGTCAGATCATTGGTTCCTTTGATTAAGAATTTAAAAGAAAAAAATGAAATGACTAAAACTGACATTTCTTCATTTCCTCCACATATTCATAAGTCTTTGTTACTCCACAAAATAAGAAAAAAATTCAATAGCCAGATTTTTGAGATGACTGTTTTGATTTAAAAATTATATATTGTAAAGCAAAACAAACTAAAAAAATAAAAATTAAAAAAATTATATATCAACCCATGCTCCTGTGATCAATTAATCTATGGCAGAAGAGGCAAGACTACACAATGTTTAAAAGACAAGTCTTTTCAACAAATGGTGGTTGGAAAACTGGACAACTATATGGAAAGAAAAAAAATGGAATTAGATCATTCTTTCATACACAAAAATAAGCTCAGGATGAATTAAAGACCACACTATAAAACATAAGCAAACATAGGCAGAATACTCTCTGACATAAATTGCAGCAGTATTTTTTTTTTTTATCTGTCTCCCAGAATAATGGAAGTAAAAACAAAAATATATGAATGGGACCTACTTACCCTCAAAAGCTTTTGTACAGCAAAGGAAGCAAAATAAACATAACAAAAAGACATTCCACAGATTGGGAGAAAATGTTTGCACATTTTTTGATGTGACCAACAAAAAGTTAGTCTCCAAAATTTATAAACAACTCACAGGGCTTTGTGCCATGCAGGAGACATAAGAGACACAGGTTCAGTCCCTGGGTTGGGAAGATCCCCTGCAAAAGGGCATGGCAATCCACTCTAGTTTTCTTGCCTGAAGAATCCCATGGACAGAGGAGCCTAGTGGACTACAGTCCATAACGTCACAAAAAGTGGGACATGACTGAAGCAACTTAGCACAATGTAAGGCTTAACACCAGAGAAGGCAATGGCACTCCACTCCAGTACTCTTGCCTGGAAAATCCCATGAACAGAGAAGCCTGGTAGCCTGCAGTCCATGGAGTCGTAAAGAGTCGGACAAGACTGAGCAACTTCATTTTCACTTTTCACTTTCATGCATTGGAGAAGCAAGTGGCAACCTACTCCAGTGTTCTTGCTTGGAGAATCCCAAGGACAATGAAGCCTGGTGGGCTGTCGTCTATGGGGTCGCACAGAGTTGGACACGACTGTAGTGACTTAGCAGCAGCAGCAATGCTTAACACCATTAAAACAAATTTGTTCATTAAAAATGAACAAAAATCTAAATAGACATTTCTCCAAAGAAGACATACAGAAGGCCAAGAGGCAAATGAAAAGATATTCAGCATCACTAATTATTAGAGAAATGCAAATCACAATTACAGTGTGCTATCATCTCACACCACCTAGAATGGGTATCATCAAAAACTTACAAACAATAAATGCTGGAGAGGATGGAGAGAAAAGGGAACCCTACTTCACTGTCAGTAGGAATGTAAATGGTACAATCAGTATGGAGAACAGTATGGAGATTCTTAAAAATTAAAATAGAGCTACTATGTATCCCTGCAAGCTCACTCCTGGGCATATATCTGTTTACAATAGCCAAGACAGGGAAGCAACCTAAATGTTCATTGACAGAGAAATGGACAAAGAAGATGTGGCACATATATATAGTGGAATATTAGCCAATAAAAGAGAATGAAATAATGCCAGCTGCAGCAACATGGATGGACCTAGAGCTTGTCATACTAAGTCAGACAGAGAAGGAAAAAACATATGGCATTCCTATATGTGGAATCTAAAAATAAATGATACAAATGAACTTATGAAACAGAGAGACTCACACACTTAGAGAACGAATTTATGTCATAGGAGGAAGGATGGGGGGAAGGGATAATTAGGGAGTTTGGGATCAACATGCACACATTGCTATATTTGAAATAGATAACTCACAAGGACTTACTGTATATCATAGGAAACTGCTCAGTGTTCTGTGGCAGCCTGGATGGGAGAGGAGTTGGGGGAGAATAGGTACATGTAAATGTGTGGCTGACCCCCTTCACTGTTCACCTGAAACTCACAACATTGCTTGTTAATTAGCTATATCGCAATACCAAATAAAAAGTTAAAGAATTAAATATGTGCATATAAAGATTTCTGCTACTGAATATATCTATTTTGTACATGTATGAATAGCTGTTAAGTCAAAAATTTCAGGCACTACTGAAAAATCCTGAAAAGATTAGAGCTTTTGCTACCGAGTGTCCTTTTTGAAATATCTGTATGATTTGAAGTTTTGCATTCAAAAGTCTCCAGCAATATTAGAAAATATCTATGACACAAATATCAGAAGTAGCATTATAACCATAATGATGAACAATTCATTAGGAAAATAATTCTTCATTCTTCATAAAAACATGTAATAGAACTCTTAATGCCATATAGTTTCCCCATCAAAAAAAAAAATCAATAATTTTTATAGTACTTCTATTTAATTCTCTGAAGTATTCTCAAAGTTGGACAGTGACATTTCTCCACAAAGAACAGTGCTCTATGCAATTGTTTATCTGTAAATGTTCTGGATATGCATAATAATCTACACTGTCTTATGAACCTGCAACAACAGGAATCTCAGTGTCTACTGCCTGCAGTCTAAAATAACCTTTGAGGAAAGCTACTCCATTCTCTAGGTTCAAAGGGTTGGTTTTAGTTTTTTCCTCCTTATTACTCAATAACCACCTAGTAACCTGCAGAAAAAGTGTCAAATACATCTAAAAGAAGGGCTTTGTTATTCCTAGAATGACCATGTCCTTTCCCGAGTGACAGCTGGTAGGAGTTTATCCAACCATTTTGAGTGATTTAAGAATTCAAGAGAGAAACATACATAGAGATTAGACTTATGGACATGGGGAGAGGGAAGCAGAGGGGGAGATGTATGGAAAGAGTAACATGGAAACTTACATTACCATAGGTAAAATAGATAGCCAATGGGAATTTGCTGTATATCTCAGTAAACTCAAACAGAGGCCCTGTGTCAACCTAGTGGGGTGAGATGCGGATGGAGAGGGGAGGGAGTTTCAAAAGGGAGTGTATATAGGTATACCTATGGCTGATTCATGTTGGGGTTTGACAGAAAACAGCAAAATTCTGTAAAGCAATTATCCTTCATAAAAAATAAATTGCAAAAAAATTCAAGAAGAGACTGCACTCCTGTTAGAAAAACAATCATTGGCCAGTGTTAGTGGTTTCTAAATCTCCTCACTACATTTAATTACACCCAGGGAGTTCTGTTGAACACCATTCAGGAAAAGATATCAGAGATTAAAGAGCAGACAACAGCAGAAAGTTCGTTATCTAAAGGAACAGTAACATGGCATCTCCTGAAATCCAGCGATCTAGTCTGATAGCAGTCGTATAAGAGCCCAGCAGGCAGAGTGCCACACATCCCTCAGGGAATACAAGCCTCACAGGGAATCCTTTATCCACAATGTTTACAGATCTCTCCTGGAGGGATTAAAGAGTCCTTGAAGCAATGACCCAATGAGACAGTGAAAGACAGTGGGGTATTGTAGGATTGTTCTCCCGTGTACACCAAGTACCAGCAAGGATGTGAACTCAGATGCTCAGAAATTGCCTGTGGGAATGCAAACTGGAAAATGGTTTGGAAGTTTGTCCAACAAAGTTAAACATACATTTATCCTAAGGGTCAGAAAATTCACTCCTAGATGTTTACCCAGGAGAAGTTAACACTTGTGTACATACAAAAATCCACCTGTGAATGTTTATAGAAACCTTATTCATAATACCCAAAACCAGAAACCAAATTACTGTTTTTAATAGGTTAACATATTTTATTGTTAACCATACACTGTTTGTAGATGCCCTTTATGAGACTGAAGATATTCCTTTATATTCTTAGCTTGTTGAGAGTTTTTGTAAGGAATGCAGGTTAAGATTTTCCTGCATCTAATTGACATGATTGGGCTTCCCTCGTGGCTCAGAGGTTAAAGCGTCTGCCTCCAATGCGGGAGACCCGGGTTCGATCCCTGGGTTGGGAAGATCCTCTGGAGAAGGAAATGGCAATCCACTCCAATATTCTTGCCCGGAGAATCCCATGAACTGAGAAGCCTAGTAGGTTACAGTCCACGGGGTCGCAAAGAGTCAGACACGACTGAACGACTTCACCTCACCTCAATGACATGGTTGTATGGTTTTATTTCTTTTGTACATTGATGTGGCAAATCACACTGTTTGATTTTCAATTGTTAAATGAATCCTTCACGTCCAAAATGAAACATGCTTTGTTATGATCTATTATCCATACTATGTGTCACTGGGTTCTACTTAATAAAACTGTCCTGATAAATTTTGTGTTTATGCTCAAGAGAGATCATGTAATGGCCTATAGCTGACTTATCTTGAAACGTCTTCCTGCAGTTCTGGTAACAGGGTAATTATGCTGTCATAAAGTGAATTGGGAAAGATCCCTTCCTTCTCCCTTTCTGGAGAAAGCTTTTACAGAATTTATATTATTTTTAAAGAATTCATCAGTGAAACATTTATACATGGAGCTTTCATTTTCGGAAAGTTTTAAACTATAACTCAAGTTCTTTAATACACATAGACTATTTAGATTATGTTTTTCCTCATGAGCTTTGGTACTTCATAGGTTTCAAGGAATTTGTCCAGTTTATCTAGGGACATAAGGATATAAAACATTTCCTAATATTTCTCATACTTTAAAAACCTCAGAATCTGTCATTTCCCCTCCCCACTTTTTTTATTCTTGATATTGATAATCTGTGTCTTCTCTCTTTTGGTCTGACTATTAGCTTATTAATAACTTTATCTTTAAAAACTGTCTTTTGTTTTATTGATCTTGTCCATTGATTTCCTGCTTTAAATTTCATTAATTTATGCTTCCATCTTTACTGTTTCCTTCCTTCTTGTTTATTTTGGTTTCAAATTACTTCCTTTTAGTAACTGTTTAATGGGGAAGCTTAGATGACTGATACCTGACTTTTCTCATTTTCTAATCAAGTATTTGATGCTACACATTTCACTGTAAGCTACTTTAACAGTATCTTATACATTTTGAAGTACTGTGAGTTTTCATTCAACTTAGTTATTTCTAATGTGTTTTTCATCACATGGGCTATTTATAAGTATAAGTTTTATTTTTAAAATATTTTCAGATTTTTTCACATATATTTCTACTACTTGTCTATATTTTAATTCTACAAGGTCCAGGAAGTACAGTTTGATTTCAATTTATGAAAGTTAATATGACTTATTTTCTGGCCTAGAATATGCTGTCTTGGCAAATTATCCATGTGACCTTGAAAAGAATGTGACTTATTCTGCTATTGTGTGACCTATAAATGCAATTAGTGTTGTCCAGGGTTTCGACACCCTTACTAATTTGCTACTGCTGCTGCTGTTGCTGCTAAGTTGCTTCAGTCATGTCCGACTCTGTGCGACTCCATAGATGGCAGCCCATCAGGCTCCCCCATCCCTGGGATTTTCCAGGCAAGAACACGAGTGGGTTGCCATTTCCTTCTCCAAAGCATGAAAGTGAAAAGTGAAAGGGAAGTTGCTCAGTCATATCCGACTCTTTGTGACCCCATGGACTGCAGCCTTCCAGGCTCCTCCATCCATGGGAGTTTCCAGGCAAGAGTACTGGAGTAGGGTGCCATTGCTTTCTCCAATTTGCTAATAGCTATCTTAACTACTGAGAGAGAAGTATTGAAGATCCTTACCATAATTGTGACTATTATCTACAAATTAACTGTAATTGGCTATTTTTCTTTAACTTCTAATAGCTTAAACTTTATATATTTTGAAGCTTTGTTAGCTGTGTACACATTTACTATCAGATGACTTCTTCATGAATTGACCCTTTAGCCCTATAAAATACAATATATGATGTTTATTGCTCTGAAATCTACTTTCTTCTGATTACTGTCTGGTATACCTTTTTCCACACTTTTCACCTTAAACTTATTTGTACTTGACATATTTTTGACCAATAATTTTCCATTTCTGTATCATGGTATTCTTCACTGTTAAAGATATATCAGCTGTTCTGCCTACCTCTCAGGGTTATTGTAAAGGTTAGATGAGATAATTTATATGAAAAAAGTTATGTAAGCCCTAAGTATGATCATTATTTTAAGATTTTATAGGTCTTAATAAAAATGTATTTCAGGAATTTAAATTTATTGGATGCATAAAGAATGTGCTAAGTGGACTAGGTTAGAGGGTGAGAATATTATTTGGAGACATTTCAGTAATTTAGTCATTAAGTGATAAGAATGTTTAACAGCTTTGGGTCTATTTAAATCATTCCTTTGAAAATACTTCCTAGTATTTTTAACCTATCTTTATTTGATGACATGATTTTGCTGCACATCATTTTCAGTAGATTTTGTAAAAGTAAGAAAGTGATTTCACAACAAACTGCAGAAAATTCTTAAAGAGATAGGAATATGAGACCACCTGACCTGCCTCCTAAGAAATCTCTATGCAGGTCAAGAAGCAACATTTAGAACTGGACATGGAACAACAGACTGGTTCCAAATCAGGAAAGGAGTGCATCAAGACTGTATATTGTCATGCTGCTTATTTAACATATGCAGAGCACAACAAAAGAAATTTCAGGCTGGATGAAACACAAGCTGGAATCAAGACTGCCGAGAGAAATATCAATAACCTCAGATATGCAGACGACACCACCTTTATGTCAGAAAGCGAAGAGGAACTAACAAGTCTCTTGATGACAGTGAAAGAGGAGAGTGAAAAAGTTGACTTAAAATTCAACATTCTAAAAACTAAGATCATGGCATTTGGTCCCATCATGTCATGGCAAATAGATGGGAAAACAGTGGAAACAGTGATGACCTTATCTTCTTGGGCTACAAAATCACAGTGGACAGTGACTGCAGCTATGACATTAAAAGACTCTTGCTCCTTGGAAGAAAATCAATGACAAATCTAGACAGTATATTAAAAATAAGATATATTATTTTACCAACAAAGGTCCATCTATTCAAAGCTATGACTTTTCCAGTAGTCATGTGTGGGTGTGAGAGCTGGACAATAAAAAAGGCTGAGCACTGAAGAATTGATGCCTCCAGACTGTGGTGTTGGAGAAGACTACTGAGAGTCCCTTGGACAGCAAGGAGATCAAACCAGTCACTACTAAAGGAAATCAGTCCTGAGTATGCATTGGAATAATATATGTTAAAGTTGAAGTTCCAATACTTTGGCCACCCGATATGAAGAGCTGCTCATTGGAAAAGACCCTGATACTGGGAATGATTGAAGCCAGGAGAAGGGGATGACAGAGGATGTGATCATTGGATGGCATCACTGACTTAATGGACATCATTTTCAGCAGACCATGGAAGATGGTGAAGGACAGGGAAGCCTGGCATGCTGTAGTCCATGAGTCACGAAGAGTTGGACACGACTAAGCATATAAGCAGCAAATATTCAAACAAATGCACTGTATAGATAAATCATATTATAGACAAATCATGTTTTCAAGGCATAACAAGTATACCTTGTTATACTTTTATTCATATTACAAGCATTAAATGGGCTTCCATAGTGGTACAGCTGGTAATGAATCTGCCTGCAATGCCGGAGACATGGGTTTGATCCCTGGGTTGGGAAGATCCCCTGGAGGAGCAAACAGCTACCCATTCCAGTATTCTGGCCTGGAAAATTCCATGGACCATATAGTCCATATGTTTCAAAGAGCCAGATATGACTGAGCAACTTTCACCACCACAAGCATTAAATAAGTAACAAAGGTACTCATCCCACACTCCATTATACTGAGTCTATTAATGTGGGAAGACATGAGGGAACGTGTATCCTACATGACTTTCCATATAAAATGTTAGAATGGTGAATTTATACTGTATTTAAATGGTGTCAGTGAAGATAAAATTGCACTCTACATGTAGGATCACTTGCTCAGTTTGGCCCTTGTTGGGAACTAACTAAATCTTTCAAAAGGCCATAATAAAAGCTTTCTCTTTATCTTTGTACTTGAGAAAGAACATAAAATGTATTAAGTGCTCCATAAGAGAGTTATGTAATTCCTGGCATCACGATTTTTTTTTAAAGAGCAATTTTCAGAGCATGCTAGAGATCAGAAACATTTCCCTAATGTGGAACCTAAAGGACTACTTTGAAGAAAGGCCAAGGGATCAAATTTTTTTAAAGGGCTTTATTTATGTAAAGAGCATTTATCACAGCATCTGTGTATCATGCAAGTATATCTGAAATAAAGGCCTCTATAACTGTGGACAGTTTTATGTTTTAGTGAAGGCATAGATATATATTCAAATACACACCAAAAATAGTTTGTCAACAAGAAAAGCTTAGAGACACTAATCAAATGCCATATAATTACACTTTCTAAAGTATATAATTCATTGCTTTTTCGTGTATTCATGCAACCATCCCTGTTATCTAATTCAGAACATTTTCATCACCCCAAAATGAAAATACGCACCAAATATTAGCTGTAACTCCTTTCAATTTCCCTCTTCCAAACCTTGTTTACTTCTGTCTCTGGGCTTGTCTCTCTTGATATTTCGTATAAGTAGACTTAGAATATGTGGCCTTTTGTTTGGGACCTCATTCACTTAGAATACTGTAGACAAATTTGCCATACTAACAATATCAAGTCTTCCAATTCTTGAATACAGATATATTCCTTTTTATTTAGATCATCTTTAATTTTTTAATGATGTTTTGTAGTTGTAAGTATACAAGTCTTGAACTTTTTTCCTTAGATTTATTCATATATATATGAATAATATATTTATATATATATTTATTATATATATATGTTATTTGAACTGGAATTGTTTTCTTAATTTCATTTTTTGATTGTTCATTGATCATATACAGAAATGTAATTGAATTTGTATATCAGTTGATATTCTTTCACCCTGCTTTATTATCTCTAAGCATTTTGAATTGCTGTCCTTATAATTTTTTTATGTACAGTATTGTGTCATCTGCAAATAGACATAGATTTACATTTTCCATTAAATTTAGACCCTTTGTTCTTTTATTTTTGACCTAGTTTTCCTGCATAAAATCTATAGTACAATGTTGAACAGAAATGGCAATAAATATCTTTCTTTTTCCTAATCTTAGAGGTAAAGCATTCACCATGAAGTATGATGCTAGTAGGGCTTTTCAGATATTTTTGTTAGAAACTTAATGTTTGTGTCTCCCCAAAATTTATATAATGAAACTCTAATTCCTGATGTGATAGGTTTAAGTGATATCAGAATTGAAGGAAGAAATAGTTCAGCTAAACATATTTGGAGATTTCAATACTCTCCTCTTAATAATGAATGGAACAACTAGAGAGAAAATAAACATAAAAATAGAAGACTTGAATAGCACTATAAACCAACAGACAATAATGTTTTTGAATCCTAATTATAGGAAAGCATTGTTTCTAATTTTATTCCTTGATAAATCTGGAAAACTGTGTTCAAATCTGAGACCATGTGAAATGATACATTGGACCAAGTTCCAAAGAGAACAACCAGGAATGAGATGTGTTATGGAGACAAGACTTGAAATGATGGCTTAAAGCATGTTGATAAGAGAACTTAACCAGAAATCTAGCAGATTTCTTTAAATGTTTAAATTATTACTGAATGGGAAAAAAAAGACAGTGCTTATACTGTATTAGCACATCAAGTAGAACTGGGACCAGTAAGATGTTTGTTTAATCATTAACAGCTACAACTCAATTTACAGAATAATATTAAAAGACAAGATATTCAATTCAGGGCTTCCCTGGCAGCTCAGCTGGTGATGAATCCACGTGTAGTGCAGGAGACTCCGGTTTGATTCCTGGGTCAGGAAGATCCCCTGGAGAAGGGATAGGCTATTCACTCCAGTATTCATGGGCTTCTGGTGGCTAGACGGCAAAGAGTCCACAGGTATTGTGGGAGACCTGGATTTGATCCCTGGATTGGCCAGATCCCCTGGACAGCGGCATGGCAGCCCATTCCAGTGTTCTTGCCTGGAGAATCCTCATGGACAGAGGAACCTGACAGGCTACAGTCAGTAGGGTTACAAATAGTTAGACATGACTGAGCAACTAAGCACAAGATATTCAAAGATGGAAAAGGTACAAGAAATAATGAATACAATATTCAACCCTTTTAGCAGCAAATATATGGCAGAAAGGTAAAAGGAGAGGTTTAAAAAATGATGAAATCTTGATCTATAAGTTCTTTCTAACACTGGGATTTTTATTCTATCATCTATTATTTGATTCTATTATTATATCATCTCCAATACGAGTATTTGACCTTCCATGTTCTTTGGATTCCTACTATCTGACCACTAAGATTAGAAGTAGTTGGCCTCAAAGGCTCTAACTCTCCAATTAGAAGGACCTAGCCAGAAGTACTATAATTATTTATTTAATTAAAAGTATAAATTGGAGAGGAAAATGGCTCTCTATTCTTTTATGTGTATCTCAGAAAGTCCCAAAGTTTTAGAAGCAGTATCATTCATGCAATTTCTTAAGCAAAAATGGACCTAGAGAATAACATAGGTCTCTCCCTTACAACAATGTAGTCAGAAATAATTTTACTTATCAATTTCATTATAACAAAATGTTTTAACATTGGGTGACAATTCTATAACTGAGATTTGTTTGATAAAGTGCCCTATTGCTTCCTCTGCTCAGAGTTCATGTTTTTTTTTAAACAGAAAGGAAGGGGAAAATAAAAGGAAGGGAAAGTTTGGCTGAGAGTTGGTGATTCTGAGTCATTTTAGAGACTAGAATATATAATTAAATTTATGGTTATACCCTTATCCCTTTCTAAGGAAATGTTTTTCACAACCACAGTTTTGGCAGACGTCTTCTTGTTGTGGGGATCAGAAGTAAAACAAATGTTTATTGTTAGACTCTGTCTGGCCAGGAAAATTATATAGCAGAAAAATACCCCTTTTCAGTAAATACTGTATTCATGAACTGAAAAAGCATACTGCTCCTTTTCCAGCAATGATGTGCTACCAAGTAAAACATTAGTTGGAGACAGCAATGTGGTCCCAGATGTAAGACCATTAGAAAAACAAAACTGAAACCAAATACACATTAAAACAGTGCAAACACATATAAAGATTCTCCTGCGGTTAGGGGAATGGTGATCACGCTTTGTGGTGATTTTGTTTATGACACAAACTTCAAGAAAACAAAATCTGGAATCCTTGGGTATATTACATTTGTCAAATATTATTTTAGAATCTATTTATATATTTATCCATCTATCTATTTAGTTTTAGTAAGTGGGAGGTAAAAGAAGAATGTCGGGCTAATGCCAAATTTTTTTTATCTATCCCTTCAAGAAGTATGAGAAAATAGTAACAAAAACAAAACAAAGGTGGATTATTCAGGGTACAACTGGCTTTGCTCAGTTGGAAGTTTTTTTAACTTGTCTGACGTCTCACCAGCCTCTATTTAGCAGTGAAAAATTAAAATATGTTGTATGTAGTAGACTACAAATAGGGACCTAACTCACATTGTAGCACTGTGAAATCTCACAGTTTCAGAAATTTTCATTCACTGACTAAGCATATAATTCTGCATTATGGAGTCATTGTGAGTTGTAAGATTATTTAATAAAAATAAATACACATTTTCTCATTTCAGCCTTTAAAGATTGCAGGGAGTTCCTAACAACAAATAAAATTTCTACCAAGATCAGTAAACTATTGATAGCTTGCATACACACTTGATCACCTTGTCTCTTACTTACATTCTCAAGAATTTTCTGAACTAAACTCACAATTACATTTTGGAAGCTGATTTAAACTTACTTGATGATGTTAATACCATCAGAAAGCATTTCTTATGGACTCATTATCTTTTGGAATTGTTTTGATCTTGATTGGAAAGGGTTTGGCACTCAGCCTGAAGTATTATCTGTTATAACATTAAAATTTTAATTTTTGCAGCTTTATAAAGATTGGCACCACCTGAAGGAATTTTTGTTGGAAATGTTGTTCTGCATATTTGAAATTATCATCCTTCAGTTTTTAAATTTTGGTGATTTTTTTTTCGGTCAAATAAAATTAAAAGAAAAATATAAGAGTAATGTGCCACTGAGCGCCAAAGAGTGGATGCTTTTGAACTGTGGTGTTGGAGAAGACTCTTGAGAGTCCCTTGGACTGCAAGGAGATCCAACCAGTCCATTCTGAAGGAGATCAACCCTGGGATTTCTTTGGAGGGAATGATGCTGAAGCTGAAGCTCCAGTACTTTGGCCACCGCATGCAAAGAGTTGACTCATTGGAAAAGACTCTGATTCTGGGAGGGATTGTGGGCAGGAGGAGAAGGGGATGACAGAGGATGAGATGGCTGAATGGCATCACTAACTCAATGGACGTGAGTCTGAGTGAACTCTGGGAGTTGGTGATGGACAGGGAGGCCTGGTGTGCTGCGATTCATGGGGTGGCAAAGAATCAGACACGACTGAGCAACTGAACTAACTGAACTGAATGTATCATTAATGCAGTGGCAAAAAAATCACTAAAATGCCTTTAATTAATGTGTGGAAGACAAAGATACAAGTTTCTTATCTCATACATGTAAATTTCTAGTAATTAATGTCATTAAAAAAAAATGGGGCTTCCCAGGTGGTACTAGTGATAAAGAATCCCCTGCCATTGCAGGAGAGATAAGAGATGCTGGCTTAATCCCTGTGTCAGGAAGATCCTCTGGAGGAGAGAATGGCAACCCACTCCAGTATTCTTGCCTAGAGAATCCCATGGACAGTGGAGCCTGGCAGGCTATAGTCCGTGGGGTGGCAAAGAGTCAGACAGGACTGAAGTGACTTAGCATGCAATCATGCTACTGAAAGGCAAGGATTTAGAAATGTAAATGTTGTCATTCTGCTTACATCTAAAAGAAGGATTTCTTATCTGACTAGGTTGTGACAATATATATTTGCATTGATTTGTCTCTGCTACATTTTATGTGAAATGTGCTCAATTGTATTTTGGTCAATATTTTCAAGAAAACTCTTACCATGTGGCAATAAAAATAAATCTAAAAAACTGTCAAATATTGTTCCCAAACAAAGGTATCTTCTTTAAGCTGAGATTTGCAGTATAGCTCGTTATTGCATATCCTCTGAATTGATTTTATTCTCTCGAGTTTCAGAGAACTGTTTTCAATCTACTGTTTAGTGTTATTCCTATGCAGATTTGTAATAATGGAAAACAAGCTGCATGATTTACTGTTGTTTACTTGGAGTCCCTTCAAGAAAAAGGCACTGCAATTGATCTTAAAAGGGACATATGTACAGAGAATTTAGCCTGAAGAATACAACTAAAACTTCTTAGATTGCTTCAATATTGAAAGAGGAAACACAGAGGAGTTTCTCTGTTTATTAATACTTGCTTTTCATAATACAAGGAAAAGTTAATGGCCGAAAGGCAATTTTTTAAAAAGCAATTTAGTGCTTCCTTGCTACAGCTTCCTTTTTTGCTTTATTATGAGAAATAATACAAAACAGATATGTAATGTAAAGTTAGTGACAGGTTAGGTGAATAAAAAGACAACTGAATTATGTAAAAAACATCACACATGATGCTGACAACGGTTATGCTGTTTTTTTTTCCTGCAAATATGTATGAGTATTTTGCAATCAGTTTCAATCAGATATCCCAACAGATTGCCTCTAATTAATTATGTAAGAGTTTTTTTTTTAGGTATAAGTAAAATGAGACATAAAACATAACAGTAAAAGAGAAAGTAGAGTTTTACCATTATCTACTAGAAAGTTTCTATGTTTACAAAACCTTAAATAACTCATAGTTTGGAACTTTCTTTTCAATACTTAGCAATGACTCACTTGACCACATATTTTGAACCAAAGATGGGAATGCATGTTCTGATATGTTATTGTCCTGACTCCAATAAGATACACTATTTAGAAAGTGATCTAATTTCATTCTTTTAGAAGTGGTTGTCCAGTTTTCCCAGCACCACTTGTTAAAAAGATTGTCTTTAATCCACTGTATACTC
>SJXQ01003241.1:3480-56269 GCA_006408695.1 Aepyceros melampus
GCTTCACTTGGCTGAAGGAATTCACTTTAATGAGGAAAAAATCCATAGCCTTCATCAGATTCTCAGAAACATATGTACAGCAAAGATGTTTAAAGAGCACTTCTCTTGGACAAGATCTCTGTTTTAGGAAAGAGCTCTGAGGGGACAAGTTGTTAATAAAAATAGTTGTGGCAAAATAATCTTCAGTCACTGTGAGGGCCTTAAAATTTGGCAGAAAATTTTTGGAAAACCAATATGGAAGTGTGTACCAGGACCCACAAAGATGTCATTCCTCTTGGATTCAGTTGTTGAGCTGTGAGGAATATATTTTCTAGGAAAAAATCAGGAAAGGCAAAAAAAAGTAAGAAATGTTTATTTTGATATTATGAATGACAGGAAAAAATTAGAATCCAACATTAGAGATTGAGTTAATAATGTGACATCAACACAATGATACATTATAAAGCCATAACTACAGTTATCCAATAGGAAAAACTAAAATATTTATGATGAAACATTAAATGAAATCAGAAAGAAACTTTATGTTTAATATGGATAACATTATGACAAAATATATGCAGTTTTCAAGTTAGTTGTACTAAAGTAATGGACTTTTGAGTGATTTTGTTATTTTAAAGTCCTCCCAAATTTTAATATCCTATTAATTAAATGTTGAATTAAAAATAAAACAGAGACTTGTGTTTAAACATGGCAATTTGGACATATATCTTGATTTTAATTCCTTTCTCACACTTGACTAAAAAGACTGAAGATATGAAAAAAAGATAGAAATCTACAAGGTAAATGAAAACAGAAGGAAATGACAGCATCAAAATTTTGGAATCTATAAAGCCAACAAATGAGGATATCTAGCTATCAAAAAGGGGGAAAAGTCAACATACCCCAACAATGTAGTAAGATCAGGGATAAGGCTATTTACATCAGAGAGCTCTGGAATGTTTCAAAATTGAAGACATCACTTACCTCTAAAAGAGATGTGATATCCCTTACATCGAAAAGAATGTGCCTGAAACAGGTTCATACTTGAAAGCAATTCTGGGATCAAAAGCCAGAAGCAATTAGACCCATTCCTTGCCCAGATTCAAGGACTTTGCATTGTGTCACAGTGGTAAAGCCTGCCAATGCAGGAGACTTGAGTTCAATCCTTGGGTTGCAAAGATCCCCTGGAGAAGGAAATGGCAACCCATTCTAGTATTCTTGCCTGGAAAATTCCATGGACAGAGGAATCTGGCAGTCTGCAGTCCATCAGGCTGCAAAGAGTTGGCCACAGCTGAGCACACATGTATCTTGCCCAGATTCACCTCTTCCAACATACTCGGCCAGAGAACTTTCTCTTCCTCACCCAACAAGGGGGAAAAAAAAAAAAAGCATCCACCCCCCCCCCCCGCCAAAACAGGGGGATCTCATATCCTGAACACTGAAGGCAAAAATGATGCACTGAAAATAAAACATTTAAGTCACAACAGACATGCTAAATAATGAGATCCCTCCCTTTTTCCTCACTCAGCTCCCACAGTGCACAGAAAGTCAGCCTAGACCCCTGGGAGGAAATCTGAAGATCATCAGTCTATGAGAAAAGACCTGCAGATACTGAAGGTTGTGGATGCCCCAGTGAAACAACCCAATCCAATCATGCTGGAATATAGCCTTAGGAGCTCACAGACAGTCATTTAGTGCATCAAATTTAAGTATGAGTGGATGTCCAGAGGACATAAGACATTTGAGGAAAACCTTGAGTAAGAAGGACAATAACTAAAACAACAGTAAAAGAAACTGGGAGGGATGAGATAGGGTAGAAACAGAAAAATTCTTCTCCAAATAAATTGCTATCTCCAGAGAGATGGGAGAAGATAATCCAGCTACAGAACAAAATCCAGCTACGGAACAAAATCCAAATTTAAATACATGTTATTTTTAATGGAACATTAAGAATACAAAAAAGAGTCTTTGAAATTAAAAATGTTATATCAGAAATTTAAATGCAATAGAAAGAGTGGAGAGTAAACTGGAAATTGCCATCTGCAAGTAAAACAAAATCAAAGAGTTAGAAAACAGGAAAAACCAAATAGAATGTCCAACATTTAACTAACAGAAGCTCTAGATAAAAAGAGTAGAAAAAAAAAAGGCAAGATTTTATCTAAGAAATAATCCAAGAAAAGTTTCCAAAAACTGAACTTGAAAGTGCTTACCAGATTCTTAATATAATGAATGAAGAAAAATACACATCAAGGTGTAAGATCATGAACTTTCAAAATACCAAAAATGAAAATATTTTAGATCTTCTCAGATCATAAAAAAAAAGTAGATCAGAAGCCAAGAATCAAAACTATGTCATACTTAATTTCCCAGTGGCAATCCTGGTGGTAAAATAATGCTTTGAAAATTCTGAGAAAAAATGGCACCCAATATTACAATCTGTATCCAGACAAATTATCCATCAAGAGTGGGAATAGACTAAAAATATTTTGGACATAAAAAGTCTAAAAAAAAAAAAAAAAAGTGCTCCTGGGACTTCCCTGGTGTTTCACTGGTTGAAAATTGTCTTCCAATGCAGGGGACATGTGTTGAATCCCTGCTCAGGGAACTGGGATCTCACGTGTTACACAGAAACTAAGCATATTACATTACTTTGCCAACAAAGGTCCATCTAGTCAAGGCTATGGTTTTTCAGTAGTCATGTGAGAGTTGGACTGTGAAGAAAGCTGAGTGCTGAAGAATTGATGCTTTTGAACTGTGGTGTTGGAGAAGACTCTTGAGAGTCCCTTGGACTGCAAGGAGATCCAACTAGTCCATCCTAAAGGAGATCAGTTCTGAATGTTCATTGAAAGAACTGATGCTGAAGCTGAAACTCCAATATTTTGGCCACCTGATTCAAAGAACTGATTCATTTTCCAAGACCCTGGTGCTGGGGAAGATTGAAGGTGGGAGGAGAAGGGAACAACAGAGGATGAGATGGTTGGATGGCATCGCCGACTCAGTACACATGAGTTTGGGTAAACTCCAGGAGTTGGTGATGGAGAGGCAGGCCTGGCGTGCTGCGATTCATGGGGTCACAAAGAGCGACTGAACTGACCTGAAGCCCATGCATTGCAACTACTGACCACCCACACCAAATCGGAAGAGCCCATGAGCCACTATGAAGGTCCTGATGCAGCCAAAAATAAGTAAATAAATAGATATTTTTTAATGTTCTCCCATGATCCTTTGCTCTGGAGCTAGTAGAGAAGGGTAAACCAGAAAGAGAAATCAGGAGATGGAAACCAGGAAGCAGTCTTTAACACAGGATAGAGTTAAAGGGAATTTCCATCATATGATGAAGGGAGAGCCCAAAAAACAACAGCAAAGCTGGACTAGAGAGCATCAGGTCTACTCATCCAGGAGGGATAACTCCAATGCTCTATTTTTAATGGAAATATAGTTGATTTGCAGTATTAGTTTCAAGTGTACAGCCAAGTGATAATTTAATAAATCATTTGATATGTTTGAACGCATTGAAAGAGATTCCTGCCAAAAGTTTTGCATTGAACTGTGATAGGTATTTAGAAAATTAAACAAAAGAAAAAGAGCTAGACAAGGATACTCCAAGGGGGGATGGGGAATATATATATATATATATGAAAGGAAATTAGAATATGCTAAATAGTTCATCTGCAAATAAAATCTGTATAGTTATAAACACTGAATTTTGAATGATCAAATGGAATGATAAGAGTATATCTGGGAAATGGGAAAGGAAAAGTGTTTTGGTCAAGAGGAACGAGAGGCATGTATCACAAAATTAAATCCTTGGCTTCAGAGTAAGAAATTAATAGATATTATAGTATCCAAAGTGGAAAAAAAGTCAGAGTAAGCATGTTATTTAGAAATGTGGAAGCAACACTAGCAGAAACAAGAAGAATTTAAAATAGAAATAAAAACTGAAGATAGAGAAGAGTTGAGGAGTTTTCTGCTCTTTTTAAAAGTAAGTTTTATTAGCTGTTTGCTTTTAAATCAATTTACATCTATAACTTGCACAGAATGAAAAAAAATAATAAAGTTAAAAGAAGAAAATAATTATGAAAAAAGTAAACCTGAGTGCTTTCCTAGACTCAATTTTATAAAAGCTGAGCACTCTAATTGACATTCAAAATTGCAACTTCCATTAATACTATAAGATGAAACCATAAAAAAATAAAAAAGTGAGAGGATAAAATGATTTCTTAGAAAAGACTCAAAAAGAATTTTCTGAGACTAAAGAACATTGATATTTTGATGAAAGAGTACTGCTAAGTGCCCTGGACAATGAAGAAAAATCACGCCAGCTTAGACACAGCATTATAAAATTTTACAACACAAAATATAAAGAAAAATCTTAAAAGTTTCTAGATAGAGAAAAATACAAATGGAAGTAGGCCTGCTATCAGATTTCACATGATCAACTCCGACTTTATTTCCTTCATTCTGTTCTCGTTAGACTGATTTTCCTCCTAACATTAATATAAATGTTGATTTTTATTTTTCTACTTAAACAATAATTGCAAAGTTACACATGTAAATATATTAACAAGCCAACAGTTAAAAAGAGACTTTAGAAAACAGTAGAAAACATTTTTTTCACAATGAAAAAAAAATGGCTTTAATATTAGGGAAAATAATTTTAAGCCTATATAGTTCTATATCTGGCCAAATTAACAAATATATTAGAGAATAAAAGCATTTCAGATACACAAAGACCAGAACGTTTATTCACCTTCCCTCCTGCCACCATCATCTCTTAGAAACTTACTTAAGGATGTTTTCCAGGAAAACAAGGTAGGAAACAAAAGAGAACTTCAAGCCAGAAATGGGGGACTCATCAACCCCCACCCCCAAAATCAGTCCCTAAATAAAAACTGCAAAACTTTCAATCCAGATAGAGCATAGGGAAGACACCCAGGAAAAATAAGAGCATCTTAAAGTTGTCACTTTCCTTATTAAGTTGAAAGACCTTAAGGATTTAATAAAGAGAGACAGTTCAGTTCAGTTCAGCTCAGTCACTCAGTCGTGTCCGACTCTTTGCGACCCCATGAATCGCAGCACGCCAGGCCTCCCTGTCCATCACCAACTCCTGGAGTTCACCGAGACCCACGCCCATGGAGTCCGTGAGGCCATCCAGCCATCTCATCCTTGGTCGTCCCCTTCTCCTCCTGCCCCCAATCCCTCCCAGCATCAGAGTCTTTTCCAGTGAGTCAACTCTTCGCATGAGGTGGCCGAAGTAATGGAGCTGACAAAGTAAATTTAAAACTAAGTTCAAAAGGGAGTGAATCTATGTACACTTATAGCCGACTCACATTGTTGCATGGCAGAAACCAACACAACATTGCAAAGCAATTAAAAATAAAAATAAAATTTAAAAAACTAAGATGAGTGGGGGAAAAAAAGTTTTATTTAAGAATGGAAATTAGCATACTGTCTGATACTCTATGAAAAGCTTTTAAAACTATAAAAATGTAAATATCTATTTAAAAACTTCAGACACAGGATATACACAGGAAGTGCTGACTCAAAAGAAACTGAGAGTCAGCAGACATTTAATCCTGTTCAAAATGTCCATAAGATGTTAGGTCCATAATGCATTTGGTCCACACCAAAATGTCCTTGACATTTGGTCCTGTTTAGAACATCCATGGATTTATTAGGTCCATGCCAAACAGTTTTGGACAGACCAAATATCAAGGCCCTATTGGCATGGCCCAAAGGTCTCCATGAACATGTTGACAGGATCAAATGTCTGAAAGGGAAGCAGAAGATTGAGGCTAAGTCAGAAACAACCAGTTGAAGGGCTTTGCCTAAAATCAACAGAAATGGAGTTGACTTTCCCAGCAGTAGACCACTGAAGAAACCAAAGTGACCCACAAGAGAAATGCTATCTCTAAGATACTTTTCATATAATATTTTTCTTAGCATTTTTATATGCCAAGCACTGAACTGAGCACATTACATATACCCATCAATTTAATCTTCACAACAACCCAGTGCAGGCGAGCTAAGTCACTTCAGTTGTGTCCGACTCTGCAACCCTATGGGCTATAGTCCATCACGCTCCTCTGTCAATGGGATTCTCCAGGCAAGAATACTGGAATAGGTTGCCGTTTCCTCCTCCATGGAATCTTCCCAACCCAGAGATCAAACCCACATCTCTTATGTCTCCTGCATTGGCAGGAAGATTCTTTACCACTAGCACCACCTGGAAAACCCTAAGAACTCAATGGGAGAGTCTATTATTATCCTCACATTACAGATTATAAAACTAAAGCATGGAGAGGTTAAGTAACTTGGCCAAGGACACACAGTTAGCAACTAGTAGAACTATTTGAATCCATGGACTGTTGTCAAGGTCTTGGCTTTTAATGAGCACACTGAAAAGTCCCCTTAAAAAACAGGGGAGTTTTTTTGTTTATCAACCATACAAAGTCTTCAGTACCAGGTTACAACTATCCCAGCCATCAAAGTTCTTTTGAAGGTCCACTTATTTTCTATACATGTTCCATACAATGCAAACAGACCTGGGATAGCCTGCTAGAAACTGAAGCTAGTCCAGATGCCCAATTGCCCCCAGCTACTAGCCAACTGACACAAATTTTACAGAGACCAGAATAATTATCCATTTTAAATGACTGTCCCTATTAACTCATGAGTTAAATATGTGCTTGTTGTTTCAAGCCACTGAGTTTTTAGGTAACTCATAACAATAGATAATCGATACTGTCTTAATTCCAGATTTCCTCTTCTTAAATAACAAGAGCTCAATGGAAGTGATAGTAGAGACGAGGTGTCCAGAGAGTAGTCAATGGTACCTAGGAGTTAGAGCCTGGCCTTCATGATAGATATAGGATCCATAGATTAGCCGAAAAGCCACATGGGCAGGGTCTACCCCAAGGAAGAAAGTCTCCCACTCTACTGTGGGTTTTAGACTGGATCATCCATGAGGGTATTCACCATGTGTTTTCATCCAGACTTAGCAGATGACCAGTTAAATAATCAGTCTCAAATTCAAGAGACTCTTTAGTTCCTCTTTGCTTTCTGCCATTAGGGTGGCTCAGTTCAGTTCAATCACTCAGTCATGTCCAGTTCTTTGCAACTCCATAGACTGCAGCATGCCAGGTTTCCCTGTCCATCACCAACTCCCGGAGCTTGTTCAGACTCATATCCATCGAGTCAGTGATGCCATTCAACCATCTCATCTTCTGTCGTCCCTTTCTCCTCCTGCCTTCAATCTTTCTCAGCATTAGGGTCTTTTCCAATGAGTCAGTTCTTCAAATCAGGTGGCCAAAATATCAGATCTTCAGCTTCAGCATCAGTCTTTCCAATGAATATTCAGGATTGATTTCCTTTAAGATTGACTGGTTGGATCTCCATGCTGTCCCAGGGACTCTTAAGAGTCTTCCCCAACACCACAGTTCAAAAGCATCAATTCAAATAAATTAGGGTGGTATCACCTGCCTATATGAGGTTATTGATATCTGTCTGGCAATCTTGGATTCCAACTTGTGATTCATCCAGCCTGGCCTTTCATATGATGTATTCTGCATATAAGTTAAATAAGCAGGGTGACAATACAGAGCCTTGTACTCTTCTCTAAATTTGGAAGCAGTTCATTGTTCAATGTTCAGTTCTAAATGTTGCTTTTTGACCTGCATACAGGTTTCTTAGGAGACAGGTAAAGTGGTCTGGTACTCCCATCTGTTTAAGAATTTTCCACAGTTTGTTGTGATCCACACAGTTGAAGGCTTTAGCATAGTCAATGAAGCAGATGTTTTTTGGAATCCCCTTGCTTTCTCTTTGATCCAGCAAAGTTGGCAATTTGATCTCTGGTTCCTCTGTCTTTTCTAAACCCAGCTTGTACATCTGGAAGTTCTCAGTTCACAAACTGCTGAAGCCTAGCTTGAAGGATTTTGAGCATAACCTTACTAGCATGTGAAATGAGTGCCACTGTGCAGTAGTTTGAGCATTCTTTGGCATTGCCTTTCTTTGGAATTGGAATGAAAACTGACCTTTTCCAGTCCTGTGGCCACTGCTGAGTTTTCCAAATGTGCTGGCACATTGAGTGCATCATTTCACAGCATCATTTTTTAGGATTTGAAATAGCTCAACTGGAATTCCATCACTTCCACTAGCTTTGTTCATAGTGATGCTTCCTAAGGCGCATTTGACTTCACACTCCAGGATGTCTGGCTCTAGGTTAGTGACAACATGATCATGCTTATCCAGGTCAATAAGAACTTTCTTGTATAGTTCTGTGTATTCTTGCCACACTTCTTAATTTCTGCTGCTTCTGTTAGGTCCTGACCTTTTCTGTCCTTTATTGGCCCATCCTCACATGAAATGTTCCCTTAAGGTCTCCAGTTTTCTTGGAGAGATTTCTAGTCTTTCCCATTCTATTGTTTTCCTCTATTTCTTTGCATTGTTCGTTCAAGAAGGCCTTCTTATCTCTCCTTGCTTTTCTCTGGAACTCTGCATTCAGTTGAATATATCTTTCCCTTTCCCCCTTGCCTTTTGCTTCTCTTCTTTCCTCAGCTATTTGTAAAGCCTCCTCAGACAACCACTTTGCATTCTTGCATTTCTTCTTCTTTGGGGATGTTTTGGCCACCAGCTCCTGTACAATGTTATGAACCTCCATCCATGGTTCTCAGGCACTTTGTCTGCCAGATCTAATCTCTTGAATCTATTCATCACCACCATTGAATAATCATAAGGGATTTGATTTAGGTCAGACCTGAATGGCCTAGTTTACTTTACTTCACTTTCTTCAATTTCCTTTACTTTCTTCAATTTCAGCTGGTTTTTGCTGTAAGAAGCTGATGATCTGGGCCACAGCCAGCTCCAGGTCTTGTTTCTGTTAACTCTAGAGAGCTTCCCCATTTTGGGCTGCAAAGAACATAACCAATCTGACTTGGGCATTGACCACCTGATGATGTCCATGTGTAGAGTTGTCTCTTGTGTTGTTGGAAGAGGGTATTTGCTATAACCAGTGTGTTTTCTTGACAAAACTCTGCTAAGTTTTGCCCTGCTTCATTTTGTACTCCAAGACCAAACTTGCCTATTACTCCAGGTATCTCTTTTGCATTCCAATTCCTTGTGATGAAAAGGACATCTCTTTTTGGTGTTAGTTCTAAAAGGTCTGGTAGGTCTTTATAGAAACAGTCAACTTCAGCTTCTTCGACATTAGTGGTTGGGGCCTAGACTTGGATTACTGTGATACTGAATGGTTTACCTTGGAAACCAACTGAGACCATTCTGTTCTTTTTGAGATTGCACCCAAGTACTGCATTTTGGACTCTTTTATTGACTATGAGGGCTATTTCATTTCCCCTAAGGGATTCTTGCCCACATTAGTAGATACAACAATCATCTGAATTAAAATCACCAATTCCTGTTCATTTTAGTTCATTGATTCCTAAGATGTGGATGTTCAGTCTTGCCATCTCCTGCTTGACCACATACAATTTACCTTGATGCATGGACCTAACATACAAGGTTCCTATGCAACAGTGTTCTTTACAACATCAGACTTTCATCACCAGACACATCCATAACTGATCACCATTTCTGCTTTTGTCCAGCCACTTCATTCTTTCTGGTGCTATTAGTAATGGCCTTCCACTCTTCTCCAGTAGCATAGTGTACATCTATAAGTGATATAGATATTGGCTCATCTTTCAGTGTCATATTTCTGGCTTTTTCATAGTGCTTACCGAGTCCTCGCAGCAAGAATATTGGAGTGGGTTGCCATTTCCTCCTCTCGTAGACAATGTTTTGCCAGAACTCTTCACTGTGATCATCTTAAGTGGTCATGCATGGCATGCTCATAGCTTCATTGAGTTACAAAAGCCTTTTTGCCATGATAAGGTTGTGATCATGAAGGGGAATCACCATTTAAATATATCTTGTTAAGAATTTGTCTCTATGTTTATCATCTGTCTTCTCTCATCAAAATGTGGCTTCTATGAGGTCAAAGACTATATACATCTTGTTCACTGCAGTATCTCTTGTATATGGACAGAACATGTCACATAATAGGTGCTCAATAAATATTTGCTGAGTGAATAAATTTCAGATATTAAAAATTATAAATGTAAAAATGCATAGCTTGATGAAAAAATCTTGTGTTACAATTGCTTAAACATAAACAATATAAACTATGATTATTACTGTTAAAATATTTTGCATATTAATTAAATGATTACTGGAGCTTAATTTACTGAGGAAGAATAATTATGATTAACATTTTTCCTTATATTATCATTTATTTTAATATCATTAAAATAGTGTCTATGAATTTTTAATCATTTAGCCTAATCTTGCTCGTATGTATTAAATAACATGAAAGGACAACTTGGTTTTTCTGATGAAAAAAGCTAGTGGACTCTAACATAAACTCTTGAAATGCTCAGACTTAGACATAAGGCTGAAACTGATGACCTTAACAATTAGATAATAAATCTCAGTTGAAATTAGCATGTTTTTCCAAAATGTAGATTAAAAAAAAAAAAAGGTTTATTTATCTATTTGGCTGTGCTGGGTGTTCGTTGTGATATGTGGGATCTTCAATCTTTGTTGCGGCATGAGGGATCTTCAGTTACACATAGTCCCCAGAATGTAGATCTTAAAGTATGAATTGATCTCTTAAGAGAGTTTCTGAGCCTTAACATAGAGGAATCATAGCATCATCTAGCTTACATGCCTTCAAGCTTTTCTGTAGAGGGTAATGCCTATTAACAAAAGATTTGTTTCTGTATAGTTGGTCTCATCATGCTAATGAGGATGGTGATACAACAGCATCATTCCTCAAAAAGGTCCAGGCTGAATGGGGTAGGTACCCTCAGTCAACAATTACCTACGTGGGGTAGGTACCTCCAGTATAACAATACGTTGTAGTTTTGCCATTACGTGTTTATGTGTCTATATCCCCTATCAGACTATAAACTTTTTGAGGGCAGGAGAATGGATAAGTTATTTGTTGAACTAAAATTGGTTAATAGTCTATATCTGAGATTAAAGCATCGTAGAGACTGACATTTGCAAAAAACCGTATTTTCAGATGTAAAAATATATCATCTATTTATTTTGTATATTTACTTTCAAACATGATCCATAAGAATTTCAGTTAGTTTACAATAAAGAATCACAAAATAGAATAGTGAATTCCAATTCAAAATGTTTGAAGCAGGGGAAAATTTAATTTGAATGTATAGTCGTAGCAAGAATAACTATAAAAAAGAAGGGAATTAAACGGCTACATAGTTGCTGTGAAGCTCAGATTTGGTGCTGATATTCTCACAGGCAAAAGTAAAAAAAAAAAAAGAAGGACACAGTTATAGTTTTTGTTACCATAAAAATCAAGTAGGCAAGAGAAGAAACAAATACTTACCTAGATCTTAGCTCTGGAAGAAATACTTTAAATAGAATACTGATTAATCATATGAATAATTTTCCTGAGTAGTGTTCTCAGAGAAAATGTAATAAAAATTTTTATGAAGTTATTTCTCAACTTCTGCCCCATGAAAGTCCAGAGCTAAACACCGCAAGGTATTCACAAGGTAATTGCAAAGGCAATTAATTAACAGTTCATACCAAGACAATGTAGTTCCAGAAAATATTTCTCTATCCTTCAAGCCAAAGATGAGCAAACTATGGACCTCAAGCCAAATTCAGTCCATTGGTTATTCTTGTTAATAAAGTTTTATTGGAACACAAACATGAGCATTCACTTCCTTAGTGTCTATGGCTGTTTTCCTGCTACCAGAGAGTTGAATACTTGTTACAGACAGTATGGCCCACAGAGCCTAAAGTATTTACTATCTAGCCCTTTTATAAAACGTTTGTGGACTTTTGCTTTAAACCATATCCCATTATTATCACTTTTATCCATGGAGCATTTAAATAAGAGTTAGATAGAAAATGACTTGTTGATTTGAATTGGATTCATACACTAGGCAGAACCATATGAAAATGTTAATTTTCAATTTTTATCTATAAAACATCAATTTTATATAGTTCAATCTAACACTTTAGGGAAAAAAATAAGATTAAAATCTTGTTATCAAAGTGAAAGAGCTATACAATCTTTTACTTGGATGGGTAATAAACTCTTGCATATAGAAGTGGAACATGAAATGTTGTTAAGCAAAGCCAGGATATTTCTGAAGGAATCTTAATCTCCCCACAACACAAAGCAGACCTAACAGTATTTTATTTTAGAATGCTACCACCCTTAAGTGAAGGAAGGAGAAAATACGAACCATTCCAATTAAAAGCCCAGCTTAACAACGAACTCAGTAATGATGCCTTCCCATTTTGACATGATTGTTTCTACTGAATAACTACTTGTATTAATATTTATAATACACGAAATGGTCACACAAAAGGCTTACCATTGTACCCATGGAGTTATACCCGTGTCAGGGACATAGTGGATGGTCAATATATATCCTTTTAATTAAAACTTTTTATGAAATTTTAAACAAAGAATGGATAGAATCATCTCCACCCTGAAAATGATATAATTGGAAGCATCAACAGAACACTTTATACCAAGTAAACTATCAATAATGTATGTTTACATGAGAATAAGTTCATACATTTTTAAAAGTACAATCAGTATGTTACTAATATAGTATCCATAGTATCCTACTGTGTGCACACTGTACTAGAAGCTATAGAAAAAAGTATTGCTCTGTTCCTTGAGATAAGAGACTTTAAATCTAGCTGGTGAAACACATATTCAAAAGAATGGGAGCCCACAAGGCATGTCCTTTTATTAGGACATGCCAAAAGAATTAAAGTGACAGCAAAACAAACCATTACCATATTGTGTTGAAGTCATTACCCATGAAAATCAAACAGGAAAGAAGTCAAGAGGCCCAGAATCTGTCCCAACTGTGACTTTCCCAGCTAGAATGTAAATTATTTTATTTAAAAGTGTTAAGCTTGTTTATTTTGCTGGACTGCACATACTTCAATTCTCGAGAAGCCTGAAATAGTTACTATACCACCACTAGAAAACTAAATTTTGGTGAAAGAGCTTCTGGGGATAGGGTTTAACAGATAATGGACTCAATTTGCATTTTCAGGGTTTTGGAAACATTTAAAATAGCATAATATTTGAAACGCTCCAAAGAGTTATATGCCAGATGTTAGCACATGGGAAACCACAAGTGCATGAACTCCTGCTTCTGATTTGACTCATTTTCAAATGGGCCTCGGAATAAAGACTACAAGAATATCATGAAATTACAAGGTGAGCTGCTAAAGACCTCTTATTTGCAACTACTTTTTGGGGTAATCAGGATTTTTTTTTATAATGTGCCAACATACAAAAATACCAAAATTAAAGAGCTGCTAAGGATTATGTGAGATCACAAGTATCACACAGTAGCTCTGATTCCAAGCGTTCGTTTTAATCAAAACAACTCCATGAGTTTCACTTACTTACTGTATAAAGAGTAAATATGTTCGGTTTGAACTTATAAAGTTCTTTTTACTAATAAAGTATCATGATTTTATATAGCAGAGTTCCATTTAAGATTTTATTTAAAAGGAATTCTTTCTGCTGAAAACAATATCCATTGGAAGAGATGACCTGAAAAATCTTTTCTACATCAAATAATGCATGGTTTTCAGAGCATAGTTCTGCTTTACAACAGAAATAAACACAAACAAATAAAAACAAGTAAATGCAACTCTTGTGTCCTAAGAGTTTATAATATCACACACTATATACATTCTATAAAAGACAACTGCCAGAATGTGCTTACTAGTTATAAATCATTTGCTCTTCCCACTTGCTTCTTTTGCACAACACCTGCAATTTAGCCAGGATGTTTTTGGGTGTGCCCACACTTCCCTGTCAACATTACAGTTCTGGGTAAACGCCAACCTGTAAGAGATTTTATCTTGAGACTGTTTCCCTTCTTGCAACATCGGTTGTACTGTTGCCAAAAACATCAACCTTCTGAGGGAACGTCCCCTTTAACTCACTCCCATCCATTTCTGGACTCAAATGATAAACATTTAGCACTTACATCTGAAATAAACATTTTCCATCCTCTTCCTTAGTAACTCCCATAAAACAATCCTCACCAAACTAATGGGTCAATTTTTTTTCATGTGTTCTTAATACCTTAAATACTAAGTTACTTGCTATTTTTTTATAATCAGTATTTTTATTGAAGCATGGTTAATTTACAATGTTGTGTTAATTTCTGCTGTAGAGCAAAGTGATTCTGCTTTAGATACATATACACTCTTAGTAATATTCTTTTCCATTATGGTTTATCATAGGATATGGAACATAGTTCTCTGTGCTGTACAATGGACCTTGTTTATTCATTCTATAGGTAAAAGCTTACATCTGTTAACCCCAACCACCCACTCCACCTCTCCCCTACCTCCCTCCACCGTGGCAACCACTCGTCTGTTCTCTATGTCTGTGAATCTGTTTGTGTTTCATAGATAAGTTCATTCATGTCATACTTTAGATTCCACGTATGCATGATATCATATATTTGTCTTTCTCTTTTTTACTTACTTCACTTTGTACGATAATCAGTAGTTGCAAGTTACTCCTTATTTTTTTATTTTTGCTTTATTCTATAGGAAAGATTTTCATAACATTTGGAACTTCCAATACGTTTACTCCATCATCCTGAGAGCACCCAGTCTCTAATTCTACACAGGAGTAGAAAAGTCATTCTGTCATTTCTACCCACTGTGGTGTTTTAGGACGTTAACTTCCTTTGTACCAGCAAAGAACTTTGTCTTTGCTAACACAGAAGACATTACTTCTTAACAGTGATCAAACTCTGGATCCAATTTCCTAGGAAGATTTAATGTGTTAAAAAGACAAATAAATCCAAGCTGAAACAATGCCATAGAAGATAGATGTGGTTTCCTGAAAGAAGTTTACAGACAAGAAGTTTTATTTATCTATATCTAAGTCTGTATTCTGTTAGAAAGATATTTTTCCATTGCTACTGCATTTTTAATATCAGAGCAAACTACAATCGCTCAGATTGCTCAAAGATGTTAAATATTTATACTTTCTTGGAAGTCGAAAGAGGAAAATGCAGCTAATAGAACAATCTGCCAGAGTAGTCAATAGACCTGGTTTGACTACGGCGGATGATATTATTCAATCTTGTGAATTATTTAGACTTGGATGTTTCAAGAAGTGGAAATATTTGGTGGCTAAATTCTGTCACACTCAATAATTATCTGTATAGTATTGAGGATAAGACACTGCAGATTTTTAGAAAAACTGTCCTATGTCTGTTCACCAGGTATTCTGAAGTTCATTGCATAAGACAGATCACAAATTACAAGCAAGATTCCCCTTGAACATGTAAAATGCTGTAGCGAGCTAGATAACAAGTCCTAAGGCAGGAATAAAAACAAAACTCTTTCCTGTGGCCTCCAACACGCTTCCTCACACTTAAAACCTTTGCTCCCTCTCTCATTCCACACAAGCCACTCTGGGCTTCTTGATCTTCAACATACTTGACTTTGTGCCTGCTTAGAGACTTTCTACCTGCCATTCCTTCTTTGGAAATGGTTCCCCCCCAGTTCTTCATAGGACTTAACCACAAAAGCAGGGACTTTTTAAAGTGGAGAGTTGGGAGCCTGAATCGCAGGACACAGTGAATTCATGTATGTAAATGACTAGAATATAATTAAGTAATCATTAGAGACTATTGTTTGGGTTGTCACTCTGCCCTTTCATTCTCAGCTCAAGAATCGCTTCCCCACACAGACAGACTTCCTCTGAATACTGAGTTTCTTCTGCCTCCCTTCTCCAAATGCTCATTCACTGTCATATCATCCTTTCATTCTCCTCCATGCACGTGAAGATTGCCTAATGAGTATCGTTTTATAGAAAAATCTAAACTTGGGGTCGATGGCTGTATTTTTAATGTTCAGAAATGCTTTTTCTAATTTCACAGGTAGGAACTATGTTAAACCTCTGCTAGTGATAGGGACAAAAAGTCAGTGCTTATTTTTAAGTGAGTGGCATAGCAGTGCATTGGCATTACAGCACCATGGATTGTTGTTTATGAGTAAAGAGGCCAGTGTAAGGAACCTGGGGTTATTTATAATATCCTCTTCTCCTTCTGGGTGTCAAGGCAGTGCTATCTCCTGGAGACAGTGATTAGAAAGGTGCAAGGAAGAGTCTTCCTTCTTATTTTCAAGTCTAAGATACTTATGCTGAGTAATTTATATTACATTTGGGTGGGAAGGACATGTTGAGAAGAAGAGCATCTTCGGAGTGATATTTACCTCCTCTCAGAGACATATGTTCTCTATCCTGTCTTGAAATTTATAAAAGTCCTACTTTATGAAAATTATCACTAAAAATATATTAGTAGAAAACTTAAGTCTGTCTGAGAATATGGTTAGATAAACTCTTTCACAGTAGATCTAGTGAATCATTAAATAAATGCTTATCCCTTTGGAAAACTGTTCTTCTTGGAGACAAATTAGGAAAACAATGTCCTTTGGTGCTCATTTGAGAACAGTCCTTAGGTGGCATTAATGGTGACTCTGACCACTCCATCCCCAACACGAACAGCCCAATATTCTATATTCATTCTTCCCACTTTTCTCTCAGGTCATCATTTTATTCTTCCTCATCTTCAGACCAAATGAGAGAGAAGAGAAAACATCACCAGTATAAGGTAGAACTGGGTCAGGATATTTTGGAAGAATCTGTTCTTCCACTTCTCACAGTTTAATCTCCAATCCAAAACCATTCTGTTGGAGAAGTCAAGAGTCCAGATGTCTTGATTTCTCTGACAGTGATCTTTCCAACAAACACTTGCCCAGTGATGCTTCACCATAACACAGCTCCAGTTATCAAAGGCAACCCAACATTCTCATTTCACAATCATCTGTTTTACAAACAAGAAAGCTAAAGCCAAGAAACAGGGAGCAACTCGTCAGGTTTATTTCAAACCAGTAAAGAGATGATAGCAAAAGTCATTTCTCATACCTTTCTTGACTCATGAATGAAGTGAGAGACAAGTTGCCTCATTTCACGCTTTGAAATAACCAAGTATTTATTCTCAAGTTTGCTTTTATAAGTGTATTGTCTCAAGAGCAACCTGACTCTTGCATAATCCTTTGGAGTAGGAGAAAGGGAAAGTCCTGCGAGGGCGGGTGGGAGAGGGAAGGGTGGAGTGGGTGGGAGGCTAAACTCTGGAAGGACGCTCCATGGACTCTGAAAAAACAGTGGGTCCTTGGGCCAACTGGTCTGATTCAGCCCCAGGAAACAGATCATTATCATCAACTTTGTCTTTGCAAAGGAAAAGTTGGAGCCATAAAAGAATATGCAAGCACTTGCTGGACGAGTGGAACAGATCTTCAGGTTTACGTATATGCATATAATTTATGAAATACTCATAATATATAATACATATATTAGGAGCTTTGAATATATTTTCTCATTTAGTTTTAACAACAACCCTAGAATAAAGGTATCATTATCTTTGTGCTGTGTTTAGTCACTCAGTTGTGTCCAACTCTTTGCGGCCCCATGGACTGCAGCCCCCCAGGCTCCTCTGTCCATGGGGATTTTCCAGGCAAGAATACTGGAGTGAGTTGCCATACCTTCCTCCAGAGGGTCTCCCCAACCCAGGGATTGAACCCAGGTGTTCCACATTGCAGGTGGATTCTTCACCATCTGAGCTACTGAAAGTGAAAGTGAAGTCACTTAGTCGTGTCCGACTCTGCGACCCCATGGACTGTAGCCCACCAGGCTTCTCGGTCCATGGGATTTTCCAGGCAAGAGTACTGGAGTGGGTTGCCCTTTCCTTCTCCAGGGGATCTTTCTGACCCAGGGATCGAACCTGGGTCTCCCTCATTGTAGGCAGATGCTTTACCGTCTGAGCTACCAGGAAAGATCTGAGCTACTAGGGATCATTATATTTAGTTTAGTACTAATGCAAATAAGGCTTGGAGAAATTAAATATCTTGCCCAAGATCATTAGCTATAATGTGGGGAAGCCAAACTGCTAATCCAGATCTTCCTGATTCTAAAGGCTTAACTGCAGGTATTTAACCCTTCCTTAGGGGGGGAAAAAAATCTCTATTTTCATAGTGAAAAGTTGTATGCCTGTATACACAGCCGACTTTGATACTGCACATTCCTCAGAAACACAGATTTTGTTTGTTTGTTTTCATTTCTATGTCTTCAAAGCAGCCTAGTCCAGATCCTGCCACACATTAAGTGAATGTGAGAGTCGCTCAGTCGTGTCCGACTCTTTGTGACCCCATGGACTATACAGTCCATGGAAATCTCCAGGCCAGAATACTGGAGTGAGTAGCCTTTCTCTTCTCCAGGGGATCTTCCCAACCCAGGAATCAAACCCAGGTCTCCTGCATTGCAGGCAGATTCTTTACCAGCTGAGCAGGGGGCAGGGGCTGGTGGGTGCCAGCAGCCACTGCACCCTGTGGCACTTGGGTGGCAACTCAATAAATAAGTCTTGTATTTCTATATAAATGCTCACATTAGCAAGCAGGTAAATGTGATTAATAATAGCCGCAGAAACTTACAGATAAGTGATAGCAGTGAAATCTCTTGTTCCTACCCTCACTTAAACCTTTCCAAAGGGTGATGGGCAAATGAACCTGTAACATGCTACTTGGAGAACCATCCAAAAGGAAAGAACAGTTGGAAGGAGAGTCCATCAAAAAGACACAGGATTAGTGTGCCCTGTCCTACTTTTGCCATTAACATGTGGCTTAGAAGGTGGAGATTATGCATTGTGCTATTATGGACATCATTGAGAGAGGGTTCTTTGGCCCCTGTGGTTGCAGCACTTTCCATATCCTCCCTGGAACCACATTGTGTGTGTATTTTCACGAATTCTCTCTCAGCCCTCTCCATCACCATGTTCTTCCAAATGCAACAAGCATCACCAATTCATGTGAGGGGCAGTGAATTCAGGGACTTAGAAACAAATATTTTGAATGTTCTTCATCTTTGCTTGTTAGAACTGTTTTTCAGCGCCCAGTCCTGTCCAACTCTTTGTGACCCCATGGACTGCAGCACGCCAGGCTTCCCTGTCCTTTACCATCTCCCAGAGCTTGCTCAATTGTGTCCATTGAGTCGGTGATGCCATCCAACCAGCTCATCCTCTGTCATCCCCTTCTCCTCCTGCCTTCAATCTTAACCAGCATAATGGTCTTTTCTAACGAGTCAGCTCTTTGCATCAGGTGACCAAAGTATTGGTGCTTCAGCATCAGTTCTTCCAATGAATATTCAGGGTTGATTTCCTTTAGGATTGACTGGTTTGATCTCCTTGCAGTCAGAGACTCTGAAGAGTCTTCTCCAACACCACAGTTCAAAAATACTACAATAAATTATAACCACCATAAATTATTCTAGAGTTCTTTATAAGTTGTCCTCATGAAGACATCTCAGAAATTAGATTACATACATGATCTGGGTTTTTGGTTTTGTTTTTTGCCTCTATGATCAGAATTTGGGAGAAGAAATCACCACCAATAACATTTCCTTTTCAAATTTTCCCTCAAAATGATAATATTTCCAGTTAAGTAGCAAAAAATTCTTTATTGAGAACTTGCTACATGCCAAGTTGTACCTAATGAATAGGGATTCCAAAGGAGTGTAAGAAAAAATCTCTTGCCACTGAGTTGAAAATCTAGGTGTAGAGAGAAGAAGCATCTTATATCAAGGTAAGCAAAGTGGGCAGCATGTGCAGACTGCAGATAAGTAACAAGTACTGCAGAAATGAGAGAGGAGAGCCTCAGGTGATCAGAGATGTTTTAATGAAGACAAGGTATGATCTAGAACTTGAAGGATTAATTAACAGGAAAAAATAATTATGTATTAATCTCTCTTATTATTTATACAATGCCATGTTCTTCCCTTGTCTTGATACTTTTCTCAAATCTTGGTTCTCTTGGTCTTCCTCTAGGAGTCATCTGTATCACCTCCTTCACCACTGTCATCATCATTGTTCAGTCACTCCGTCGTGTCCCACTCTTTGTGACCCCATGGACTGCGCATGCCAGGCTTCCCTGTCCTTCACCATCTCCCGGAGTTTGCTCAAACTCATGTCCATTGAGTTGGTGATGCCATTCAACCATCTCATCCTCTGTCGTCCCTTCTCATCCTGCCTTCAGTCTTTCCCAGCATCAAGGTCTTTTCTGATGAGTCGGCTGTTTGCATCAGGTGGCCAAAGTATTGGAGCTTCAGCATCAGTCTTTCCAATGAATGTTCAGGGTTGATTTCCTTTAGGATTGACTGGTTTGATCTCTTTGCAGTCCAAGGGACTTCCAATAGTCTTCTCTAGGACCACAGTTTAAAAGCATCAATTCTTTGGTGCACAGCCTTCTTCATGGTCCAACTCTCACATCCACACATGACTACTGGAAAAACTATAGCTTTGATTATGCAGACCTTTGTAGCAAAGTAATGTCTCTGATTTTTAATATGCTGCTTAGGTTTGTCATAGCTTTTCTTCCAAAGGGCAAACACATTTTAATTTCATGGTTGCAGTCACTGTCCATAGTGATTTTGGAGCCCAAGAAAATAAATCTGTCACTGTTTCCATTGTTTCCTCATCTAGTTGCCATGAAGTAATGGGACTGGATGCCATG
Organism: Aepyceros melampus; assembly: GCA_006408695.1. Taxonomy (NCBI): domain Eukaryota; kingdom Metazoa; phylum Chordata; class Mammalia; order Artiodactyla; family Bovidae; genus Aepyceros; species Aepyceros melampus. The sequence goes on from SJXQ01003241.1 coordinate 24,121, forward strand.
ATCTTAGTTTTTTGAATGTTGAGTTTTAAGCCAACTTTTTCATTCTTCTCTTTCACCTTTATTAAGAGGCTCTTTAGTTCCTCTTCACTTTCTTCCATAAAAGTGGTGTTATCTGCATATCTGAGGTTATTGATATTTCTCCCATCAGTCTTGATTCCAGCTTGTGCTTCATCCAGCCCAGCATTTCACATCTCCCTTTTAACCAATCAAGGAGTCTTGGGAATAGGCATCCCACTTCGGAGGTTGAGTCTGGCCTCCAGAGTGGCCCCTATTTCCAAGGCTGCAAACATATGCTCTTCCCTTTCCCAGCCTAATTCAATATTTTATCAAAATATCCACAGGTTATAACAATTCTGTGGGACAAATAAGCAAGAAAATCCTTGTACCTTCTCTAAAAATGTACCCCAAGATTATTTTTTAATTAAATAATAGTAATGAATTGAATGCTTAAAATGAACTAGTTATTTTGCTAAGTGCTTAACATATATTAAAGAATTCAATTCTTCATCATAAGCCCTAAGTGGTAGTCATTATCACTCTCATGTACTCAGTCAGTCATCAAGTCCAGCCCTTTGTGAGCCTGTAGACAGTAGTCTGCCAGGTTTCTCTGTCCAGGGGATTCTCCAGGCAAGAATGCTTGAGTGGGTTGGCATTTCCTTCTCAAAGCGTTGATCCCTGGGATCAACCTAGGGATCAAACCCTTATTTCCTGTGTCACCTGCATTGCAGGTAAATTCTTTACCACTGAGCCACCAGGGATTCCCACTCTCAAGAGTCTGAGGAAATGGAGCCCAAAAAAGGTAAAGAGCTTGTTTAGCCTCATAGAAGTATTAATAAATTCAGCTATTTTTCTATAATAAAATTTTACTTATCTACTCTTGTACCATGTTGCCCTTGTAATCCACATCAGATGTTTTCAGGAAGACGAATTGGGTAAATTTTGCAAATATTCCTTCATTCAACACTATGCTGGGCTTTGGCAATTCAAGGATAAATTTAGAGCTTGCCAATTTAGAGCTTATAATATATATTTTTAAAAAGCAATAGATAACATATAGCAGACTTATTCTGAATTGTATCAGAGCTCCAAGGAAAAACTCACCCTCAGTTTGGGGATATCTTTTCAGGGAAAGTCACATCTGAATGGTGAGCAATGTAGTGATAATAAGTGACATCATAGAAAAATATGAAGCATACATATTTGACTACACATATTTAACATTACATAAAGTAAGTATTTAGCTCCCAAATTTAAAACCCACAGTACAAAGAGAATTGGTGAGGAAATGAGAGGTAGAAAGGAAGCTGCAGAGGTGATGAGCAGAGGGAAGAAGGCTGAAGAAGGCTGAAGTTTTATAGCAGAGGTACACCAGTGTGAGTTGGGAGGATCTGCTCCAGACAACACCGAAAAGGCTCAGATACTGGAACCACCATTCACCTCTCAGAGCAACGGACAGACTGGAGATGAGAGCAGCGCTGGCTAAATGCCGGTAGTGGGAGGTACAAACTATTGGTGTAAGTAAGTTACAAGAATCTATTATAGAACACAGAGAATATAGCTAATATTTTATAGTAACTATAGATAGAGTGCAACCTTTAAAAATTCTATGAAAATATATATGGAGAAAAAAACAAAAGTTTTAAATGAAAAAAAAATCAGTATGGAGCTTTTAGATGCCTCCTACCAGTCTGGAGAGCCGGTGAACTATTCCTTTCCATCTCCAAGCAAAAAAGAGGAAGTTTACTCCCAGAAAAAGCTGAACCTGATTGGCTCTTCTGTCAAGCCCCAAGCACAGCTAATGGCAGTGGCAAGGTACCGTATAGGAAATGGGAGGTTAAGTGAAAATCTACATACTGTGTGGTGAGGCTTTTGAGCCCTTTTTTTAAGTCTAGAGTTACCAATCACAGGCTGGAAATTGGAAGATTTTTCTTGAGGAAAGCAGGATGGTCCAAGAGAAGAGATATACAGATGTTGTCTACAAAGGAAGGTCTGCAAAGGAAGAGAGAGTTTCTAGCCTAAGGAAGGCCCGTGTTGCTCTGGCATACCATGCTCCTAAGGAGCTTCTATGGCCTGCATGCTTCATTATCCATGCAGTCAAGGGTCTCCAAGTATTTCATGCAGACTTCTAACATGAAAAACAAACCAAAGAAGACAAAAAAATGTGGGAGAATGGTTCAAACTTAGGAAAAATAGAGATCAATGCAGTGAGCAGGAAAAAACTTCAGGGGTGGAGGGAACTTTAATCTTAGGAAAATGGAAAGATAATATGAAGCAACACTGAAAAACTAAAAAAATTTGTACTTTAAGCACAAGGATTTTGTAGTATACTTTCTATCATATTTACATACTCTAATTTTTAAAAAAAGAGTGAGAAAAGCAAATGACTAACTTGAAAACTTTATTATTAGTAAAATAGATATTAGTTTTTTATATTCTTCAACAGAACTTATGATAAATTAAGAATGAGAAAAGCTGAGTTCATAATTTAAATGAAAAAAATGAACCATCAGAAAATACAGAAAAATGAAGTCAGTTGTGTCCGACTCTTTGCGACCCATGGACTGTAGCCCACCAAGCTCCTCCATCCATGGGATTCTCCAGGCAAGAGGACTGGAGTGGGTTGCCATTTCCTTCTCCAGGGGATCTTCACGACCCAGAGATCAAACCCAGGTCTCCCACATTGCAGGCAGACCGCTTTAACCTCTGCGCCACCAGGGAAGCCCCGAAAATACAGAAGGGTTCTTCAAATTAAAATGTTAATAGGAAAAAGTCAACAGAAGGGTTTTAAGACAAAATTCCCTGTAGGTAGAACAAGAAAATGAAGAATTGGAAAATGGAAAAGAAAGGAATCAACAATAATCAACACCTGAATGAGTTTCCAAAATACAGAATAAAGTTCCAGCTAGAACTATAGTGCTGGAGAAGACTCTTGAGAGTCCTTTGGACAGCAAGGAGATCAAACCAGTCAATCCTAAAGGAAACCAACCCTGAATACTCATTGGAAGGACTGATGGCCGAAGCTTAAACTCCAATACTTTGGCCACCTGAGCCAACTCATTGAAAAAGACCCTGGTGCTGGGAAAGATTGAAGGCAGGAGGAGAAGGGGACGACAGATGGTTGGATGGCATCACTGACTGACTCAATGGACATGAGTTTGAGCAAACTCCGGGAGATGGTGAAAACAAAGAAGCCTGGCTTGCTGCAGTCCACGGGATCACAAAGAGTTGGACGTGACTTAGCAGCCAAACCACAACATTATTTTTCATCTTTCCTTTTAAGCAAAACTCCTTAAACAGAGCATTCCTGTGAAACCTTTTGTAAGCTGAAATGATATAAAGTGAAGAAGCAATTATCTTAGGACACATCTTACTAACGGATGTACAGAATAAACTGAGATGGAGCACAGATGCTCACAGACCCAGGTCAAAGCTACTGCAGCTTCATGCCAAGATACTGAGTGCAATTCCTGGGAAAAAATTTGGTGGTGCCATGTCTGCTTAGGGCCACCTGCCTCTAAAACTGCTCACCGCAAAACAGATGCCAAGCTGTTTTCCACTTTTCACCTTTTTTCTGGTAAAAGCAAAAATTCCCTTCTGATTTCTTTCCGTTGGTGAAAACAGGTACTAATGCATGTCTTTCATAGAAGCCAAATAGCAAAAAAGTGAAACTTTCAAACGGTGAGGAATCCTGTATTATCAATTCCTTCTCTGTCCTCTGTCTTAACCTACTCTGAAATTATTTCACTCCAACCGCTAAAACTGTTCTTCACAAGATCACCCCCAAAGAAGGTCATTTTTCAGTCCACATAGGATTTCCTTAGCAACAGCTAGACCAGGGAGCATCCTCTCCTTGGAAAACAGTTCTTTGCTTGGCTTGTGGAATTCCATGTACACCTGCTTTTCCTCCAATGTTTCTGGCCCCTTCTTCTCAATCTCTGCTGCCGTTTTCCACTTATCTTGCTGATCTCTAAACATGGGCAGTGCCTCGAGACTCAATCCTTTGATCTCTTCTCTTTATAATCTGTACTCACCCCCTAGTCTGTCCAGTCTCACAGTCACAGGGACCATCCAGATGCCGCTGTCATCTACATCCGTACCTCCAGCCCATGGACCTCACCTCAACATGAAGACCTAAATATCAAATTGCCAGTTTACAATCTTGACTTGGATGTGTAATAGGCATCTCAGAGTTCCCATGCTCAGTCCAGACTTCTAACTTACACGCTCCTCTCTCTCCCAAAATACAAAGATAAAAACGAACTTCTCCTCCTATACTTTTTCCCCTTTTCAGTTCTTGGCAACTTCTTTTTTTAGGCTCATGCCAAAACCCTGAGTCATCTTCCTTCCTTTTTATCTCACACCTCAGATATGGTCTGTCAGCAGATCATGACACCTCTACCTTCAAAACATAGAATCAGCCACATCTCATGATCCTCCCTGCCCCTACTCCAGTAGAAGCCACTATTTCTTCTCTCCTGATGTGTTAATCAGTTTCCTAAATGATACGCTCACTCTGCCTTTGCCCTCCTTCAGATTATCTCAGCATGCCAAGGTGATCCTGTGAAGACCTATGTCAGATCATATTACTCCTCTGCTCCAAACCCTTCAGTGACCCTCTTTCTACCCATAAGGTTCTGCCAGGTTTTAAGCCCCAGTTGCTTTTAACTTTAACCCCTTCCCTACTTTTCCTATTTGCTTCCTTCGCTAGAGTTACTCTGGCTTTCTCGCTGTTCTTTAAATGCATCTGAACTTTAAACCTGAAATGTTGTCCTGCTAGAGATCTACTGGATTAATTTTTTAAAGTCTTATAGTCTTTACTCAAAGCTCTCTCTCCATGAAGTCTTTTCTGATCACTACATCTAAATTTACATCTCTCTCTCTCTTTCCCTCTCTCTCTCTCACACACACATGCCTGAAATCATAGCTCTCTTCCCTGACATTTTACATCTCAATTTGTTTGTGTAATAGGCATCTTATTTTTACAGTGCTCAGTCCAGACTTCTAACTTAAACTATCCTTTCTTCCCCCCAAAAAAGAAAAGGTAAAAAGAAACTTAATTTTTTCCTCTAGCATTTATCACTGCTGCTGCTGCTGCTGCTGCTAAGTTGCTTCAGTCGTGTCCAACTCTGTGAGACCCCATAGACGGCAGCCCACCAGGCTCCTCTGTCCCTGGGATTCTCCAGGCAAGAACACTGGAGTGGGTTGCCATTTCCTTCTCCAATGCGTGAAAGTGAAAAGTGAAAGTGAAGTTGCTCAGTCGTGTCGTCTCTCAGCGATCCCATGGACTGCAGCCTACCAGGCTCCTCCATCCATGGGATATTCCAGGCAAGAGTACTGGAGTGGGGTGCCATTACTTTCACCATATCACTACCTAACACAATTTTTATTTCACTTATTTAACTTATCTATCTCCATCATTATAATGTACAATCCATGAAGATAAGATTTTTAGTCATTGTGTGTACCACTATAGCCCCCAAACTTAGAAAAACCTTACAAACATGACAAAGATGCTTATTGATGAATGAAATAATGAAAAAATAGTAAGCATGAAGTGGTCAAAGAAATAATTAAAGAAAATTTCTTAAAACTTAAGAACCTCAGTTTACAAACTGACACCTGATATCTTGTTGATAAATAAAAGAATACCCAAACAGGGCACAACATTTTGAAATCCAAAATGTTAGGGATTTAGAAAAAGACATAAAATCTTTGTGTGAGAAAATAGCTGTTCCTATATTATGAACATTCAACTGACAATTTTTTGACCTTACAATGGTGCAAAAGCAATATACACTCAGTATAAGTCATACTTCAAATTTTGAATTTTGATCTTTTCCTGGGCTAAGGATGTTTGGGGAGAAGGCAATGGCACCCCACTCCAGTACTCTTGCCTGGAAAATCCCATGGGTGGAGGAGCCTGGTAGGCTGCAGTCCATGGGGTCACACAGAGTCGGACACGACTGAAGTGACTTAGCAGCAGCAGCAGTAGCAGCAAGGATGTTTGCTACAATTCTCTCTCGTGATACTGGGCAACAGAAGTAAAATGCAGCTCCCAGTCAGCCATGTGGTTCTGAAGGTAAACAAGCAACACACTTATAACCATACTGTATCCGTATAAATAGTCTGTTTTTCACTGTCAGTGTAGTATTCAATTAATTACATAAGATATCAACATTTCATTATACAATAAGCTTTGAGCTGCATGATTTTGCCTGACCATAAGCTAATGCAAGTTTTTCTGAGTATGTTTAAGGTAGGCTAGGCTAAACTATAATGTTCAATAGGTTAGGCTTATTAAATGCATTTTTTGACTTGTTATTTTTTTATTTACATCACTATATAATCCCATTGTGATCCAAAAAATTCCGTACAAAGAACTGGGAATTAGATTGCTGTCAAACTTATCAATAACAATGCAATATATTAAAAATTAAAATGGTGGAATGCTTTTAAAATTCTGATAAAATATTGTTTCCAATCAAAAATTCCATAACCAAACCAAATAAGTCATTCTTTAAACATGAAGTTTAAATAAAAAACCTCTCAGACATTTAGGTTTAAAAATAAAGTACCTTCCTGTACTTTTTCTCAGGAAGCTACTGGAGAATGTGTTTTACCAACATCAGGTTTTGCAGCAAGAGAAAGGAAGGAATTGGTTCCAGGATATGGAGAATGTAAATAGGAAATACACAGAGAGAATTTAGAGAATAGTGTTGAATATCAGGTCTAAGGGACAGCTAGTTCACACTGGAAAAAGAGAACACAAGCCTGCAGTAGGAATCTCAAAGGAAAAGGAGAATTGTTAGATTTCATAATACTTTTTTCTCATATTATGAGAACTTTTCATACTTTGAGAAGATTTCTATCTTGGCATTGGAAATTACGTGAACAACAACAAATTCATCCAATTTTAAATTCCAGGAAAAACAAAAAGCTTTCAGAGGGAGAAGAGAAAATCATTCTTAGTAATTTTGCTGGGACATGTAGCATTTATAGAATCATGATCATTTAAATTCTGATTATTGAATTAACCATTATTTGACACATATACACTAGAGAGGGAAAGTATCTAGCCTTAAGCGCTCTAGAAAAAAGGGTCTGATAAAAAAGATTAAAATACTGAGGCTTCATTAGGGAGGTTTAAATCCAGGTCAATGAGAAACATAAATAAAGGAAAGCAGTAAGAATAACAATAAACATTATGTTACATGCTGTTTCATCATTGATCAAAGTCACCCATAGATATTATTCTCCTTTCTTTCTTTCTTCCTTTCTCTCTTTCTTTTTGGTTGCGCTAAGTCTTCCTTGCCGTGCAAACTTTCTCTAGTTGCAGCGATGGGTGCTACTCTTCATTGCAGGGCATGGGCTTATCATTGTGGTGGCTTCTTTTGTTGTGGAGCAGAATCTAGGCACACAGTTCATTTCAGTCACTCAGTCGTGTCCGACTCTGTGACCCCATGGACTGCAGCACGCCAGGCCTCCCTGTCCATCATCAACTTCCAGAGTTTACTCAAAAAAGCTTTTGAGTTACTCAAAAATGTCCACTGAGTTGGTGATGCCATCCAACCACCTCATCTCTGTCATCCCCTTCTCCTCCCACCTTCAATCTTTCCCAGCATCAGGGTCTTTTCTAATGAGTCAGCTTTTTGCATCAGATGGCCGAAGTATTGGAGTTTCAGCTTTAGCATCAGTTCTTCCAATGAATATTCAGGACTAATTTCCTTTAGGATAGACTGGTTGAACCTCCTTGCCGTCCAAGGGACTCTCAAGAGTCTTCTCCAACACCACAGTTCAAAAACATCAATTCTTCAGTGCTCAGCTTTCTTTATAGTCCAACTCTCACATCCATACATCACTACTGGAAAAACCATAGCCTTGACTAATCGGACTTTTTTGGCCAAGTAATATCTCTGCTTTGTAATATGCTGTCCAGGTTGGTCATAACTTTCCTTCCAAGGAGCAAGCATCTTTTAATTTCATGGCTGCAGTCACCATCTGCAGTGATTTTTGAGCCCAAAAAAAATAAAGTCTGACACTGTTTCCACTGTTTCCCCATCTATTGCTCATGAAGTGATAGGACTGGATGCCATGATCTTAATTTTCTGAATGTTGAGCTTTAAGCCAACTTATTCATTCTCCTCTTTCACATTCAACAAGAGGCTTTTGAGTTCCTCTTCACTTTCTGCCATAAGGGTGGTGTCATCTGCATTTCTGAGGTTATTGATATTTCTCCTGGCAATCTTGATTCCAGCTTGTGTTTCTTCCAATCCAGCATTTCTCATGATGTACTCTGCATATAAGTTAAATACGCATAGTGACAATAAACAGCCTTGACGTACTCCTTTTCCTATTTGGAACCAATCTGTTATTCCATGTCCAGTTTTAACTGTTGCTTCCTAACCTGCATACAGATTTCTCAAGAGGCAAGTCAGGTGGTCTGGTATTCCTGTCTCTTTCAGAATTTCCCACAGTTTGTAGTGATCGACACAGTCAAAGGCTTTGGCATAGTCAATTAAGCAGAAATAGATGTTTTTCTGGAACTTTCTTGCTTTTTTGATAATCCACCAGATGTTGCAATTTGATCTCCGGTTCCTCTGCTTTTCTAAAACCAGCTTGAACATCTGGAAGTTCACGGTTCACGTATTGCTGAAGCCTGGCTTGGAGAATTTTGAGCATTACTTTACTAGCATGTGAGATGAGTGCAGTCATGTGGTAGTTTGGGCATAGGCACGCAGGCTTCAGTCATTGCAGCACTCAGGCTCAGTTGCTCCCCGCAGCATGTGGGATCTTCCCAGACCAGGGATCAAACCCATGTCCCCTGCATTGGCAGGTAGATTCTAAACCCCTGAACCCCCAGGGAAGTCCTCTCCTTCATTTCTGAGTTGGGTCATCTGGCCCCTCCAGCAGCCAGTAGAGGTACTGAATCTCATGTTCTGTAGATTGGAGCTGCATCAAAATCCATACATGGTTACAAGAGCTAGCAATGTTGAGCATTAGTTAGTCGGCCCAGCTGTACTGCTGGCAGCCAAGAGAAATGGCCCAAGATTCCCAGAGCAAATGACTGGTTATCTCCCAGGAGCAGCGCTGCAGTTTGGGAGGTGGACAGCATTAGGGGGAACTGAAGAACCAAATAAGACCTGTACCCAATGCGGAGGATAAATCAGCAGTGGAGAAAGGGAGGCCAAGGGCATGAAATTCGAACAGTAGTACTTTGAGATAATATCTAAATTTTTTAAGTCAGAAAAGTGATACCTTACTAGATAGCTATAGATAAATAAGCAAAGAGCACCAGAGATACTAAAAGTTGAATCTGGTGGTCCCTGGAGTTTGCCATGAGGGACAAAGCAGAAATGAACTTGTAGTATGCTTGGCATGATTAACCTATGTTCATGTATAGGTTATAATACATATAGTATACATTGAGTGAAAATCTTATATGCAAAGAAAAAGAGCAATGGCCTCACAGCAGAGATGCCAGCCTCTGGGAAAGCCAGGTATGTAGAGGTTGAGGGTGTTGATGGAAATGATTGGAGATAAGTCTGGGGATGTAGGTTGGAGGTGATTATAAGGCATGCTAAAGACTCTGAAACAGATCCTGCAGGACTTAAGGAGTTAGTGAAAGTTAACAGGAAAGAAACATGATTCTTGAATTTTAGAGAGCATTCTGGCTGTACTACAAAGGATACATTAAACAGAGACCATCCTGAGGGAAGAGTCCTTTTAAGAAGCTGATGGAAGTCATGTAGGAAGATAGAAGGTCTGAAATAAATATAGTAGAAACAGAGAGAAGATGGATCCTTGAGTTGTATAGGATGTGTAGTCCAATGGGGACTCACCTTCCCTATGAGCCATAAGGGAGAGGAACAGTAAGAAGCCAGTTGCTCTGCACAGAAATCAAACATATGGTGTTACCCTTGGGAACGTCATCCCAACTCCCCTTTCTACATAATCTACTGTGAAACTCTCCAAAACAGGTTTCTGTTACCTCAACAAATTTATCATGCTGTCTACCCACTGCAGTCACAGCTACTTCGTGACTATTTTAAGTGAACATTTATGATGAACGCAATCACACATTTCCAAATTACTCAGTGGGAGTAAGTTCCTGTGAAAAGTGACCTCTTAAAAGAAGAAATCTTTTTAAATGCTAACTCCTCCTCGTGCAACACTTCTTTCCTATAAAAAAAAAGTCTTTCTCTCACCCATACTGTGTGTGCTGTTTATGGTCTAATCTCAGGTCTGGACGTCAGTATTTCCCCCGCTTCTGCATTCAACAGTTAAAGTTTCTTTTCCTTTTCCTTCCGTCGTTCGTGCTGCCAAGTTTCTCTTCTAAAATCCTATTTTGCTTGTATTACTCATTAATCAAAACCCTTCAGCCAATTTTTCTTCCTTGTGAAATAAATACATGCATGCTGTGTAGTCTACTTCCTACATCATTATCCCCACTAATTATCTCAACAATCTAGAAAGTTTAATCATTGTCCCTGTTCTGCAGGGAAAAAGAGCAAAGGGGAAAATTTTTCTGAATCAAAACTGAGTGTCTTTCCACTTTTCCCCCTTACTTCTGTTTAGGTTGTTATCAAAGGAACTTTAAAAACTACACACTCCAAAGCTGTCTTCCCATTCTTCTCTCTGGAAATGTGTTCTTAAATGGAGAGGTTTATGAACTCCGCTGGAACCTCTGTTGGTATCCATAGGTAGGTTGCTTGTACATAAACCCCTAAACATATATATAAAATGTTGTATTTTTATATGGTCATTTGGGGATGGGGGAGAATTCCAATTATTTATCAAATTCTTAAAAGAACACTACTCTGTAGGAAAACCCAGCTCTAGAATCAGACTACTTACTCTCTCCCAGTCTGCTCCTTCTCTGCCTCCGATATTTCATTCACACAAAGTTAAACTTTCAATAACAGCTCCCAATCTCTCTTCCTCTACACAGTTTTTGTAGATCACTAAAAACCAAATTTTCCTCTAAACTGTTAGCGCTCATGTCCTATGTAACAAATTTAGTAATTAATGATATATCACTCTGGTGGCATTGCTTGGATTTTTGTGTATCTGGTTATTAGGTAACTCTATTTCATTGGAAAAGACCCTGATGCTGGGAGGGATTGGGGGCAGGAGGAGAAGGGGACGACAGAAGGTGAGATGGCTGGATGGCATCACCAACTCAATGCACATGAGTTTGAGTGAGCTCTGGGAGCTGGTGATGGACAGGGAGGCCTGGCGTGCTGCGATTCATGGGGTCACAAAGAGTCGAACACAACTGAGAAACTGAACTGAACTGAACTGATCTCATTGTTACTTGCTTCATTGTTTACATTTTAAGAATCTCTAGTGTCTAAGACCTCCTCATAGTACCCATAACATCTTGCCCAGAACTCCACACAGCATAAATGTTCCATAAATATTTGTCAATATGGTTTGAGACTAGTATCCCACTTTTCATAAAAGTGTAACATTACTCAGTTGCTTATTACATGGGCTTCCCTGGTGGCGCACATGGTAAGGAGCCTGCCTGCAATGCAGGAGACCCGGGTTCAATCCCTGAGTTGGGAAGATCCCTTGGAGAAAGGAATGGCTACCCACTCCAGTATTCTTTCCTGAAGAATTCCATGGACAGAGGAGCCAGGCAGGCTACAGTCCATAGGGTCGCAAGAACCAGATAAGACTGAGCTTATTCATCTTCACTGTTCACTGTCAAAGCACCAGGACCTATCATAGAGACAGGCAGATGCGAAGACTCCCTATCCAACACAGTGAGAGAACCACCTGACTAGGACTCCATTCTCATGGTGGACTTCGCCATGAACTGGGTATAGGTCATGTGAGAGGGGTTATGCCCTATGAGATGCTTAAGAGGTATGAAAGACAGAACTTTGTGACTCATTGGTTGGGAACAGTAAGGAAAAAGATTTGAGGATACAAGAAACAGAGAGAAGCTGTTTGAGAAGCTTTGAGAAGGATGAGCCTCTCATCCTTTGAGAAGCTCCTCCAAAGGATGAAATATGGGGAGAAGGTGAAGCCAGTCTTCCCTTTATTACAGAGACAAAGCTAAAAATATGCATTGGCATATGACCAGTCAACAAATATCCATGTGAGGTTTATTGTGAGACACAGGGACACACTGAGAGGAGTGAAATGTTAAAATATATCTCAGTTTTAACATGCTGGTGAACAAAGGGAGCTTCACTTCTATCTCTGTGAGGGCCACATCCAGTTACTAAGTACATGCCCACTAGCAGTGGTGATGAAGAATGTTGTACTCCTTACTATCAGGATACTTCAAATGTAGTTGGTGAAAAACAGACACACAAATAGGGACCAACAAGTAAGCAGACAACAGAATGCTAAACAAAAATATAGAAAGACACTAAGTGAATTTACTATTTTTTTAATTGTTAAAATTCTGATGTATGTAATGATGTTATGAAAATTCTATTGCTGAAACAAACTCCAAAATATTTATTTGGCAAGAGTATGACACATTCTCTTCCAGGTTACATCTGAGAAGAAATTCCTCAGAAGCATTTTGACTTATTGTTTAGCACCCCATCACCAAAATGGGTTTAAGATGAAAAACAAAGTCAAATCAGCAAAAGCCATAACACAGACTATCAGTATTGAAGTTCACTCCTCCGTCCATGGGGTTTTCCAGGCAAGAGTATTGGAGTGGGATGCATCACCTTCTCCAATTGAGGTTCACAGAGAATGGTAATATTCAAAAAGCTAATTTATTTACAATTCCAAGTATATGAACTTTTAAAAAGTCTCCTGTAGCAATGCTTTCATTGTCTAAGAACAAGGAGCATATAATTAGATAACCTCAGATATGCAAATGACACTACCCTAACAGCAAAAAGCAAGAGGAACTAAAGACCCTCTTGATGAGGGTGAAAGAGGAGAGTGAAAAAGCTGGCTTAAAACTCAATATTTAAAAAACTAAAATCATGGCATCCAGTCCCATCACTTCATGGCAACTGGATGGGGAGAGATATAGAAACAGTGACTTACTTTATTTTCTTGGACTCCAAAATCCCTGCAGATGGTGACTGCAGCCATGAAATTAAAAGACATTTGCTCCTTGGATGAAAAGTTATGACCTCATTGTTATTGTTCAGTCACTCAGTCATGTTTGACTCTTTTTGACCCATGGATTGCAGCATGCCAGGCTTCCCTGCCCTTCACCATCTCCTGGAGCTTGCTCAAACTCATGTCCCTTGAGTCCGTGATGTTATCCAACCATCTCATCCTCTGTCATCCCCTTCTCCTCCTGTCCTCTGTATTTCCCAGCATCAGGATCTTTTCCAATGAGTCAGCTCTTCACCTCAGGTGGCAAAAGTATTGGAGCTTCAGCTTCAGCATCAGTCCTTCCAATGAATATTCAGGGTTGGTTTCCTTTAGGATTGACTGGTTGGATCTCTTTACAGTCCAAGGGACTCTCAAGAGTCTTCTCCAACACCACAGTTCAAACACATCAGTTCTTCAGTGCTCAGCTTTCTTTATAGTCCAACTCTCACATCCATACATGACTACTAGAGAAACCATAGCTCTGACTAGATGGACTTCTGCTGGCAAAGTAATGTCTCTGCTTTTTAATACACTATCTAGGTTTGTCATAGCTTTTCTTCCAAGGAGCAAGCATCTTCTAATTTCATGACTGCAGTCAATATCTGTAGTGATTGGAGCCCAAGAAAATAGTTGTCAGTTTCCATTGTTTCCCCATCTAGTCATGAAGTGATGGGACCTGATGCCATGATCTTGGTTTTTTGAATGTTGAGTTTTCAGCCAGCTTTTTCACTCTCTTCCACCTTCATCAAGAGGCTTTTTAGTTCCTCTTCACTTTCTGCCTTAAAGGTAGTGTCATCTGCATATCTGAGGTTATTGATATTTCTCCTGGAAATTTTCATTCCAGCTTGTGATTCATCCAGCCTGGCATTTTGCATGATGTACTCTGCATGTAAGTTAAATAAGCAGGGTGACAATATATAATCTTGACATACTCCTTTCCCAATGTGGAACTAGTCCATTGTTCCATGTCCAGTTCTAACTGTTGCTTCTTGACCTGCATACAGATTTCTCAAGAGGCAGGTAAGGTGATCTGGTATTCCCAGCTCTTTAAGAATTTTCCACAGTTTGTTGTAATACACAAAGTCAAAGGCTTTGAAGCAGTAGTAGTCAATGAAGCAGAAGTAGGTGTTTTTCTGGAATTCTCTTGCTTTTTCTATGATCCAACAGATGTCGGCAATTTGATCTCTGGTTCCTCTGCCTTTTCTAAATCCAGCTTGTACACCTGGAAGTTCTTTGTTCATGTACTAGTGAAGCCTAGCTTGGAGGATTTTAAACATGACCTTCCTAGCATGTGAAATGAGTGCAACTGTTCAGCAGTTTGAACATTCTTTAGCATTGCCCTTCTTAGGGATTAGAATGAAAATTGACCTTTTCCAGTCCTGTGGCCACTGCTGAGTTTTCCAAGTTTCCAAACAACAAAGCTTGACAGCATGTTAAAAAGCAGAGGCATCACTTTACCAACAAAGGTCCATCTAGTCAGAGTTATGGATTTTCTAGTAGTCATGTATGGATGGCTGTGAGAGTTGGATCATAAAGAAGGCTGAACTGCAAAGAATTTATGCTTTCAAACTGTGGTGCTGGAAAAGACTCTTGAGAGTCCCTTGGACTGCAAGATCAAACCAGTCAATCCTAAAGGAAATCAACTCTTACTATCATTGGAAGGACTGATGCTGAAGCTGAAGCTCCAACCATATGGCCTAATGCAAAGAGCCAACTCATTGGAAAAGACTATGATGCTGGGAATGATTGAGAGCAAAAGAAGAAGGGAGTAACAAAGAATGAGATGGTGGGATGGAATCATCGACTCAGAGGACATGAGTTTGAGCAAACTCTGGGAGACAGTGAAGGACAGGGAAGCAAACTCGGAGATAGTGAAGGACGGCTGGAGTGCTGCAGTCCATGGGGTCATATAGAGTTGGACATGACTGAGTGACTGAACAACAAGATGAATATGTAAATATATGTGCAATTGTGTATGTGTATATAAATATATGTCTTTATTTGTGTATATGTATATACACATCTCTTTTCAACATCATGGGATGAAAAGGATCAGTGCCATGGAGGCAAACCAACCCAGCACTGAATTCCACCTTCCTCACTTCCTGGCTGACACCCCAGTTCTTAAGTGATAAAATGGCTATTCAGTGTAATGTCTATTGTTGTTGTGTCTAACTCTTTGTGACCCCATGGACTGTAGTCCACCAGGATCCTCCGTCCATGGAATTCTCCAGTCAAGAGTACTGGAGTGGAGAGCCATTCCCTTCTCCAGGAGACCTTACTGACCTAGGAATTAAACTCGTGCCTCTTGCATTGGCAGGCGTATTCTTAACCACGGAGCCATCAGAGAAGCCCCATATAATGTCTATCTAGTAATTTTTCCATAACGATTAAAAGTAATAAAGTAAATAAATGCCCTAGCAAAAAGGATTAGCAGATAGTTTGGTGGTCAGTGAATTTCAGCTTCCTCCTTATATATTCGTATGACTCTGTTACTAAACTGTGAATTCCTTGAATCCAGGATTAGGGCACATTTATTTCTTTGTAGAGCCAGACATCTTGGAATGTGAAGTCAAGTGGGCCTTAGAAAGCATCACTATGAACAAAGCTAGTGGAGGTGATGGAATTCCAGTGGAGCTGTTTCAAATCCTGAAAGATGATGCTGTGAAAGTGCTGCACTCAATATGCCAGCAAATTTGGAAAACTCAGCAGAGGCCACAGGACTGGAAAAGGTCAGTTTTCATTCCAATCCCAAAGAAAGGCAATGCCAAAGAATGCTCAAACTGCCACACAATTGCACTCATCTCACATGCCAGTAAAGTAATGCTCAAAATTCTCCAAGCCAGACTTCAGCAATATGTGAACCATGAACTCCCTGATGTTCAAGCTGGTTTTAGAAAAGGCAGAGGAACCAGAGATCAAATTGCCAACATCCGCTGGATCATGGAAAAAGCAAGAGAGTTCCAGAAAAACATCTATTTCTGCTTTATTGACTATGCCAAAGCCTTTGACTGTGTGGATCACAATAAACTGTGGAAAATTCTGAAAGAGATGGGAATACCAGACCACCTGACCTGCCTCTTGAGAAATCTGTATGCAGGTCAGGAAGCAACAGTTAGAACTGGACATGGAACAACAGACTGGTTCCAAATAGGAAAAGGAGTACGTCAAGGCTGTATATTGTCACCCTGCTTATTTAACTTATATGCAGAGTACATCATGAGAAACGCTGGACTGGAAGAAACACAAGCTGGAATCAAGATTGCTGGGAGAAATATCAATAACCTCAGATATGCAGATGACACCACCCTTATGGCAGAAAGTGAAGAGGAGCTAAAAAGCCTCTTGTTGAAAGTGAAAGAGGAGAGTGAAAAAGTTGGCTTAAAGCTCAACATTCAGAAAACGAAGATCATGGCATCTGGTCCCATCACTTCATGGGAAATAGATGGGGAAACAGTAGAAACAGTGTCAGACTTTATTTTTTTGGGCTCCAAAATCACTGCAGATGGTGACTGCAGCCATGAAATTAAAAGGCGCTTACTCCTTGGAAGAAAAGTTATGACCAACCTAGATAGTATATTCAAAAGCAGAGACATTACTTTGCCGACTAAGGTCCGTCTAGTCAAGGCTATGGTTTTTCCTGTGGTCATGTATGGATGTGAGAGTTGGACTGTGAAGAAGGCTGAGCGCCGAAGAATTGATGCTTTGGAACTGTGGTGTTGGAGAAGACTCTTGAGAGTCCCTTGGACTGCAAGGAGATCCAACCAGTCCATTCTGAAGGAGATCAACCCTGGGATTTCTTTGGAAGGAATGATGCTAAAGCTGAAGCTCCAGTACTTTGGCCACCTCATGCGAAGAGCTGACTCATTGGAAAAGACTTTGATGCTGGGAGGGATTGGGGGCAGAAGGAGAAGGGGTTGACCGAGGATGAGATGGCTGGATGGCATCACGGACTCCATGGACATGTCTGAGTGAACTCTGGGAGTTGGTGATGGACAGGGAGGCCTGGCGTGCTGCAATTCATGGGGTCGCAAAGAGTCAGACACGACTGAGCGACTGAACTGAACTGAACTGATTTATGTGTTTTTAGCACTTGTCACATATTAAGTCCTCAGTAAGTATCTTTTGAATACAGTAGAAACATGATGAGGGCTATTAACAACTAAAGTACTAGTCACTAAAAGATTTTGAAGAGTTTCCTGATTTCTTTCCCATTACATCTAAAGTCACTGTAGGAACTTCATTTTAAGATCTGGAACTTTTTCAAGAAGATATCGCAGAGTAATATTTTCCTTTTCTTGAGCTTTTCAATTTTATTTTCTGACAGCTTTTTAAGTAAAAGTTACTGCTCTTTATGGCAATTTTATTTAGTAATGGCAGTTTCTATATCCCTTGAGAGAGAATGATCTGTTTTGCATTTCTATAGGAATAGAATAAAATCAAATTTAAATGCAGACTAGGTCTTGGAATTAAATAAAAATTTTCTGATTTAGTCATTCACCTTTGCAATATACTTATGGGGGGGGGAAAGTTTTCTTATCTATATTCCAAAGTTTATCTTACACATTTTCACCATTATTATTTGGGGTTTTATTTTATTATTTGTTTTTTCAACAAATTAGACCTTTTATTCTTTTCCTATTTATTACCCTTTGCATCTGGCTTCCCACTTGTTAAGAAATGGCAGAAGATGCTATTGAACTATCATATGTTTCCCAAACATAAGCCTTAATTTCAATTATACCCATGCAAGGACAAAATATAACCCTAGTAAATGTGAAACATCTGATCATTATAGCTTTGAGATTGGCCAGATTGCAATCAACTGAAACTTCCTTCCACCTAATTTTAATTCCATTTGAGAATTACCCATGATAATTTGACCCAGGTCTCTTCACAAAGTAACATTATCTTTGAGTTTACAATTTTGTTAACCGCTTCTGATTAGAAACGGGAGTATTTCAAAACTCCCACTTAATTACTCTGAGCTGTGACGGTTTCCTTTGCATGGGTTAAGCTTGTCTTACTCTCATTTAACATGGCAAATTCAGTGTGACCAAACCAACCTGATGCAATGCCTTCACAGAAAATATACCATGAAAGAGTTTTATTGAAATCATACTCTGCAGCAGACTGGCACAATGGCAATTTTTAAAATCAAAACTATTAAATAACTGAGAGACTATTTTAACTAAATTCAAATTAAAGAATGAATTAATTAGGAATCATCTAAAAAACCTACATGATACTGACTTATCTGACTGAATAAACCTTAATAGCTTACTTCCTTATAATCAAAAAATGAAAAAATATTAAAACTAAATCTGGTAATAACTTTCAAAATCTGACCTAGAGCTCAGAATGATGAAATGGAAAGACTGAAATATCATGAGAGGTGAACAAAACTGCAGACTCTAAGATAATGTTGCTTTGTGAAGAGACTTACATCAAACTATCATGAAATTAAAATTAGTAGAAGCTTAAGTAGCATTTTACTAAGTTTTGTGCATTGCCGTATATCTAAAAGTTATAATTAGGGTCAAGAGAAATGTTTAAAACATGAAGTCCAATTAACTGGGGGATGTTTAGAACTCTTTCACAGGTTTAGGAAAAGTTAGAATATAATTTCCTTATAATTTTACCTTAAGTACTTTCTGAAAATAATAATAAATAAATAAAATATTTTTAGAAAATTTTATGATACAGTGTGTATGTAAACTTTAATTAAAGTTCATACTTGTTATTATGAAAAAAACTTTAACTTTTCCACAATTGGAAGTATCTACCCAAGTGTAATTCTTATAGCCCTAAGACCATAAGCTCCAGGAGGACAGGGCCATGTCTGTTTCGTTCCTGGCTCCACTGCCAACAACAAATATAATGATGGCTCATACTGTGTGTGTAATCAGTATTTGCTGAATGGAAGAATAATTGTGTACATGTACTTACACGAAGCGTGCATGTGTGCTCAGTTGTATCTGACTCTCTGCAATTCCATACCTGCAACCGAGTACCCTGCAACCCAGTACCCTGCAAACCCAGTACCCATCCTCTGTCCATGGGATTTCCCAAGCAAGAATGCCGGAATGAGTTGGTTGCCATTTCTTCCTCCAGGGGATCTTGCCCACCCAGACATCAAACCTGCACCTCCTGCATTGGCAGGCAGGTTCTTCACTGCTCATACACCTGGGAAGTCCCACTAATATGAAGGGAGCCCATTAATCCACTGATAATGACTCCCATTCATTTAGTCATTCAAAATGAACTGAACAAATATTTGTTGAGAGCTTCTTTGTACCAGGGTCTGCTCTAAGGCATTAGGGATGCAGCTATGAACAGAGCAAATAAAAAGAACTCTTTTTTTCCATTGGTGCTTACCTTCTAGCAGGAGGAAACTGTGAATCAATGCTATAGCCAAGGAAAATACAAAGAGAGTTAGTCGGTGATGCATATTTAGTAGAAAGCTAAACAAGGAAGACAGATAAGTGTATCAGGTGGTGGGGAGAACTTTCTGGAATGTTTAAGGCACAACAAGGGGAAGCCGAGGAGGCCAGGGAGGCTGCAGCAGAGAGAGTCAAAGGGGGAAAGAGAAGGAGGTACAAGAAAGATGCCCCCCCAACAGGGGGCTTTTACTTTTGAATGAGATGGGGAGCCATTGGCGAGCTTTGAGCAGAGAGGGGAAGCCATCCAACTTCCATGAAAACAGGCTCCGTCTGGCTGCTGCATTAGAACAGAATGAGGTAGAAGCACGAGGCCAGGGAGGAAGCTAGGTCTGGCGAGATGACAGTGCTTGAATTTATTGCTCCTTATGTGACAGGCTGTGTCAGAGCTGGATTTATGGATTTAGTATTTACATATTCTACGGAGAAGGCAATGGCACCCCGCTCCAGTACTCTTGCCTGGGAAATCCCATGGACAGAGGAGCCTGGTGGGCTGCAGTCCATGGGGTCGCGGAGTCGGACACGACTGGGAGACTTCACTTTCACTTTTCACTTTCATGCATTGGAGAAGGAAATGGCAACCCACTCCAGTGTTCTTGCCTGGAGAATCCCAGGGACAGCGGAGCCTGGTGGGCTGCCGTCTATGGGGTCGCACAGAGTCGAACATGACTGAAGCGACTTAGCAGCAGATATTCTATTACTTAACCCCCACAAACTTCTGAAGTGAATTATTATTTTGCCCTTTTCTGGGTCAGGAAACAGGCTACCAATGTTTGATTCACCCAAAGTCACTCAGGGAGCAGGTGGAAGATGCAGGATTCGAACATATTCTAATGACCCAACGGCAGTGCTGCGCTGTTTTCATACATTTTCTTCGAATGTTTTGTAATAAATAGAGTGGGTATACCTAGAGATTTTTAGTGCCCAGTTTAGGCATGAGGCGGCATTAATAAGAAACTGACCCATTCTATCCGCTCTGCCCTTAGTTTCTCTGCGCAGTAAAGCCCCTAGGCCAGCCAAACCAACCGATTTATTATTTCCCACATATTTCTTGAATTCTCCCAATCTCAAAATTTTAGTATTTGGAGAGAGGTTAGCCAACCTGACACACAACAGAAGCCGTGTCTACGGCAAGTCTGACCTTAGGTCATTAGCCTCTGAGTATTTCCGTGTGACAGACAAGGTATTCATTGCCGGCTTATGTACTGGTGTATTTGTGCAGACAGCACCTGGGGAATCCCAGAGTTCTTGCAGTTGATCTCGTGAAGAGTTGGGCACATTAAAAATTTGGTTGTAAGGCAATATCATTATACTATAGAATTTTTCTCATCAGTCAGGTCTCTTATTATTTAAAAAAAAAAGTGGTGCTAATGAAAACTGGGACTCTGGGTAAAAAAGAAACAAAAATCTTACTTCTTTTAATATTAGTATGCTAAGCTTGGCTGGCTTGAGGTCCCAAATTTGATATATAATTGTGGTCAATTTTCACTTTTGTCTAAAATTCATAAAGGAAGTCACTATTTGAGGGACAGAAAATAGAACCATTAGTAATACTATAAGAGTCTCAGTCCTGCATTTCCTACCACTCAGATGTGGGTTTTAGAAAGTGGCAGAGAACTGTATTACCGCAGTAGACAACTTGTCTATTCTGTGGCCTGACACTTTACATTCCCAGGCAATGGATGAGGCTGGAGGAGAAAAGAAAATCATAGTTCAGGACACTTTGAGAACTCTGCTTATTGACCTGGCACTGTGGGTCCCTGGGTGGAGATAAACAAACCCTCAGCTATCAAAAAACTACTATCTCAGAGTCTGGTAAAAACACAACACAAGAGGCAAGAGTCAGGAGGTATGAAGAGACTGTTTCCAGCTCTTCTACCTTTTATAATGCTCCAGACAGTGACAGTGGGCTTACGGTTATAAAAACCCCCTCGTTTCCTGAAAAGTTCATCTGTACCATTCAGAGGCTACAACGCCAATGCCTGAATGCTTGAAAACTTAGGAAGAAACAGGATTAGAGCATAATTAACAGGTAACGTTTAACACAAAAACTTAGAACTATTGCCTCCACCTAAGCCATGTAGGTGAATTTAGAAAAAGCAAGTCAACCATTCATTGCCTTAATTCCTACACATATGAGGTACAGGAATTAAACCATAAAACATATGTGTTTACATATAAGGATCTTTTTAAAAATCAATTGAGGGGGTGGGAGGGAAGCTCAAGAAGGATATATATATCCTTATGCCTGATTCATGTTGTATAGCAAAAACTAACACAATTGTAAAGCAATTGTACTACAATTAAAGACAAATTTTTTTAACATATAAAAATAATTTTTTTTTAATTCAGATTTACACTCTCCCTATGTATTAGCACAAAACTAGAAGTGGAAGTTACTAAAATAAAGAGCTTCGTATGGTAGATTCTCACATTATTACAACAACGTCGTCTAACAACCCTTTCCTTAAAACTTCGTCCCGGGCTACTGCCTGAGTCATAAGTCAAAATACAGTGCGGCCTTCAGTCTGTTAGGCAACTGCTCTAGAACAGGATGCGCTTCTTCCTTGGGGTGACAGGTTACGTCCTGCAAGTGTTTTCATCCCTATTGAAAACATCGCATTTGCTGCCAAGCTATATGTAAGGGAAAGAAGCCCAGTCTGCCCTCGGAGGCTCCTTGGAGACTGAAACCAGAGAATGGCCGGACATACACGCACTATGAAAAGTCTAATTTAAACAATGGCTTTACAAGAGCACCTTCCCATGTGACTTTGAATCAGAGTAAAGGGAAGTTCACAAAATCAAAGCAGTAAAATGGATCTTTATTTGGAAAGTACTCATTAACTCAGCAAAGCCTAGCTGTAAGAATTAGATCTGTGAGGAAAATCCTCCTGGCAATGAAACCAGGGCTTTGATTTCTACTGGCTCATAAAATAAATAATAATGTCCACTTACAATTCTATATTACCTTTCAATTTATAAAGTGCTTTCTCATACATTGTTTTATCTTTGCAACATTCTTGTGAAGTGTTGAGACATGATTATTCTTTCATGGGTTAAGAAATTGAGGCTTAGTGAGCAGACAGGATTTCCTCAAGGCCACAGAGTTATTAAGAAGCAGAGTCCAAACTGAGATGTTGGTCTCCAGACACCCACTTCAGAGCTCTTGCTCTATTGCCTCTAAAGGTAGGAAGCCATAATTCCGAATTATCATAGCTACTTAAATATTAATTGGGTAAATTCTAAAATTTCACTGGTCACCCAATTGTTTGTTTGTTTGTTTGTTTGTTTTAAAGAAAATTGGCCGGATTTGGAATAAAGCAGACGTACAAACTGCTTTATGTATGTTCTGTTGATAATGGCAAGAATCCAAATTACATTTCAAGGTCAAACAAAAGTAAAGTGAAGTTTATTTCTGAATTTCATAATAATGATATCAAAAGCTGAAACTACTGTATCTATTAGAAGCTCTGCCAGTTGAAAAAGAAAAAGAAAACTTTCCTGACTAATTTACAAACTTAAAGTTTCTCTAAGGTTCTCTCTTAAATGAGTCATACTCTAATTTGATGGTGAAAATACTTGAAACTAACGTTTGGTACCTGGAGTTGGTTTTTTTTTTCCTCCCTCTCTTTCTTCCCTTCTTTCTTTCTTTAAATTTTATTCATTTATTCATTATTTTCAGCTGCTTGTGGGCTATTCTATAGCTGCAGTGCTCAGGCTTCTCATTACATGGCTCCACACTCGCTGCAGAACATGAAGTCTAGAGCGTGGGCTCAGTAGTTGTGATCCCGAGCTTTGTTGCCCCACAGCATGTGGGATCTTCCTGGACCAGGGATCAAACCCATGTCCCTGCACTGGCAGGCAGATTCTCAAACACTGGACCACCAAGCTAGTCTCTTTCTACAAATGTACAACAGCATAAAGCAGAGAACTATAGTGAAAGGGCAGTGCTTTGGTGACCAGGGAAGCTGGGCTTTGAAACCTGGTTCCAGCTGAGTGGCCTGACAAGTCTACTTAACTAATGAGGACTTTATAAAGTGGAAGCAAAATTATTATCATTTGTTGGTTTAGTCAACTAGAGCTATGCTAGGACAGAATAGCAAAGAGTGAGTGGCCTAAACAGCAGGCATTTGTGTCCTTCCTGTTCTGAAAACTGGGAAGTCTAAGGTCAAGGTGCCAGCAGGGCTGGCTCCTGGTAAGGACCCTCCTCCTAGCTTGCAGATGGTCACCTTCCAGCTGTGCGCTCACAGGGCCTTTCCTTGGCACATCTGCACAGAGAGAGGGAGGAAGTAAACTCTCTGGTGTCCCTTTGTATAAAGGTGCTAATCTTATCAAGCAACCCCACCTTCATGACCCCATCTAAACCTGTTCACCTCCAAACACCTCACTTTCTAATACCATCACTTTGAGGATTAAGGATTCAACATATTAATTTGGGGGAAAGCAACCATTCAGTCTATAGCACTTGATCCCCACCCCACTAATATCAAAGCAGACTGGGGAAAAAAAGCATTTAGGAAGAAAAAGGATGAGATGGTTGGATGGTATCACCGACTTGATGAACATGAGTTTGAGCAAGCTCCAGGAGTTGGTGATGGACAGGGAGGCCTGGCATGCTGCAGTCCATGGGGTCACAAAGAGTAGGAAACTACTGAGCAACTGAACTGAACTGAGCTGAACTGACTAGGAAGAAAGAAGTAGCATTTTTAATTAAGGAAGGGCACAAAATAATGAAGACCACTGAAGTCCAAAACTCCTGGTTCACTACCTTTGCTCACAATCTGTCACGTACCTTTCTGAAACAATCAAGAACATGGATGAGGATGCTAAGAGAGAATGATGTACTTGAGATCCCAGTCATGGCTGGCTACACACAGAACCTATTTTCAGAGAATCCGTCCTGTTTGTACCAAAGGATGTTCACCACCCTTAATTCAACCAAGCAAATCAGATTCTCTGTCCAGGGAATGAAACATTAGCTTAACAATTGAGATAGTGAGGTAACAGTTGCATGGGGAGTGGGTGGAGAGACACATGGACGGATATAGAACCAAAGCCAGATCTGGATCCATTTAAGCAAAAGCTATGTCCAAACAAAAGTGAATGGGGAAGGTTCCCTTAAGGCCTAGTGGTTAAGACTCTGCCTTGCAATGCAGGGGACGTGGGTTCTATCCCTAGTCAGGGAAGTAAGACTGCACATGCCAAGGAGCAACGAAGCCTGCATATCACAACTACTGAGCCCCAGTGCAGCCAGGAGGCTCCCACATGCAGCACTAAGCCCCAGTGCAGCCAAAGACACAACGGAAAGAAAGAAATAAGGGGGTAACAGAGCAACCATGATGGAGGTGGCAAATCTGGAGAGCAGGTTTGAGCAGGAAGTGAAAGAAGAGTACAATAGGAGGTCAGTCATCCAGTCACAGAAGGTAAAGGACTCGGATACCAATGTCACAATCCCAGGGCCTCCTGGGACCTGATAACTTTTCCCCTGCCTCCAAATATTTCTGAGATTCCTCAGTATCATTTCAATAAACTCTCTTTTTACTCTAGAAATAGCCTGAATGGCTTTGCATCTCTTGCAACCAAAAAGCCTTGAACATCATAAATACAATCAATTATCAATCTGTCAGTTCAGTTCAGTCGCTCAGTCGTGTTCAACTCTTTGCAACTCCATGAATCACAGCACACCAGGCCTCCCTGTCCATCACCAACTCCCGGAGTTCATTCAGACTCGCGTCCATCGAGTCAGTGATGCCATCCAGCCATCTCATCTTCTGTCGTCCCCTTCTCCTCCTGCCCCCAATCCCTCCCAGCATCAGAGTCTTTTCCAGTGAGTCTACTCTTCGCATGAGGTGGCCAAAGTACTGGAGTTTCAGATTAGCATCATTCCTTCCAAAGAACATCCAGGGCTGATCTCCTTTAGAATAGACTGGTTGGATCTCCTTGCAGTCCAAGGGACTCTCAAGAGTCTTCTCCAACACCACAGTTCAAAAGCATCAATTCTTCAGCACTCAGCTTTCGTCACAGTCCAACTCTCACATCCATACATGACCACAGGAAAAACCATAGCCTTGACTAGACGGACCATTGTTGGCAAAGCAATGTCTCTGCTTTTGAATATACTTTCTAGGTTGGTTATAACTTTTCTTCCAAGGAGTAAGCGTCTTTTAATTTCATGGCTGCAGTCACCATCTGCAGTGATTTTGGAGCCATTAATTTAATACAAATCCACGTGAAAACACCAAAGAGCAATTTAAGAGCAACACAGGTGGGGACTGGGAAAAAGCAGAGTGAACATGAAATCAGAGTTGGGTGAGGTTAACAAGAGCCCTCTCCTGAAAGACGTGAACAGAATCAAGTTTGCAAAGTAGAGAGATACTGTGTTTGCAGTGAGAAAGGCATTTATCTAAGAAAATACTTGCAAGAAACATAAACAGCAAGCCACTGACGGTGAGTTCAAAAGCAAGCTAATACAATAGCCTGCTCTTTCAAAGAAATAATACTTTAAAATTAATTAATTTCACTTTGAATATGTGTGTGTTAGTCGCTCAGTCGTGTCCAACTCTGCAATCCCATGGACGGAAGCCCGCCAGGCTCCTCTGTCCTTGGGATTCTCCAGTCCAGAATACAGGAGTGGGTTGCCATTTCCTTCTCCAGGGGATCTGCCCAACCCAGGGATTGAACCCAGGTGTCCTGCATTGCAGGGAGATTCTCCACCATCTGAACCACTAGGGTAGTATCTTTGAATCTAATGAACATTTCAAATTATTAGATTGTTTTGAAACTCACCTACATCAATTCAGTAAACGTGATGTCTTTTAGTTTTGCTATTTTAAGGTCCAAAATCAAGTGTGTCATTAGTTTATGGTCAGCTGCTAACTTATCAGTTTTCAGTGAATCTTTACAAGTTCAAGTTCTGTTCATGAGACTTACACAAATCTCCTAGTTCTTGGCTTAATTATGAAACAGAAGAACTTTTCTTAGGTTAAATATTCAATGGGTTTTAGTGCTATAACTTAGCAATTTAACTTGATATTGACCATCAGTTTTAACATTTGTAAGTGTTAAAACCCTTTGACATAAAAAGATATATATATTATTTGCTTTAAATTCTAGTGTTTGCTTTGTCTCAAACTTCCACACCTCTAATGAGGAGACTGTCACAATGGATTATCTGAAAAAGAACATGAGAGTTGTAGAGCCCTGACCGTGTTTGACACAAATATTATGCGTCACCAGCATGACCGGAGAGTCAGCAGATCAATCGATAATTGCTGGCAAGGTAAGGACAAGTGACTCTGAAGGGAGTGACAGAAAATGGATGGGAACAGCTGTTCGATGGCAGTCTTTCCCTTTAGGGACAGCATACCAAAAAATCATAAAAGCGTTAAGAAAGGCCAGCTACAACTGCTGATATCTTGCTGTCATATTTTGAGAAGAAAAGTCAACTTATTAACTTAATCCTTGAGGCTATTCATCTGTTGCACAAATATTTATTGAGCTCCTACTATGTGCCACACTCTGGCCTAATAAAAGAGTTCCTCTGTGTGGCGTTAATAGTCTAGGGAGGACCCATTAACACAATTGCTTCAGTGTGTGGTCCTTATCATGTCCCCTACCTTCTGCTATGTGGTCACTTCTCCAGGAGAATGTTCCCGACACACAAACCACATGCACACACATGCGAGAGCCCCCAGCCAAGTACACATCTTGGTTTAGCTATTTCATACTCCCCAAACTGCAAATATCACCTACACTGGAAAATGTGTTCCTAATTTCCCTTTCTTTCTTGATGGAAATGTCCTACTCACTGTGCTCCCATGTATCCTGTTCATGGGCTTATCAAAGCATTCACGGTAACACGTACTCTGCTATCTTTGCTGATTTATTGTGAGCCTCCCCTATAAAGATGAGGGCCTAGATATTGCACGATGTTTAATACACAACAAAAGTAAAAGTGAAAGTCACTCAGTCATGTCCAAGTCTTTGTGACCCCATAGACTATACAGACCATGGAATTCTCCAGGCCAGAATACTGGAGTAGGTAGCCTTTCCCTTTCCCAGGGGATCTTCCTAACCCAGGGATCAAACCCAGGTCTCCCGCATTGCAGGCTGATTCTTTACCAGCTGAGCCACCAGGGAAGTCCAAGAATACTGGAGTGGGTAGCCTATCCCTTCTCCAGCGGATCTTTCCAACCCAGGGATTGAACCGGGGTCTCCTCCATTGCAGGCGGAGCTATCTTTTTTATAATTTTAAAAAATACTTTTTTATTTCTGGGTCATAGTTGTGGCACACAGGATCTTTGTCCCAGCACATAGACTTCACTCTAATTGTGGAGCACGGGCTCTAGTGTGCCTGGGCTTTGTTAGTGGTGGTGCAGTGGGCTTAGTTGTCCTGCATCATGTGAGATCTTGGTTCCCTGAACAAGGACTGGATTGGAAGGCAGATTCTTAACCACTGGACCACACGTAAGCCCCTAAATGTTTCTTAAATGCATAAATAAATGAACCAGTGGTCTCAGATAGGCTAAGAAAGGAATCAGTCTTGGACATCGTAAACAATAGTTTTAGTCCAAATTAAAATGATTTCCATATGTGAACAGGAAGAAAAGACTGTTCATCTTACATTATCTTAAAAGATTGGGTACAGAATTCTATTTAATACCAGAATCTCTTAAGAATATTACAGCCTTCCTCTGCCAATTCAGCACTTCAATTTAACCACAGTCTGTGACTGTAGTCAGTATTCTTTGATACTGATTGGTCTAACACACATGGCAAGTACACACACACACACACACACACACACACACAATACAAATCTTCTCTTTAAGTTGAGTTCATCAGCTTACTGGTTGAAGCACAGCACAGAAAGGATATCACATAACAGATGTTCTACTGGGGAATCAAAAAATAGATAATTAATTTCAGGGGGGAAAAAATCCATTTTTATAGTTCCAAATTTTAGCAGATGGTGCTAAATAACTTATCACATCTCTGGAACCTGGCTTATGCCACATCATGTTGGGCCACAGCTAGACAGCCTGGCCTTCTGATCGAAATGCAACCCAGGGATATATTTGGCATTTCTGTGACATTGAGTGAAAAGCTTTAATTCATGCTCAAGTCGCCATTACACAATCTGAACCAGAAGTGAGCTAAAGAAGACATGTAACATTCTGCCATTTTCAGTGGAGAAACTGGGAGAAAAATCTCCGCGTCACCCTCTTAATGGGTCCTTTGCAGACTCCCAGCTTTTTGGATTTGGATCTTATGCCATTATCATGGAAGGGGCAAAGGAGACGGAGAAAGTGTCTGTATACAATTGAAAGTGAGCAGAGAAGACTCCAGAGATTACAGAGCCTCTGGCAGAGGTTAGCAGGTAGAGAAAGAAACCCAGGCTTCTTAATCAAAATCTAGTCAAAACATTAGGACGTGACTAGCGCACACAGGTCAGGCATCTCTGGCGGCACAGACAGTAAAGAATTGCCTGCAATGTGGGAGACCTGGGTTCGAGCCTTGGGTCAGGAAGATTCCCTGGAGAAGGAATTGGCAACCCACTCCAGTATTCTTGGCTGGAAATTCCATGGATAGAGGAGCCTGGTGGGCTCCAGTCCATAGGGTCACAAAGAGTAGGACATGACTAAGGGACGAACACACACACTCAGGGCACAGGTCATGGAAAATGCCACTCACCACCAGAAGCCAACAATATCCAGCTAAACCGTCCATGTTCAGTGCCCACTGACCACACACTTGGAATCAGAACAGTGTCAGGTGGCTTTTCTGAATGCTTGCTCTCAGTTTCCATACTCACTTTATTGCAGACAAGTAATGAACAGTCCGATGCTAGCTACTGTCAGTACAAAGGCTGCACTTCTGGCAGCATTGGTCTGAAACTCTTGGAGGTTTTCTTTGCTTTTTAGGTTTACTGCAAGGACCAAGGAAGGTGGTTGAAGATGAATGGTGGTGAGTTGTTGGTCATTTGCTGGCAAAAGTCAGCTTACAGAATTTAGTCTAATAGATGCTAAAAGCAAAAGGTGATTCAACAGGAGATTGACTTTTAAAATGAACTGGTTAGAACCCCCAAATAAGCAGGGAAGCAGACCTGCCTGTTTGAATCCCTTTTAAAGGATGTTATCTAGATAGAAATGTATTAAAGAGGACAAAAAAAAGAAAAAGGAAAAAGATACACAAGTCCAGTTGAGAATGCATCTTTACCAGGATGTGTGAAAACTTCAGAGAGAATGTCAGAGAGAACAGGAAGTTTGCCTCTTTCTCCGTTGTTTACCCTCCTCCTGCTCTGAGCCTTCAGGCTCCTAAATTCAAATGCTAAACATAATAGTAATAATTACTGATTCCCAAAATTTGAAGGAATACTATAGAGGAAACAGACTTAACATGGCTTTTTCAGCCTATCCTACCTCCCTGCTGAAATACCCAGGATGATACAGAAAATGGCCAAAGACAAAAGATATTGTATTTCCAAAAACTAAGTCTGGGAGCTTATATAAGAATCTACTGGGGATTCCTATCAGGTCTAACCATGGAGTTGAATTCTAAGAAATTAAAAAAACCTACTCATATTTCATCTGGTGCAAGAGAACATCTCAGCCACCTAAAAATATAAAGAAGATATAATAGGAGTCCTTAGAAGTCCTCTTTGTTCCTTTTCCAACCTCTTCACTCTGACTTAGAGATACAGAGGCTTATAATCCTGCTACTGTATGGCATTTAGAGGCAGCCAGAATCCATCAGCTCTTCACTCAGCATCATCTGAAACCCATTTGGAGACTAATTCCAAGAGAAAAATAGGTGAAGACCCTAAAAGTTAATAGACACAGAAAATATTCTAGCCATTGTTCTTGGCATTGTAGATTTCCAAGTACTCTACTCTATCACAAAAAGTTCTCAAAAGAAGGTTCACAGAAGAGTAGTTCCATGAAATGGTTTTCCTTGAAGAAGCTTTTGTGAATAAAGAATCTGAGGCAAGAATGCATAGCCCCTCCCTGGATATTCACAGTACATCTAACAGTTTTGAGATACCCTGCAGGAAATAATCATGTTTCAATTTGTATCCATCATTGGCTAAATTATTTTGCATGGATAAAAATTTACTAACATTACTCTTGATATTCTAACGAGTATTTTGCAGAAACCACAGAGGAAAGCTTGTTCAAATAGGAGGGGCAGAAAGTAGAAATTAAAACCAGATCCCTTTTCTGTACACAGAGATGCCTTGGATGAATGTCTGGCTGATCCAAAAAAGTGGACAAGAAGACTTGCCCATCAATACCCAGTATAATCAAATTTTCTCTGATTTTGATCCTAGGAGAGAATTCATTTAGCCCCAGAAGTGTCAGTGAGGAAAGACAAGTCTACAAACCCTGAATGATCACAAACACTGAGTTGAAAAAGAAATTTCTATTTCAGGATGAATAAAGAAAAAAAAGTTAAGGCTATAAATTAGTGCAGAAATAGGGAAAAGGAACGTCACCTGGAAGACTTCAAAAGAGATCATTCTCTAGAAATATTCTATGTTTCACTCAATGTTTAACTTTTAAAATATCAGTGAAATCACAATTTCAATCAAATGGCAGTGTGAAACTTACAAACAAGCCTAAATAGACTTAATACACCAGAAATAAAAAGAAAATTTTATTTTAAAAACTAGTCATTAAAAATAATTCTCCAGAGTTAACCTATTGTATGATACATTCTTTTAAGAAATAGATATTTGCCACACTATATAAACAATTCCAGGATGTATAAAAGACACAAATCCTCCTCATTTATTGATCCTTTACAAAGCTGACATAATCTGACATGAAACCACAGAAACCACACACACACACCCCCACTGATACTGATACAGTTACTGACAATTATCAGAATAAGCTTGAACGAAAAACTCCTAAATGAAATTCACATACATATATATTAAAATAATAATCCATGAAAAAGTGGGATTATTATTAAAAAGTGGGATTATTATTTAAAAATAATAAATAAAATAAAATAAAAGTGGGATTATTATTTAAAAAATAATCCGTGAAAAAGAAGGAATTACTCCAGGCACACAAAGATTGTTGTGATACTAAGATTCGGCGATTGGCAAAAAGCAGTAAAATTAGAACTCTAGTACTGTGTGTAAAGAGTGAGATCAAACGTTCCCTTCCTGCCCTGTTTCGAAGTGCTTAGGGCCTTGTGACTCATTTCCAAAGTTTTCTTCAGAGAAGACAGAAGCTCCTTGAAGACAAAGCTGTTTCTTGGTGTAGGGGAAAGCCCAAATTCACTCAAGTGAATACTTCTGAGAGAGAGAAGTATCCTTAAGGACAGAGATAGGAGAAACTTGATTGCTTTACAACGGAAAGAGGCAAGCATCAGTAAGTCAGCGGCAGTAGGGACCAGTGGACCCCTCAACGTGGTTCCCTGGCAAGACAGCAGATTGGGGTTGTAGGCAACATGAATGGAGCTGGGCCATCAGCAAGGGGCTCTAACCACATCCAGGACTCCTGCACATGAAAACTGAGGGTGTAGCACTGACATACATACATATATATATATATATATATATATATATATATATATACTGCTGTATGTAAAATAGCTAGCTGCAGGAAGCAACTATT
>SJXQ01003241.1:56437-196664 GCA_006408695.1 Aepyceros melampus
CCAGGGAACTTGGCTCAGTGCTCCGTGATGACCTAGAGAGGTGGGATAGGAAGGAGGAGGGAGGCTCAAGGAGGGGACATATATATACTTAAGGCTGATTCACACTGTTATACAGCAGAAATCAGTACAATATTGTAAAGCAATTATCCTCCAATTAAAAAAAAGTTTTTTAAAAAGGAAGAAAATTGAAACAAAATCGGCAGAGTCATGAAGAAGCCATGCTAGCTGGGATACTTAAAGGTAGATAGAGGACAAGACTGTTCTCCAATACACCATCATAGCCTAAAGAGTTTCTGCAAAACTTCCCCGAGATCTGTAGTGGGAAAGCAAGATCCATAAGAGACATGTTCATTCCAGTGAGTTAAAATCATTAATTTACTTACAAATATGTATTATGCATCATGTGCTAGAGATACAGCAGGGATGAACAGACATATTCAGCCAATATCTAGCTTGCATTCTAGATTGAGAAGATAGCAATAAATAAGTAATATAATAAAGTCAGTTAGGGAGTGTGTTAGAAGCTGTAAAATGCTGTAGAGAATAAAGAAGATGGCTTAGAGGCTATCGTAATCTAGTCAAGAAACCAGTGGTAGCAGCAAGATGAGGAGCAGTGGTCAGACTCCAGATACGTTTTGAAGATCAAGTCAACATGACTTCCTGATAGACTGGATGTAGGGTGTGAGGCAAAAAGAGTAGTTAAGAATGACTCCAGATTTTTCCACCGGAACAATCACAAGGATAGAATTACCATCAACTGCTCTGGAAAAGACTGTCCTGGGTAGAGCAGAGAGGAAGAGCTGAGGAAATCTAGATCTTCTTTTTCTTAACATACCATATTTCAGTTTTCTTTTTAACATCCAAGTAGAGATGTTGGGAGAAATATCAACAGCCTCAGATATGCAGATGTTGCCTCTCTAATTGCAGAAAGCGAAGAGGAACTAAAGAGCCTCTTGATGAGGGTGAAAGAGGAGAGAAACTGCTGTCTTAAAGCTCAACATTCAAAAAGCTAAGATCAGACTGCTCTAGTGGCACAGTTGATAAGAACCCACCTGCCAATGCAGGGGATACAAGTTCAATTCTCGGTCAGGGAAGGTTGAACTTGCTGAGGAGCCCATGTGCCACAACCACTGAGCCGTCATGCTACAGCTACTGAATCCTGAGTACCCCCAGAGTCCAGGCTCCACAGCAAGAGAAACCACTGCATTGAAAAGCCCGTTTACTGAAACTACAGGAAGCTGACAGGCAACAGTGAAGACCCAGCACAGTCAGAAATAAATAAAATAATAAATTGTTAAAAAAAAAAAAACTACCATCATGGCTTCTGGTCCCATCACTTCATGGCAAATAGATGGGGGGAAAGGGGGAACAATGACTGATTTTATTTCCTGGGCCTCAAAATTACTGCAGATGATGACTACAGCCATGAAATTAAAGATGCTTGCTCCTTGGAAGAAAAGCTATGACAAACCTAGACAGTGTATTAAAAAGTAGAGACATCAGTTTGTCAACAAAAGTCCATATAGTCAAAGCTATGGTTTTTCCAGTAGTCATGTATGGATGTGAGAGTTGGACCATAGAGAAGGCTGAGAACCAAAGAATTGATGCTTTTGAACTGTGGTGTTGGAGAAGATTCTTTGAGAGTCCCTTAGACAGCAAGGAGATCAAACCAGTCAATCCTAAAGGAAATTAACCCTGAATATTAACTGGAAGGACTGTTGCTGAAGCTGAAACTCCAATCCGTTGGCCTCCTGATGAGACAGCTCATTGGAAAGGAACCTGATGCTGGGAAAGATGGAAGGCAAAAGAAGAAGGGGATGACAGAGGATGAGATGGTTGGAGAGCATCACTGACTCAATGGACATGAATTTGAGAAAGCTCCAGGAGATAGTGAAAGGCAGGGAAGCCTGGTATACTGCAGTCCATGGAGTCGCAAAGATTCAGACACAACTTAATGACGGAACAATAGCAGAGATGTTGGATAGACATTGGACATAAAAGAAGGACTGTGTGGTTTAAGTTAACTTTGAAAAGGAAAGCGGGGTAGGAAGGGAAAAGAGGAAGAAGGAGCTAAGGAGAGAGAGGGAGGAAGGAATAAATATGCTTTCCAATGAATGGTTTTTGAGGTCAAAATCTTTGGACTGAAAATCAATTCCACCACATTACAATTAGCAAAGTAAAATGTGATATTCTATTCTAAGGTTTGTACAGAATTTAGCCAGGGGTATATTGGGAGCTTTCAGGGAGATTTCACAGAGAAAAATGGCATTTAAACTGGGCTTAGATGGATATACCTGAGTTCAGAACTTAAGAAGAAGAGCAGGAATGTAATGTGAAACCTTGAAGTGTAATAGTAGGTAACCCAGTGAAGTGTAATGGTAGGTAACTCAGAGTAGGTAACCTACAGAAGGTTCTGGTAGGTAACCAGAACCTTTTGTAGGTGGAATAGAATGATGGCAAAAGAAACTGGGAGAGTAGGCTGGGTCAGCTTTGGAAGACCCTTGAATGATGTGGTAAGAAATTCAACTTATTTTGCATAAATTTGTGTAATAGCAATTGAGAGCAGAATAAAAACCATGGTCATGGTCATAAAGCCATAGTCGCGGAAATGTAGTTGTTGAGATTTGAGTAGGTAGAATAGAATAATTCTGTGCTTTAAAGCCTGAGTAATTGCAGACAGACTAAGGAGTTACTGAAAAGTATTACATATTTACTACTTGCGTGGTGGTCCAGTGGTTTAAGAATCTGCCTACCAATCTAGGGGACATAGGTTCCATCCCTGGTCTGGGAGGATTTCACATGCCTTGAGACAACCAAGCCCGTGTGACACAACTATTGAGCCTGCTCTCTACAGCCTGCAAGCCACAGCTACTGAAGCTCGAGTTCCCTAGAGCCTGTGCTCTACAGCAAGAGAAGCCGCCACAATGAGAAGCCCCCACACAGCACAACTAGAGAGTGGCCCTACTCGCCACAACTGCAGAAAGCCCTCGAGCAGCAACGAAGACCCAGCACAGCCAAAAATTATTAATTGATTAAAAATAAATAGATAGTTTTTAAAATTGAGCAGTCAGATTTAGTGATACCAAAGAAAAAGTATGCCCAGGACAGAAAAGAGATATTATTCTAAGAAAACCTGACTAATTATTTAATTCTTGTCCAAAGGAAGAACAACGGAGAGATTACCCAAGATCATGATTTAGTCCTACCTATAAGATTTCCCTGGTGGCTGAGGTTAAAGCGTCTGCCTCCAATGCAGGAGACCCGGGTTTGATCCCTGGGTTGGGAAGATCCCCTGGAGAAGGAAATGGCAACCCACTCCAGTATTCTTGCTTGGAGAATCTCATGGACTGAGGAGGCTGGTGGGCTGCAGTCCATGGGGTCACAAAGAGTCGGACATGACTGAGTGACTTTACTTACTTACTTATAATTCTTTGTATTCACTCTATTTGTCTATGCTTAAATTAACTGATAAGAAATTACTAATCTTAATTTTCTTAGTGTGCTTTTAGTTCTTCTCAACCAATCCTTTTTTAATCAGTAGTATTGCCTGGCAGGCTATCCACAGGGGTTGCAAAGAGCTGGACAGGACTGAGCATGCACACACACACACATACACACATTTCATAAAAAACCCTTCAGTTATCACTGAAGATGCTTGAACCATAAAAACTCAACTGGTAGCTGCATTCAAAGGAAACTGTTGAATGGCAATTAAACAAGCTCCTGGTAAAGAGATAAACACATCTAAGATATGCACAACTTTATAGATATTTCCCTGTAATCAGGCTTCTCAGGGACTCAGTGGTAAAGAACCCACCTGCAGCGCCAGAGACAAAAGAGATGTGGGTTTGATCCCTGGGTTGGGAAGATCCCCTGGAGGAGGGAATCGCAACCCACTCCAGTATTCTTGTCTGGGATCCCTTGGAAAGAGGAGCCTGGCAGGTACAGGCCATGAGGTCACAAAAAGTCAGACATGACTGAAGCGACGGAGCAAGTAGCCCTGTAAGTCCTCAGGTCCTATAACTCTGAGTGATACCTCCCAGCTTTCAACTATTTACTGTGTACTAAAAGCAAAAATGCTCAGACAATCAGACTCATTTTCCCTTAGGTTATGAAAACAGGATTAGGATTAATTTGCCCTTTTGTGTTGACGTGCTTTTAAAAACCAAAAATTTTATTGGAGTATAGTTGATTTACAGTGTTGTGTTACTTTCTAAAGTACAACAAACTGAATCAGTTATACATGCAAATATATCCACTCTTTTGTAGATTCTTTACCTGTATAGGTCATTACAGAGTATTGAGTACAGTTGCTTGTGCTGTGCAGTAGGTCCTTATTATCTATTTTATATGCAGTAGTGTGTATATCTCAATTTCCCAATTTATCCCTCTCCCTCTCCCCCCTCACCCACTAACCCTAAGTTTGCTTTT
This sequence comes from Aepyceros melampus, assembly GCA_006408695.1. Lineage (NCBI taxonomy): Eukaryota > Metazoa > Chordata > Mammalia > Artiodactyla > Bovidae > Aepyceros > Aepyceros melampus. The sequence goes on from SJXQ01003241.1 coordinate 60,869, forward strand.
TACATCTGTGACTCTACTTTTGTGTTGTAAATAAGTTCATTTGTACCATTTTTTAAAAATTCCACATATAAGCGATATCTACCTGAAAAAATTCAGAATAATGATAGTAAAGATGATCCAAAATCTCAGAAGAAAGTGGAGGCACAGACCTAGAAGATATAAGAAAGGTTTAACGAAGAGAAGATTTAAAGAACAAAGATAAACCACACAATGGAAGATCACATGTTTCTCGGTGATACATCTCATATGGAGCCACTGGCAGGACCGCGGAGACCTGAGGGAAGGTTCAGAGGCATCCAGGCTCCCTGTTAAGCAGCCTGAACACTCTTTGCCTGGACTCAACAGTGTTCCCTGGGGTTGCTGCGTTACTGGTACATTTTGAATATTGACATGCTCTGCATTCCGCTTTTTAAATCAAAGGCCAGAAATCTCTTCCAAACAGCATCAAGACTGCTCTCATTATTGGACGTGGACATCTTCAGTAATCAGTTTCATGCTTCAGATGCTCTCCCTCTGTCCTTTGACCTAGCCTTCTACTTCCACTTCAAAACCTGGAGTGGACGACACCAGTTTTTCTCAGTGGAACTAATTAGGGAATATTTTTAGACAAAATGGAGAAGGAAATGGCAGCCCACTCAGTATACTTGCCTGGAGAATCCCATGAACAGGGCAGCCTGGTGGGCTACAGTCCATGGGGTCGCACAGAGTTGGACACGACTGAGTGACTAACACTTCAGACAAAGTATACCCAGTGCAAAAGAGATAACCAGTAAGAATAAATTGTATGGCACAGGTTATTGTATCATTATATTGTAAATAGATTTAATGGCATATAACCTGCAAAAATACTGAATTACTATGCTTGAATACTTGAAACTAATATAATCTTGTAAATCAACTAAACCTCCATTTCAAAAAGTCCATAAACATATATAAAGATTCTGTAGATGCAAGCTATAAACATTTAAAGAAAACAATGAAATGAAATTCTGTGTTACCCATTTGTAGGTATAGTTTTAGGCAGCCCACAAAGTAATTAAATTTGGTAAAGTTTTATAAAAACCCTGAGTGATTGACACCTCCAGGAGTAAAGCCATCTTCAGAGAATCCAGAAGCGTGAAACTAAGAAATTCTCTTTTTCTGGACACAAAATACCTCTGGATTTAACCCAAAGCTGGCTCTGAGTCATAAGTAATCTGCACTTTCAAAAGAAACCAGTCACATTATTTCTACTTTGAAACTCTCGTGTGGGGCATGAATGTAAGGGGAATAAGTCTTTCTCTTTTGTTTTTCATCTCATCATGAAATGTATACCCTCCCACAATAAAGGTTAAAATTTTAACCAAAGACCTAGTTATAAATTTATACCATCAACTATAAGTTAATCAATTTTAATTATGTAAGTTGACAAGTTTTTCAGATCCAGCCTCAACTAAAATTTCTCTTTTTTGTATCTTATATTCCATTTTATGTTCTATAATGAAGATCACTGGAAGGACTGATGCAAAAGCTGAAGCTCCAATATTTTGGCCACCTGATGCAAAAAGTCAATTTATTGGAAAAGATCCTGATCCTGGAAAAGATTGAGAGCAGGAGGAGAAGGGGGCGACAGAGGATTAGATGGTTGGATGGCATCACTGACTCAATGGACATGGGTTTAGCAAACTCTGGGAGATGTTGAAGGATAAGAAGCCTGGTGTGCTACAGTCCATGGGATCACAAGAATCAGACACGACTTAGCGACTGAACCACAGCAATGAGAATATATTCTTTTACCTCCCCAGCATCTTTTCTTTTTGGTGAGCTCCACCCTGACTCCCATCTCCAGTTTCTTTCAGGAAATAGTCCTCCCCCGATCCCCTACGTGGTCCAGATGGTAACTGCCAGTTACAGCACCACACCCCACTGGTCAGAGACCGTGTATGACCTGACCCGGACCTTCCCCAAACTTCTACAAATTGGGAATTAACCAAAAGGGACGATCTCTCTCTGGTAGCAAGGGTTGGGGGCTGAGACTGAGAGCATGATGACCTCATAGAGGAGGCCTGTAGGAAAACATGTGAAAAGGAGTACAAATGAAAGCTAGAAGAGAGACTTGAAGAAACCTGAGTACTTGTTTCCAATGATCCTGGAAACCCAGTTATATCCCCACCCTTCCCTTTGGCCTAAGTTAGTTCAGGTTACATTTCTGTTGTTTGTATTCTAAGTTGCTTCAGTCATATCTGACTCTTTGCAACCCCATGGACTGTAGCCTGCCAGGCTCCTCTGTCCTTGGGATTCTCCTGGCAAGAACACTGGAGTGGGTTGCCATTTCCTTCTCCAGGGGATCTTCCCAATGCAGGGAAGGAAACTGTGTCTCTTACATCTCCTGCATTGCCAGCAGGTTCTTTACCACTAGTGCCACCTGGGAAGCATTTCTGTTACTTGTTTGCAAAGGTCTTACTTCATAGGCACCCTCTCATAATTCCCCTGTTAATAAGGGTGGAATAATCTTGTCCATTTATCATGTGACTGGCAAATCTGGTTTTAGAAAAAAGTTTACTTCTGGAAGAATCTAAGCCATCAACTAATTGAAATTGAGGGCCAAGAGGGGGCCAGAGAAAGCGTCCATACACTTCTGTGGCATCATTGCAATGACATCATGGCATCCTGTGCTCAGCGTTGTGAGCACCCATGGGCAGTCCTCACACGCTAAAGCTCTTCCTTGCTCTTCTGGCTCCTGAATCCAGATGAGGTCACCAGTGTGATCTCACTTCAGAGAGCATTCAGATGAAAGGAAGTGTGGTGTAGGTGAATCAAGAGGGGAGACTCCCTCCTCCCAAGTCAAGTTTCCAGGCAGAGAAAGGCAAAGAGCACAAAAATTCCAAAACCAGCTCACTCTTTAAGCTGGTAGCCAATGATCTTCCTCCCCGTAGAAGGAAGATGAGCCTTGAGGCCCCAAAGGCAGCTCCACAAACAGCTCAGCCACTCCCAACAGTGCTTAGGTTTTCATGCTTCTGTAACAGCCACTCCTTTCTTTGGTTTGGGTCCAAAAAACATCCCTCCCTTCTCCTTTAATACCAGCCTCTCTATAGTGAGCTCACGTCCCCGCCTCTCCACCTCCTCTCCCTCTGACTCACAGTGCTCAAAGCTTTAAGAAATAAAAACCTGTTAGATCAGCCAGACTAGAACTCTGCAAGGGCCAGCCCTTCTGTGAAAGGGAATCTCACTTTCATTGTTAGCGCTAAGGCTCCGAGTTACTTAACTTGGTCATGAAAAAACCCTACTCATTCTTCACCAGGAAAAACAATCCTGTTCCATGTCTTTTAAAGGAAAAGAAAATATACCTGTAATAAACAAAATGTCTGTCATTTTGACATCTCAAAAGAGACACCATCCATGGAGTTTAAAAATTAGACAAAGAGGTGATCCCTTTACCTTGATTCCTGTTTTTTAAGACAGTTTTTTGACTAAGATACAAAATGACTTAAGGAAGCAAAATCCAGAAAAGTCTCCTCAATAGGGGACTTGCATGTGACTTGATTACATTCATTTTTATTTTTTATTTTTTTAATTAATTTTTATTTTTTAGTTTGTTTTGCTTTACAATACTGTATTCGTTTTGCTATACATTGACATGAATCAGCCACGAGTGTACATGAACTCCTAATCCCGACCCTCCCATCCCCCTCCTGCCCCACACCATCTCTCTGGATTATCCCCGGCATCAGTCCCAAGCATCTCGCATCCTGCATCGAACCTAGACCGGCAATTTGTTTCACTTATGATATCATACATGTTACACTGCCACTCTCCCAAATCATCCCACCCTCTCCCTCTCCCACAGAGTCCAAAAGGCTATTCTATACATCTGTGTCTCTTTTGCTGTCTCGCGTACAGGTTTATCATTACCATCTTTCTAAAATCCATATATATGTGTAAGTATACTGTATTGGTGTTTTTCTTTCTGGGTTACTTCACTCTGTATAATTGGCTCCAGCTTCATCCACCTCATTAGAACTGATTCAAATGTATTCTTTTTAATGGCTGAGTATACTCCATTGTGTATATGTACCACAGCTTTCTTATCATTTTTATACAAGAAGCACCAAGAACAATGCCTGAATCTTTTAATTTTTCAACAGATATTTATAGAATTTATCTTCAAGTGATTTGAAGTAAGAATCACAAATAAATTTGAGTTATCAAATATTTTGAGAGTAAGGAGTCACCATTGTCCAAATCAGAAAACAATTTGCTAGATCTGAAAATTTTCAGAATTTTTCCTGAAAACTTGTAATCACCTTTGCAGAAACAAAGAAAAAGATTTCATCTTAGGTGTCAGGACAAATGGAAAATATTTTATAGAGGAGCCTTTCTCCCTCATCTCCAAGTAGTATTCTTAAAATCAAATTGGTGTTTTACTACCTACCTCTCCCAGACCAGAGCTGATAAAATCAAGTAATTCTTAACAAAGACCAAGGTCAAGCTCATTTTCTTTCCAACTCAACAATGTTCTTTCTCGGAGCCTTGATACATTCCTCTTGTGCTAAATACCCTTAGATTTGAGCAAGAGAGCAAAGGAAAAGAATTTGTTGGGACAAAATAAACCCTGGCCCTGCATTTGAACCTGAACTAACCACAGGCAGTCTATAAAACAAGGTGTAATCAAATAAATTCAGGATAACAATATTTTTAGCATTATTGTCCTAACTGGCCTGTGAGCTTTGTGGATGGTTTTAAGTGTTTGGCTGGTTTTTTTTTTCTGGGGAGTAGTTATCCATGAAAAGATGATACGCTTTCAACTACATGTAATGAATATTCTCTTGGGTTTCTTTTTCCCTACCCCTTTGTCTCTTTGGGGCGAAACATACTCAAACTCTCAGACAATTAACTCTCTATGAACTACTCCAGTATTCCACCAAAACAATAATAACCGGGAAACACAATCATAAGGCCGGTTCTGTTGGTCTTTTGCTGAGTTCCTGGGAAAATGATTCCTACTAACTATGATAGATCTTTTTATTGAAATTGCTCTGGAAACTGTCAGCCAAAGAAAGATCCAGAGCAATTTTATGGTTCACATAATAACCTGAGCCCCCAAATAAAGACACTGTAGCAATGTGCTCAGTGTTTGCTGAGGGTTGGGTTTTCTTGCCTGTGAAATGAGAAGCTCTTGAATCATCTTTAGCTCTTACTTTAAAATTCACTGGCGCAGTTCTGTCTGAGATGGTTCGCTTTTGATGATGCTGCTTGTAAAGACAAAACAAACAAGATCAAAACTGAGAATCAGAGATGTTAGTTTTCCTAAGATTGCATAGTTAGCAATGACAGAGATTGGAATTTTAAACCGACATTATTTTGCTGTCTTACTTCTCAAGAGAAAATGTGAATGAAACGCATATATAAGTTTTTTAAATATTTTTTTGCCCCCTGATACATTTTTTAAAAAAAGATTAATGAGTATGTCCACACCCAGTGCTCCATGTTTAAATCAAGATCCCAGGGCAACCCTTTAGAAGGACCCAAGCAAATGAGTTCCTAACTTGTCCTGGGTCATTCAACTCTCAATTCTCCATAACAAGCTAAAGTGGCAAAAGTCTGAGAGGTTTTTTTTTTTTTGCTTCTGGAATGTGTTTTTGTATTTTGGGAACAAGTACTTCTCAGGTTCCATTAATTCACACTATCTCAAATGTTTTCAATGAAGCCAGGCTATGAAGGAACTCAAGAGGAAGTTAAAAACAAAATCTGCCCATGATCGTTCCCAGTCATCCCTGTTGCTCCGTCTCACAAAGATCTAGCCTGAACATGAAGCACTATTTCAAACTTAGTATAAAATTCATTGTAAAGAGCCTTCCCTGACTTCTAATCTAGCTGTATAACACTACAAGCTCTAATTTCCGTTTCTGAAGTTTGACACCATCCAAAAACTAAATCAAAATGTTTCTTTAGAATCTCCCTGGTCTCTTTTTTCATTTGATGAAGCTAGCAGCTTGTGTCCACTCACCAAAGTGGCTAAAACAAGACAGGAAATGATTCTAATGATTATGGATACATAGCATCTCAGCATGAGTTATGTCTTCTAGGTCAACTAAAAAGGGTGCAATCTTGATAAAGCATTTACAAGTGTCAGCTGCTTTCAGATTTCCCAATAAAAGTTTTCTGTATGTGATTGTCTTTTGAAGAGAAAGAAAGGGAGCAATTCAATCCCAAGCATACAACATTCTAAGAGGTTATAGTAACAAAAGTTGCCACTAGAATATTATGCAACAATAAAAGGAACAAACTATTGATAAAGCAATAACGTAAGAATCACACAGTCCTTCTGCTAAGGGAAAGAAGCTGGAGGCAATAAAGTATATGTTACAAGATTCCATTTATACGTATTCATACATGGAACTCAAGACAATGATTATCTGGGAGGAGAATTAACTGGGAAAGGACAGAAGAAAACTTCTGGGTGCCAAAAGTGTTCAGTGTTCAGTCTGGGTGGTGGATATGCAGGTACATGTGTACCTGTGAAAAATCACTGAGCTACGTGCTTAAGATCAGCGTTTGTCAAGTTCTTCCTCAATGTATGTTAAATTTATTCTTCAATGAAAAAAAAATTTTTTTAAGTTTAGCCCAGTTGTATAGATGAGTTCAGTTCAGTTCAGTTCAGTCGCGCAGTCGTGTCCGACTCTTTGCGACCCCATGAATTGCAGCACGCCAGGCCTCCCTGTCCATCACCAACTCCCAGAGTTCACTCAGACTCACGTCCATTGAGTCTGTGATGCCATCCAGCCATCTCTCCTCGGTCGTCCCCTTCTCCTCCTGCCCCCAATCCCTCCCAGCATCAGGGTCTTTTCCAATGAGTCAACTCTTCGCATAAGCTGACTGTATAGATGAGAGAAAGGTTATATAATTCATGCCTTGAATATTACTGATAATTCTGTTTCTGTAGTACACATTTTTTAATGCTACTTACACCACACAATTCCTTACGTGCAGTGATGAAATGCAAAAAAACTATGAAAACTGAAATTTTTCAACTGACGTGAACTGAAGTGAAGCTATTCACACCTTTATTCATTCCACGTTCTACCTCGTGTAAAAATATTCACCTGCTTTTCTGTGGATGTGTTTTTTGATTATGGGATGTCACCCACACCCCCACTGTGATGGTTAGAGAAAACACAATACATGCACCTTATGACCTTTGTGAAACCTACAAATGTTCGAAATTTCTAAACACTGCTGGACCCAGCGGTTTCAGGTAAGATATTGTTAAGCTTTATTTATTTGAGGATATCTTTGAAGAGTTTTAACCAGCAACCCAGACCTGTGATGTCAGAGATACTTTATTGCTTAAGATGAAAGTGTTTGTTAGTCACTCAGTCATGTCCAACTCTTTGCAACCCCATGGATGGCAGCCAACCAGGCTCCTCTGTCGATGGGATTCTCCAAGGAATAATACTGGAGAGGGTAGCCATTCCCTTCTCCAGGGCATCTTCCCGACCTAGGGATCGAACCCGGGTCTCCCGCATTGCAGGCAGATTTTTTTTACCATCTGAGCCACCTGGGAAACCAGTTTAAGATGAGGCTAAATTTATTTAAGTAAACTGTGGGCTGAATTATTTTAGTAAATATAAGGTAAATAATAAGGTAGCTCACAACCAAAATTGTAAAAGTGGCATGGAAATGACGTAAGCTTAAGAAACATCTTTCCAGCATGCTCAGAAAGATGTTAATATGTCCATACAGAACACCAAGTTGCCTACATAAGACAAAGGGTGGGGAGGGGGGCTTTCTTTGCATCTTCCTCAACCAGCACCAGCAAGAACTTGCATTCACTATCCCTCAACAAAAGCTTGTTAGATTGAACCGAATCTCCAGCATTCCTCATCCTTTGATTTGTTACCCACCATCCCTGAAAAGAAAAACTAAATGCATTTTTTAAAAAAATAAAGTTTAAGGCCTTTGGGAAATAGTGCTTTGGTTCCTTTTGGTTGATTGGAGGAATTAATTGAACCGCATCTTGGTTTGTACCTTTTAACTTTAGGATGTGTCTCTACTGGAAGCCCTCAAAGACTCAAATCAATCACTAAGTCCCCGCTGTTTATTCTGTGCATCCAAGGACAGAAATCTCACAACCCAAACCGCATGAAATTCACCACTGACGGCAGGAAAAGATTCACTCTTTTTGTGCTGACTCTCCTTGGTACCATTCCTCCTGAACAGCTGCTTTCACATTTCTTTACTTTATTCCTTTATATTTTCCCCACGGAAAAGAACTCATCATAAGGATCCTGCCCAAATATATTCTGGAAGCACTGTAAGTGTTTGCCCCATGCTTCTGTATCAGTTTCAGGACCATCATAAATCAACAGTTGGCGGATGGAGGTGCTCAGACCAGAAATCATGCCTTTGAAGACACAGCATCATTCTCCTCGAGCAGCTGCAGCCTTTTATTAATGGCTCAGGAGGTTTTCACACCTCCTTTTAAATCCAGTGCATTTGAAGTAATAAAACAGGGAGCAGTTTATAGGCAGGAAATATTAAAATGTTTAATTGCTTTTTTCCCCCTTGGCACAAGGCAGACAGCCTCAAGCATTCTCTAACACACCAAGAAAAAGACACTTGTCCATGCTTGAATGGACATGAAACAGGGGATTGCTAAATTGAACACATCTGTGACCAAACCGCCTTTAAACCCACATCAAGCCCCCACCCTTTTTTTTTCTTTTTGGCTAGTTCTAACCATTTCCTTCCAACTACTTTTCATTTTCTTCCTTCTCCTTGTCTAATTACAACAAAACACAGAGGAGAATAAACTGACATCAAGTCCAAGATGATCCCTAATCTATCTCAAAGAGAAACTGAGCACAAATTGAATCTGAACATCTTTCCAATTGTCCAGTCCTATACTTTATAATCAAAACCCTTGAACCCTTCTCAGAGAAAACGGGATCTGAATGTGTGAGTACAAACGGGATCACTAAACTTTTGACAAGTCTATCTATATGATGGACTAAGGCAACCCGAGATCAAGTTCCAGCTCGGCCAACTGCTGGTTGAATGACTTTGGACGGGTTGGTACCTTCTCTGAGTTTCAGTTGGCTCATCTGTAAAATAAGGATGATCAATAATGCCACTCACTTGAGGTGGTTGTAGGCATTAAATGAGATGTCCATTGTTATTTATTATAATTCATTCTAAAGAGAATTGTTTCTAACACAAAAGAAGATATGGCTAACACTCTTCCATGAACAACTGGAAGTAGTACAAGAGTATCTTGCTGAGTTACTGTTACATAACAAATTTTCACAAACTGTTTAAAACATCCCTTTATTAGCTCACAGCTGTGCCATCAGAGGGGCTTTCCAGGTGGCGCTTGTGGTAAAGAACCAGCCTGCCAATGCAGGAGACACTAAAGACGTGGGTTTGATCCCTGGATGGGGAAGATCTCCTGGAGGAGGGTATGGCAACCCACTCCAGTATTCTTGCCTGGAGAGTCCCCACAGACAGAGGAGCCTGGCGGGCTACAGTCCATGGAGTCGCACAGGGCTAGAGAGGACTGAAGCCAGTTAGCACGTGTGAAATCAGAAGTCCCTCACGGCATGATTGGGTCCACTTCTTCTGTATCACAGGCTGAAATCCAAGGGTGGACCAGGTTGAGTTATTTAGAAATTCTAAGGAGCAACAACGTCCATGCTCACATGGGTGCTGACCGAGTTATTTGCTTGCAGTTGTAGTTCTGAGATCCTGTTTCCTTGCTGACTCTCAGCAAGGGACCTCTCTTAGCATTTAGAGCATGCACTCAGTTCCGACAGTTCCTCCATCTTCACAGTCAACAGCAGAGGGTTTCCTTCACACCAATGCCTCTAATCGCTTCAATTCACTCTGACTTCTGCAACCAGCCAGGGAAAAGTCTGCTTTTAAAGAGGTCATGTAATTGAGTTAGTCCAGCCCACATATTTCCCTATTTTAAGGGAAACTGATAAGCTTAATTTCACCAACAGAAATCCTTTTTTTGCCATGCATTGCTACATAATCATGAAGTCCTGTAACACCAGGGAGCTGAGGACCTGGGAGCCATGGAAGGATTCTACCGTAAAACTTTAAGATTAGTAGTTGGGATGAAAAACCATGTATTATATTTTAAAGCAGAACCAGAAAGCAATGTGCAGCCTCCTAACCACTTTTTCTGCTCTCCATTTATATATATATTTATTTATTTGGCTGTGCTAGGTCTTAGCAGCATGTGGGAAACCTGGTTCCCTGACCAGGGATTGAACTTGGGGCCCCTGCATTAGAAACACAGAGCCTTAGCCATGGGACCATGAGAGAAGTCTCTGGTCTCCATTCTTGCTACCTTCAAATTCAATCTTCATAGAGCTGCCTGGACTAAATATCCAAAAGCAAAACTTGTGTGCTCCTCATTGCCTACAAGAGCAAATCTAAACCTCTTAACTTGGCCCACAAACCCTCCCTGATTCTGTTGGTATCTCAAAACTACTTCTGAAGCTCCATGCTGCTGCTGCTGCTGCTAAGTCACTTCAGTCATGTCTGACCTTGTGCGACCCCATAGACGGCAGCCCACTAGGCTCCTCTGTCTCTGGGATTCTCCAGGCAAGAATGCTGGAGTGGGTTGCCATTTCCTTCTCCAATGCATGAAAGGGAAAAGTCAAAGTGAAGTCGCTCAGCCGTGCTCGGCTCTTAGCGATCCCATGGACTGCAGCCCACCAGGCTCCTCCATCCATGGGATTCTCCAGGCAAGAGTACTGGAGTGGGTTGCCATTGCCTTCTCCTCTGAATCTCCATACTAATTCCATAATCATGTAATGAAATATCAAACTGCTTAGTTTCCTTCCTCCACCATGATGTTGCTCACTTGCACTTTATTCAAGCTGTCCTCTCAGCCCAGAACAATCTCTCTGGTTTTACCACCCCTTTGTGGTGGTGAAATTAAAGAATGAATAGCTCTTATTCATTCTTTAATTTTGCTTATCATTTCACTTATTCATTCATCCAATAAATAACTTCCAAATATCTACTCTATGACAGAGATAGGGCTATGGTGATAAAATAGACTCATGTAGTCTCCACTGTCACTGAACAGACAGTCGTTGGGGGGAAAGCACTTAAACAAGTACAGCCCAGTGACTGGAGGGCTGATGCACCCAACAAAGACACTTGACCAAAGTCAGAAGTTTTCTGGAGGAAGTGACATCCAAGTCAAGACTCTAAGTATGAGTAGCAGTTAAATGGGAGTAAGCAATGGGAGTGTGGAAGGGGAGAAAGCTCCAGACAAAGGCGATAGCATGAAAACATACAGGTATATACACATTAGAAAGAACACGGTTCCTTTGAGAGACCAAAGTATCTCCATTTCACTGGAGTATGGAGTTCCAGGGCCAGTGCAGGAGTTGTGCTAGGGTAATGAGGAAGCATGGAAGCTTAAGACTAGAGTTCTGTTTAGTGACATCTCCCTAGCTGGCCTACAGATAGTGGATGGGCTAAGAGGAGAGAGGAAACAAGCAAGGAGTTCAGAGCAGTCGTCCAGACCAAACATGACCGGAAGTGATTTTATGTAGAGGCGAAAGAGATTGAGGGAAACGGAGAGACCTGAGAGACGATGCCACCTACAGGAACTTGGTGATGAATCTGCTGCTGGGGATGAGGGAGGGTGATGCCCTTGTCTCTGGCCTGGGAAACCGGGTGGATGTGAGAGCCTGTCACGGTCAGCGGGAAGATGGGTGGAGATGTGGTTTTGTGGGGGAAGATAATTGTTACCAAATGGCTTCTGGGATAGCCAGCAATTTACAGAGACTATTTTAATTCTTCCTAGCCCACCTGTATGATTCAGCTACATTAAGCAAGAAAAGGTCATTTGTTGAGTATAAGGAGAAGAAGGGAAATATAGAAGTGACATTAAGTCACTTGTTCCTCCCAATTATCCCCCTCTAGTCCCAGGGTAGAAGAGCCTCATCATCTGGGATTTCTTACTCATTCTAGGTAAAGATGATGGAGAATGATTGTAGTGATCTTCCCTCTGATGTTGAGCTCTTCCCCAAATATCCGCATGGCTCACTCTTGCCCTCTCTTTATCTGAATCTCTACTTAACTGTCATCTGATTAAAAGGGACTTGCTGATCGCCTTTCATAAAGAGCAAAATCTCCTATTCACACTCCAGCACTTGCTAGCTTGCTTTTACTCTATAGCACTTTTGACAGAATGTGTGTGTTTGTGTATAAGTGAATCATCTCTTTTAGTAGAATATAAGTACCACAAAGGCAAAGACTTTGGTCCATTTGTTCTCTGTTGAATCTCTCTCTCTAGAACAGTGTTTGGACATAGTGGGCACCAATAAATAATTGTTGGGTAGATGAATAAATGTAGGAATGAAAGTCTGTTGTTCAGAAGACTAACCTTGGCTGGAGAAAATCACATGAGAATCTTTAGGATAGAAACAGTATTGGAACCATATGAGTGGATAAATTTTCTCAAGAAGAGAATACAGAGTTAGGAAAGATCTGAGAAATTCCAGCATTTACCAACCTTTAAACAATAACCTGGAAGGAGAAGAGGCAGTCAGGGAAGCCAAAGAAAAACCAGGATTTGGGGAGTGAGAGACCCCAAGGAGGAGGAGGATCATGAAAGAGGTGTCAGTAGTGTGGCAAATGCAACCAAGAAGACAAATAAGAGTTCTAGAAAGCCTACATTGGGCTTTGCAACCCAGATGCCATTTGTGGCCCTTATTGAGAACAATTTGAGAGAAAGGTAAAGATGAGGGCCAGAATTCAGTCAGCTTGGAAGTAAAAGGTAAGAGAGAAAGGATAAAAGTAGTTGAGAGAAGTAACTAGAGGGATGCTGGAGAGATGCCTAGGAGAGTTGCTTTTCTTAGGATAGTAGAGGCTTAAACAAGATTAAAGGTTGATGGAAAGATACAGCAAAGAGGAAGAGGTTTAAGATAAGACAGAGCAAAAATATAATAATAGTCAATACCTGGAGATCTCTGCAGTATAGGAAGTGAGGCTTCCTTCTTCTGGAAGCCTCCTGTGACCTCTCCCTGCCCCTCCTCTCCCTCCCTGCTACAGCCTGTGTCAACTGTGCTGTTATTAATAACAGCCTGTGTCTGTTATTAAGCTTATCCAGTGAAACTCTGCTTATGTCACTGTTGGGTCACTAGTTTATGAGCTTCATTAGGGAAGGGACAACTTCTGATTCATCTTTTTATCCTCATGAACTGGCACAGAATCTGGTACATAACAAATACTCAATAAGGTATCCAATGAGAAAAAGAACAAAGGAATTGATGGAGTAGACTTTTGACCCGAGGGTCTCAACAAGTATATGTTGAATGCTCACTCTGCTCCAGGCTCCACTGTAGGCTCTGGTCATTGAGCTGGAACAAAGCAAAGCCCATGAGCAAGCGAACTGAGGAAAATACACATGTGGCTGCTGCTGCTGCTAAGTCGCTTCAGTCATGTCCAATTCTGTGCGACCCCAGAGACAGCAGCCCACCAGGCTCCGCCATCCCTGGGATTCCCAGGCAAGAACACTGGAGTGGGTTACAAACATGTGGAGGGAGGAATAAAAGCAGACTTAAGGTAAATGAAATGTCATGAGCCAGCACTTCATATATTCAATAATGTTGATACGTTAGAAGGGACATCATGCCTCTTCACAGCCAATTTTTTCCATGTGTGAGGGGAGCATTTACTTACCATTTATTAGGATTGATTATAGTCTTGCTTCCTCATTTCCTGTTTTTCATGATACTTTTAATCTATGAATCACTTGCCTGAATTTGCCTTTCTCCATAATCTCTCAAAAGTGGATTGAACTGGTTTTCTAACTCTTTACTAAGAGAAAGACCAAGATCCAAGATCACAGAGTACCATGGGTTAACGCCTTCACCATGCCTTCTTCCAAAGTATCTTCTCACTCAGGACCACAGTACCATTATGTTCTTCTACAGGAATTAAATGGAAAAGATGAGAAAGAAAAAGAAAAAGCAGGCTTTAGGAGATGTTACTCAAACGTTCCCAAATGGGAGTGCCTATGTTTGAGTCATTACTGCACTTTTAGGAACACCCTGAGCCTCATAGATAGGAGGGATTGAGGCATCAACACACAACATTACTGTGATGCCAACAGGCCATTCTAGGTCACTTATGCAAATGATGCCAAAGTTATCCAAACAAACAGAAAGGAACATGGCAGTCACTGTGGAACATTTAAGAATCCACAGCCTCAAGGTTCTTGGATATCAGTGTTAATCAAACACTTGTGTTCTGTTAATGTGGCCATATTTTCAAAAATAAGATTAAAATCCTTCATTGACTCTTTCTATTCTGAAAACCAGTTTCTAGTCATGGTTGACCCTTTCACCTGTTCACCCAATGATATCATCCAATTGAACAATCAACTTCCCCATGGATTGCTCCCAATTCTTAAGCCAAGAGCTCCGACTTCCGTTGTCATCTTCTAGCCGGATATCTGGATGTCCCTCCAATACCACAAAGTAAACATCTTTAAAACTAAACTCATTCTCTTCCTCTACAAAACTAGTCCTTCCACCCAACTTTGCAGCTTCCATTAATGATGCCACTAAATGAAAAACTTCCCTTTATTAACCTTTCCTTCTCTCCCATTCTTCATTTCTGTTGAGAGATTTTCTAATACCCATTTCCAACATATTATTCCAACCCATCCTCCTTAACATTCAACTCCTTTTATTCTCACTGCCTCCAATCTAGTTCAAACTCTTTATCTTCTCACCTGGACTTAGCAAGCAATATTACTGGGGCAAGAAAATTTTACCACCAGAAGATTTGTATTCAAATCCTGGTTTCATCTCTTTCTAGTTGTGTGATTTTCAGGATTTTCCCAAACCCTCTAATCCTCAGTTTGCTCCCTTAAACGATGGCTCATTTCATGAGAATATAAACAATGTATGTTAAAGTTCCTGGCACATCACGCTCAAAGATCAATGACTCTTTTCCCCACTCCCAAAGTGATCTTGTCATATCTTTTCCATACTCATAAACTTCAAATGATTTCCCTTTTTCTACAAAACCAAGATCCAGCTACTAATTTGCCCTCCACAGTATCACCCAAGCTACTTTCCCAGCTTCCATTTCCCAAAGTTAGTCTCTCCATCATCCTCAAACATGCTCACACTTTCACAATCCTTATCTTTCCACTGTATATGACTTTCCCATTACTCCCCACCAGTCAAAAACCTACCTATCCTTTAAGAAACAACATAAATGCCACCTCCTCCAAAAGGTCTAATTCTGATATTCAAGTATGTGTTCTGGGGGACTTCCCTGGTGGTCCAGTGATTAAGAATATTCCCTACAATGCAGGAGACATGAATTTGATCCCTGGTTGGAGAATTAAGATCCCACGTGCCTCAGAGCAACTAACCCCATGCACCTCAACTATTGAGACTCCAAGCCATGACTAGAGAGTCTTTGCGCCACAACGAAAGTTCCCGCGTGACTCAACAAAGGTGCTATCTGCCAAAACCCGACACAGCCAAAAATAAATAAATAGATATTTTAAAACTATGTGTTCTACCTTTGAATACCCACTTTACTTTCTTAATATCTACATTATAGGATTTATCATATTCTGCTTCATACTATGATCTCAAGCCTCCTATGTTTGGAATTGTGACGTAACTTCTTATTCATCTCCAAAGCTTTTCACTTATTTGAAACTCAGGAAATGAGCAGAATTGATTGTAAGTACACATCCCTAGAAGACTT
This sequence comes from Aepyceros melampus, assembly GCA_006408695.1. NCBI lineage: Eukaryota > Metazoa > Chordata > Mammalia > Artiodactyla > Bovidae > Aepyceros > Aepyceros melampus. Next base: position 76,610 of record SJXQ01003241.1, read on the forward strand.
GCCTTTTCAAATTTGATGCAAGCAATCATTTTTGTCTATTTTAACCAATGATATATTCTGATGCCTAGAAGAGTGCTTAAAATAGAGTCAGTGCTCCCAAACTATCTCCTGAATGACTTATTTATCTCCTAAAATCCAAGATTAGTTTTTGAGCCCCCCGCCAAATTATATCGCATATAAACCAATTTTAAAAATCATGCCAATGATTAATAGCAACACCCAAGTTTGCACAGTCTCCACGTCTCCCACCAAGGACATCCTGTGATGTGTGATTGACATGAAATGGGTGCCAGCTGTCCACCCAGGGAGAACACGCAGAGGAAGAGAGCCTGGTCCCCATGCCCCCAGGTGCCCTTCACTAAACAGGCCTCTCGACAGCTGCCTGGTGACACACCACTGCTCCACACACACCTTTCTCTCTGGCCGAGACACCCGGCCTGCCATTTAGCAAGGCCCATAAATTAAAGCCTGAGAGAACAATCACAGGAACAGCGGCCTCTGAAGTCAAGGCCAGCCAGCAGCATGATTCAGGCGCTGAATGTCGCCACCCTCTGCTTTGGTCAGAATCCTGACAGAAATCACTTGCCAGCCCAGCCAGTGTCAGAAAAACACCGCTGAGCTGCTGGCCAAGCTCCCCGACACACAGGCTATGGACACCATCTTGCTAACTGACAAAGCTTTCAGCTGTGCCTGCCGAGTCAGCCTGTTCCCTCCCTGCTGTGGAAGGTGGGAGGTGGGAGGGAGCGAGGAGACAAAAGCCTTTCAAGTCAGACAGACCAGGTTCTGGATGCTGGCTCCCCCACTGACCCGCAGCACAGCTGTGGGCATTTTATCAGCCTCCGAGGCTGCAGATTTCTTATCTCTAAAATAATAGCTACCTAACAGCACTGTTGCAGAAATGAATGGGGATCTATGGAAAGCACCAGGCTCTAGGATTGCTGGTGGTATTATTGCTATTAATAGATTAGAGCATCAGGGAAACTAACCACAGGAGATGAAGCCAGCGTTCCTAACACAATCCCAGAAATTCACCTTTACTAAGTCACTAGAATATGGCCCATTTTGTCCCTTGGAAGGATAATGACAGATTTCTAAGAAAAATAAGCAAGTATTAATCCTAAGCATTCTGAAACCCAACCGACAAAAACTTGCAGATGGAATTTTGGGACTTAATCTCTGGCAGAAAGTTCACTGGCTTGACCTGATATTCCCTCAGCCCCGAACCTCAAAACTCAGCGAACAGTGCCTCATGCCTTGAAGTCCTGCCACCCACAAAGATCACCCACTTCTCAGCAGTTTGCCTGCTCTGCTCGCATCCTCTGAGCACCCTTTCCTCTCAACCAACACACATAGGCCAGATCTCCTGGGTCATCCTGACCCCTCCTCAGAACTCACACTCACTCTCACCTTCATTCCCAGGACTTCGAGGCTCCAGAGAGGGGAAGTGCAGGAGAAGGGACTTTTTGCCACAACAGCCACAATCTGAGAAACTACCAGCATGTTTAGCAATCACAGGAACTTACTCAACTGTCACTTGTTCTTACTCGTTAGGTAAGTAAAGTCCCTGGTCTGATTGCATCTGGAATACATCCTTTCTAAGGTTTATCTTGTATGCTACCTCTTATACAGGTCATCAGTACATGAATCACACAGACTGCTAAAGTTATATGTCCCTTCTTGTGAGCCATCTTGGGTGATGGAGTCATTATGTGCTGCACTGTATGATTTTCTGCTGAGCTCCTTATCTGATTCTGTGATACCCAAGCTAACAATAATTCTGGAACTTTCTCCCCACTGGATAAGGAAGACAACATCTTTACTTTTCAGTTGTGGAGCTGGCTCCTGTATCTAAAACTGAAACAGGGGAGTCATTTGAGAATTACCTTAGGCCTCATGTTCTATGTGCTGTGCTCAGTCTTGTCCAACTCCTTGCGACCTCATGGACTGTAGCCTGCTCGGCTTCCTGTCTGTGGGGATTCTCCAGGCAAGAATACTGGAGTGGGTTGCCATGCCCTCCTCCAGGGGACCTTCCCAACGCAGGGATCAAACCCATGTCTCCTACGTTTCAGGCAGATTCTTTACTAACCGAGCCACCGGGGAAGCCCAACAGTCCTGGGGTGGGTAGCCTATCCCATATTCTATAGCACCCATCTTATTTGCTTATTCTCAGCTTTCATGGAGGGTCCTCAAAGTCGCCTAGCTTCATTCAATCATCTCTTCTCCTAGCCTCAGCCCATTTCTCATCTATCTGTTGCAATCATCAATTAACTTTGTATCTACCTCCAGGCCAATTCACTTTAGCCCTATTCTCCTCCTATACCTTCACAGCAGAGTGATCATTCTGGACAGCAGGTCTTCCTAAATTACTACATTACTCTACTCAAACACTTAAAGGTTCCCATTGCCACAAACAATCCAAACTCCTATGAGTAACAGGTGAAGCTCTTATTGCTCTCATTCCCGCCATCCTATCTCTTGCCACAGGCTTGTTCTGTCCTGTGCTAACTACCAAACACATCGCACTGTTTCCCATCTCCATACCTCCTACTAGGCAGTCCTCCGTGCCAGGGAAAGGAACATCCTTTCCCACCTACCTTCCAAACCTGGAAAGCTCTGAGTCCTCTTTCAAGAATCTGCTCAAACCAGACCTCACCAGTTAGAGATGCTCTCTTCCTCCCTTTCATCCGCACTCTTCCTCATCCTCTTATTTGTGCTCCTGTATCTCTCTCTCACTCTGGGGCTTCCCAGGTGGCACAGTGGTAAAGAATCAGCCTGCAATGCAAGAGATGCAAAAGGCACGGGTTTGATCCCTGTATTGGGAAGATCCATGGGAGTAGGAAATGGCAACCCACTCCAGCATTCTTGCCTGGAGAATTCCATGGACAGAGAATCCTGGCAGGCTACAATCCATGGGGGTCTCAAAAAGTCAGACACAACTGAGCACACACACAGCATCTCTCACTCTGAATGAGCTTTTTTGTTTGTGCCTCAACTACTAGCCTACAAGCTCCTTAACAGTAAGAACTGCATCTCATTTACCTTTGGCTCCTTAGTGTCATGAAATGCCCAGCACATAGTAGGTGTTCTATAAACAGCGATTACATTGACCTTTTCTCCCTCCTTTAGCAAATCTTTGGACAAAATCTATCCTAAAATGACATCAGCTAGAAAAGAGCAATACTGAAAGATTTCTTCCAACTCTAATTGGTTGGCATATCATTTCATATTCCAGGAACACCTTAACCATATTTTCTTTTGATTCAAATAGTTTTTCTTAGAAAGTCGTCTTATTTGCCAGTTTGAACAAGCCTGGAAACTTTGGTGTTTGTTTTAAAACTGAAAAATGCCTTAAGAGGTACTTCGTGCACTTGGACAGGGTTGAGAAGAGACCCACAGAGATGATTAAAGGCTGGGAAACAGACTAAGAGACCTGGAAGGAAAAGCTAAAGGCAATTTAGGAGTCGACGTCAAGCATGTGAAAGGCTGTTATTACTGCGGAGGCTGACAAGCCCATCATGTCCGTATCCTCTTGAGGGAGAGCGACAGGAAGTGAGGTGAGCGGCAGCAGAGAAAACGTGGGTGAGACAGAGGGGAACATTCCTGGCAGAAGACATTGCTAAGCACTGAAGGATCCAACAGGAATGATACTTCTTACGCTTTTTTTTCTTCAGAGGTAGAGAAACATAGGAAATGCTCCCAACTGTCTGGAATGTTCCACATACACTATTAACTACATGCAGGGTTGGAATGACACTGTTTTAAGGAGCGGCCTCCAGATGGCATATGGATTTCTGGCACTTCAGGGACATGTAGCCTGACAGAGTTTATCCTGCTCTAAAATTTTGGAGGAAGTATCTCAAAGGAACTGAACTCAACTGTCATTTTTTTTCCACTGAACATGTACTAACCCCTTCTCTTCACCTAACACACAGCCAGCCCTTGTATTAGGTACCATCCAGTGACAAAAGGCATGTTTTTAATCTGGTGGACAAAAGAGCTGTGGAGTATTTTCTGCCATGTCAATAAACAAGGATGTCACAGCCATTAGGGATTCCGACCCTCCAAACGGGAATTTCTGAGCCCAGGAAGAACAGCGCCTGCTACATGAGCAGCCACCCCCCCATGGTGAGCCGAGAACTAAGGATGCTGCTGCTGCTGCTAAGTCACGTCAGTCGTGTCCGACTCTGTGAGACCCCAGAGACGGCAGCCCACCAGGCTCCGCTGTCCCTGGGATTCTCCAGGCAAGAACACTGGAGTGGGTTGCCATTTCCTTCTCCAATGCATGAAAGTGAAAAGTGAGAGTGAAGTTGCTCATCGTATCCGACTCTTGGCAACCCCATGGACTGCAGCCTACCAGACTCCTCTGTCCATGGGATTTTCCAGGCAAAAGTACTGGAGTGGGGTGCCATGAACTAAGGATGTGAACAATCAAATCGTAGCATGCTGGCCCCAGGTAGAAGAGATGCACGTGAAATGAATGATTTCAGTATGCCCAAACTCTTGCATCTTCCCGAATACACAGAATAGTGCTAAGTTCTATTACTTGAAATATCTGGTTTTCCGTAGTTAACAATGATGTTCAGACTACCTGCCCTTTGTTGCAAGCTTCTATATAACCTGACTCTATCCCTCCTACTCCCCACCTTCTCAGAACAGCTCTCTCAGGACTACTTGAGAGGAGATGTCTCCCAAGCCTGAAGTCCTAAAAATTCCCACTACATAAAACATAACCCTCAACTTCAAGGTTGTGATACCTCTTCTGTAGGATGTCCCGGCCTCCGCTCTCACCAACACGCTACTCAGCAATCACCGAAGCTGCCTGCATTTCTCCGAGTCCCAGATGCCACCAGGTCTCTCAGCCCCAGCCTCGCATATGCCGCTTCCTCTCTTACCTCCCTTCCTCCTCCCATCCACCGGAAACCCCTTCTTGTTCTTACGGCACAGCTCAGCTGTTAATTCCCTCCAAGATGTCATTTTGTCAAAGCCACTGTTCCTTTCACTATCATTTTAGATTATGACACTATTTCATCATTCTTGATTGTATGTATTAGAAACTGGCTCAAATTTATGCCAATAAAGCAGAATTTACTGGAAGTCTATCGGGAACTCAATAGTAGCTGGAAGAACAGGCTTGGAAATGCCCAAAATCCAAGAGAGTGAACAGCAAGAAGCAGGGAGTATATTTGATTCTTACCCAAGAGAGTAAAAAAATAGTCTTTCCATCCTAGAGTCAAAGTCCTAGAAGAGGGTCTAATTTGCCAAGCCTGAGTCCAAAGATTATCCTGACCAGCCTATAGCTGCCCTAGAGTGGGAGCAGTGGGTTATTCTTTTCCATTTCCCTGATGGGAATTGGTCACTAGAAATATTCCTTCCACTTTTCCCAGACAAGGGAGGAAATCCCCACCCCCTCCCCCAAAAGAAACAAATACAACAGAAGAGGAAATGCATGCTCAGCAACTTTCTCAACACTCATCCCTTTGTAATGCAATCCTTACTTCTCCTGTCTATATTCTTGGCCAGCCTGTGTGCTCCCTGAGGGCAGGAACTGGATCGTTCATCCCTATCTCATACACTGTTGGGTAGAGCTAGTGATCAGTAACTTCTTACAAACCAGAGACCTGATTAATATCTATGGATGATCCATGAAGGCCAAGACAGTGTTCATCCCTGTGCCTGCCAGCTCCAAGCTCAGCACTTTTTCTGCTACATCATAATGGTAGGATGAATGATACCTATTTCTTAACCTAAGGAGCATGTTGTTGGTTTTCTTAATAAATTGAGATTGCTAAACAAAAGTCTTGGTTATGACTGGCAAAAAAAAGTTTCTCAATCAAAAATGTTTTCTCAAAATAATGACAGAATTTAAGTCCATGATGTGCAAATTAAAGTTTTTAAGCATCCATTTATCTTTGAGTTAAACTTTATCATCCATCAAACTTCTCAGACAATGTCACTAATAGACTTTGATTTTTCCCTATTTAATGATGGCTATAGGAGAAGAAAAGTAGTACCATATGGTTGGAAACAAGTTCTAAGTATAATAAAGAACTATCATAAAATAGCATTTGAGTATGTCTATGGTTCATTGGAAGGACTGATGCTAAAGCTGAACTCCAAACATAGGCCACCTCATGCAAAGAGTTGACTCATTGGAAAAGACCCTGATGCTGGGAGGGATTGGGGGCAGGAAGAGAAGGGGACGACAGAGGATGAGATGGTTGGATGGCATCACCAACACAATGGACATGAGTCTGAGTGAACTCCGGGAGTTGGTGATGGACAGGGAGGCCTGGCGTGCTGAGATTCATGGGGTCGCAAAGAGTCGGACACGACTGAGTGACTGGACTGAACTTAACTGACTGAACTGATGGTTACCATCAGGCAGGTAAGCATGACTGGCCTGGTAAATTCATTTCAACACCATTGACAGTGTCTATGGCCATTCAAGCCTGTGACTTCGCATGACTTGTTTAATCCAATTTCAGTTTCATTTTGAAGCACATTTGGCCCTGTACTGAGTTGCTTTCACTGAGAAGAATTAATGTATACCTTGCTAAGAAGAAAATAGCTTTGGAAATTCATTTGCACGATTTCAAAAGTTTAGGATTAAGATTTTATAGGTGACCAAGAGGTAAATTTATCTTCCCTTGAAGATACATTGTCACGAACATTGAGAATAATAGTCAGATGCTTGGCTATGAATTAACAACACATTTTGCCCTTATGTGGTATCTGTTGCTTTAGGTTCCAAGTCATCAAGACCATATCAAAGAAAGAAACTAGTTTTGGACACCAAACATATATCTATACAGAATTGGCTCAGGAATCAGGCATAGGTCCTTCTTCAATAAACCTTTTACATGAAGCTGACGTATTATTCACATTTTCCACATCACTAAAAAAGGCAAGTCATGTAATAAGAATTCTGCTTAATTCAGTTGGCTGGATTACATTTAGGTGTCTGGAGAAACAATACCTTCTAATACTAAGTCTTAAGACATTAGCAAGACTATTACAGCAATTCTCATTTTGAAGGGCTTGTCAATTCAGATATATTTTAAATTCAAGTTTGAGACGAAACTGGTATGTGTGTGCAATGTGTGCCTCTTTATAACCATGATTGCCCCCATCCCACTCCACAGAATTCTGCTTAAAAATCACTGAACAGCAAGAGAGTTAGTACTCATTGGTCCAGATCTGGATTTTCCGGGTTAGCTGCACTCTGGAAGGACTGGAAAGAAACTACAAACTACCCCCAAAGTATCTTGAAGCTGCCTTTGCGGATGGCAACCTGTGATGGTGGACCAGTGTAGCAATCCTGAATTTTTTCTAGTGCAGCTGTAGATTACCTGTGGTTTCACTGGACTACTGTGTACCCTTGTTTATTTTATCCCTTCTTCCTGTTGGAGAAACAGCTGGAGAACAGACATCCTGCTGTTCGGAGCCTCAGGCCTTGGAATATTAACAGGAAGCCACAATAAGCATCTTCATTACTTCACCTGTGGCATAAAGGGCAGAAAGAATGGAGCCCATCAGGAGGAACTGATTTAAAACAGAATGAAGCAGTTTGTGGACCATATGTCTGAACATCCCAGTAACTGCCACTGGCCCAGTAAATTGGCTTCCTTCATGTAGAGTTCAACCAAGAGGAAGAGGAAAAGTCAGTTTCCTATAGAAAGAATAAAGGCAAGTCTTGTAGCCTGTAGCAAGAGATGGGGAAAAAAAAGTATTTGGTGCTTTAGACCAAGAAGTTGTATCACATAATTTATATCAGTTACTTTTAACTTTGAACAAAAGGCATGGGAATGGATGGTAGGGGTATGTGAAGGGAGAGGAGGGAACTAATAACCTTATAAGATACTTTCATGTGTTTTCCATCATGTATAATTACTCATCCTAAGGCAAGAAGGATATTGCTTAAGCATCACTTCAAATATCTTCCAGAGGTTTTTTCTGTCAAGATGGGGGAGGGGTACAGAGTTGCACGAAAAGAGAAGCAAGTATAAAGTATCTATGACCCTGTTCTCCAAATGAAGAGACAGGGCAGAGAGGTTATATGAGCTAGAGGTCTGTGTAAGGTTTACATCATAATGGTCAGAAATACTAACTCCTGGAAGTGGAATTCCTGGAGGTCAATTCATCTTCTCCACTGTAGGCTGAGGCTGTGGGGAAAAAATCATTCCAGAAAAAAAAACCTTTACCCTTTAAGTATAAAAAGGAGCTACTGAACAGAAGGACAAAAGAGGGAACGATAATCTTAACATTCATTACTGAGGACACACTGGAACCCTCCCTCATTACAGTACCTAATAAACACAGACCCATGGGGCATTTAATTCTTAGAGCCTTGATATATTCCATCTACCAACTTTGGTAAGAATACAAATAACAAAGAAAATTCAAAGCACAAATAGACAAACAACAATCCTCAGAATCAGTTCAGTTCAGTTGCTCAGTCATCTCTGACTCTTTGCAACCCCATGGACTGCAGCATGCCAGGCTTCCCTGTCCATCACCAACTCCCAAAGCCTGCTCAAATTCATGTCCATCCAGGTTATCTCATCCTCTGTCGTCCCCTTCTCCTCCTGTCTTCAATCTTTACACCATCAGGGTCTTTTCCAATGAGTTGGCTCTTTGCATTAGGTGGGTGAAATATTGGAGTTTCAGTTTCAGCATCAGTCCTTCCAATGAATATTCAAGACTGATTTCCTTTCGGATTCACTGGTTTGATCTTCTTGCAGTCCAAGGGACTCTCCAACACCACACAGTTCAAAAGCAGCAATTCTTTGGTGCCCAGCTTTCTTTATGGTCCAACTCTCACATCCATACATGACTACTGAAAAAACCATAGTATTGACTAGACAGACCTTTGGCAGTAAAGTAATGTCTCTGCTTTTTAATATGCTATCTAGGTTGGTCATAGCTTTTCTTCCAAGGAGCAAGCATCTTTTAATTTCATGGCTGCAGTCACCATCTGCAGTGATTTTGGAGCCCAAAAAAATAAAGTCTGTCACCATTTCCATTCTTTCCCCATCTTTTTGCCATGAAGTGATGGGACCAGATGGCTTGATCTTAGTTTTTTGAATGCTGAGTTTAAGCCAACTTTTTCACTTTCCTCTTTCACTTTCATCAGGAAGGTCTTTTGTTCCTCTCTGCTTTCTGCCATAATGGTCGTGCCATCTGCGTAAATGAGGTTATTGATATTTCTCCCAGTAATCTTGATTCCAGCTTGTGTTTCATCCAGCCCAGCAAATCACATGATGTACTCTGCATAGAAGTTAAATAAGCAGGGTACAATATACAGCCTTGATTACTCCTTTCCCAATTTAAAACCAGTCCATTGTTCCATGTCCGGTTCTACCTGTTGCTTCTTCACCTGCATACGGGTTTCTCAGGAGGCAAATAAGGTGGTCTGGTATTCTCGCTCTTGAAGACTTTTCCACACAGCAAAGTTTTTAGCATAGTTAGTGAAGCAGAGGAGAAGGCAATGGCAACCCACTCCAGTACTCTTGCCTGGAAAATCCCGTGGACGGAGGAGCCTGCTAGGCTGCGGTCCATGGGGTCGCTAAGAGTCGGACACGACTGAGCAACTTCACTTTCTTTTTTCACTTTCATGCATTGGAGAAGGAAATAGCAACCCACTCCAGTGTTCTTGCCTGGAGAAACCCAGGGACGGGGGAGCCTGGTGGGCTGCTGTCCATGGGGTCACACAGAGTTGGACACAACTGAAGCAACTTAGCAGCAGCAATGAAGCAGAAGTAGATGTTTCTCTGGGATTCTCTTTCTTTTTCTATGATCCAATGGATGTTGGCAATTTGATCCCAGATTCCTCTGCCTTTTCTGAATCCAACTTGAACATCCAGTTCTCGTTTTACCTACTGTTGAAGCCTAGCTTGCAGAATTTTGAGCATTATTTTGCTAGCATGTGAGATGAGTGCAATTGTGTGGTAGTTTCAGCGTTCTTTGACATTGCCTTTCTTTGGGATTGGAATGAAAATTGACCTTTTCCAGTCCAGTGGCCACTGCTGAGTTTTCCAAATTTGCTAGTATATTGAGTGCAGCACTTTCACAGCATCATCTTTTAGGATTTGAAATAGCTCAAGTGAAATTCCATCACCTCCACTAGCTTTGTTCATAGTGATGCTTCCTAAGGCCCACTTGACTTCAAACTCCAGGATGTCTGGCTCTAGGCAAGTTATCACACTGTCACAGTTGTGTGAGTCATTAAGATCTTTTTCGTATAGTTCTTCTGTGTATTCTTGCCACCTCTTCTTAATATCTTCTGCTTCTGTTAGGTCCATACTGTCATCAGAGCACAGACAGATTGAAAGCCACAATCACAGAAAACTAATCAAACTGATCACTTGGATCACAGCCTTGTCTAACTGCATGAAATGATGAGCCATGCTGAGAAGGGCCATCCAAGATGGATGGGTCATGCTGGAGTGCTGCTGCTGCTGCTGCTGCTGCTGCTGCTGCTAAATTGCTTCAGTCGTGTCCAACTCTGTGCGACCCCATAGATGGCAGCCCACCAGGCTCCCCCGTCCCTGGGATTCTCCAGGCAAGAACACTGTAGTGGGTTGCCATTTCCTTCTCCAATGCATGAAAGTGAAAAGTGAAAGTGAAGTCACTCAGTCGTGTCTGACTCTTAGCAACCCCATGGACTGCAGCCTACCAGGCTCCTCTGTCCATGGGATTTTCCAGGCAAGAGTACTGGAGTCGGGTGCCATTGCCTTCCCCAGACATGTTGGAGAGTTCTGACAAAATGTGGTCCACTGCAGAAGGAAATGGCAAACCACTTCAGTATTCTTGCATTGAGAACCCCATGAACAGTATAAAAAAGCAAAAGGATATGACACTGAAAGATGAATTCTCCAGGTCAGTAGGTACCCAATATGCTACTAGGGAAGAGTGGAGAAATAGCTCCAGAAAGAAAGAAGAGGCTGAGCCAAAGCAAAAACAGTGCCCTGTTGTGGATGTGACTGGTGATGGAAGTAAGATCTGATGCTGTAAAGAGCAATATTGCATAGGAACCTGGAATGTTACACCCATGAATCAAGATAAATTAGAAGTGGTCAAACAGGAGATAGCAAGAATGAATGTTGACATTTTAGGAATCATGGAACTAAGATGGACTGGAAAGGGCAAATTTATTTCAGATGACCATTACATCTACTACTGTGGGCAAGAATACCTTAAAAGAAATGGAGTAGCTGTCATAGTCAACAAAAGAGTCCAAAATGCAGTATTTGGGTGCAATCTCAAAAACCAACTTCCCTGGTGGCTCAGACAGTAAAGCGTCTGCCTGCAATGTGGGAGACCCAGATTCAGTCCCTGGGTTGGGAAGATCCTCTGGAGAAGAAAATATCAACCCACTTCAGTGCTCTTGCCTGGAAAATCCCATGGACGGAGGAGCGTGGTAGGCTACAGACCATGGGGTCACAAAGAGTCAGGCATGACTGAATGACTCACCTTCACTTTCACTTCAAAAATGACAGAATGATCTCTGTTCGTTTCCAAGGCAAACCATTCATTATCATGGTAATCCAAGTCTACGCCTCGACCAGTAAGGCTGAAGAAGCCGAAGCTGAACAGTTCTATGAAGACCTACAAGACCTTCTAGGACTAACACCCAAAAAAAGATGTCCTTTTCATCATAGGGGACTAGAATGCAAAAGTAGGAAGTCAAGAGATACCTGGAGTAACAGGCAGGTTTGGCCTTGGAGTACAAAATGAAGCAGGACAAAGGCTAACAGAGTTTTGCCAAGGGAACACACTGGTCATAGCAAACACCCTCTTCCAACAACACAAGAGAAGACTCTACACATGGACATCACCAGATGGTCAACACCGAAATCATTGATTATATTGATTATAAATCATTGATTATATTCTTGCCGCCAAAGATGGAGAAGCTTTATACAGTCAGCAAAAACAAGACTGGGAGGTAACTGTGGCTCAGATCATGAACTCCTTATTGCCAACTTCATACTTAACTTGAAGAAAGTAGGGAAAACCACTAGACCATTCAGGTATGACCTAAATCAAATCCCTTATGATTATACAGTAGAAGTGAGAAATAGATTCAAGGGATTAAATCTGATAGAGTGTGTGAAGAACTACGGATGGACAGAAATTCATAACACGTAGGCCATGATCAAACCCGTGCCCAAGATAAAGAATTGCAAAAAGGCAAAATGGTTGTCTAAGGAAGCCTTACAAATAGTTGAGAAAAGAAGAGGGGCGAAAGGCAAGGAATAAAGGAAAGATATATCCATCTGAATGCAGAGTTCCAAAGAAAAGCAAAGGGAAAAAAGAAAGACTTCCTAAGTGATCAATCCTCAGAATAGGATTCAGGAAATCCATTATAACACATAGTCACTCTGAATCCATGAATCAGATTCAAGCACAAACTTTAGCCAGTCTACCTTTAGTTACAAGAACTAGAATAATGTACTGTACATTCCTGATTATTAGGCATCCTCCATTTTTTTAGGAGAAGGTTAAGAAGGTTACTTTTACATAGTTTGTTTCACTTTTTCTATTTCATATTCAATGCTCCCATTTCACTTAGTTTATGTTTTCCGGTTTCTCCATCTCTTCTTTATTTCTTTTTGGTGTTCTTTCTCAAGCCTTGATCAAACATAGTAGAAAAACTTTTGTATACATATATATAAATAATATGTATAATACCTATATCTTAGAAAACTTATGAATTTTTGCCTAACTAAAAACTTTATGACATTTTGAGTCTATTTGCTTGACTTAGTATGAACAGAAAGCTAGATTTCTAATAAAAGAAAAAAGATATGCATCAAGCAACAAAGGTTTACTGTATAGTACAGGAAGCTATAGTCAATATAGTATAATAACATATAATGGAAAATAATTTCAAAAATAATTTATGTGTATATGTATAACTGAATCACCTTGCTGTGTACCTGAAACATTGTAAGTCAACTATATTTCAGTAATATATATATATAAAGGGGAAAAAAGTTTTCTCTCTCTCAGGAGTGTGTAAACTTTTAGAAATATAGATGAAATAATCAAATGTCTGCTTGTAATATTTAATGTATTAATTTAGTCACGTAAGTACTTAAACTCATAGAAACTTCAATTTAGGATTTTTTTTCCATTCTCATTTTACAAAACAGTTTTCTTCAACTTCTTGATGTATAGTATCAGCATCTGCATCATCACAATTTTTATTTTCTGATGGGTTGTTGGATGCTGCCTTGGAAGAGGAAATGGCAACCCATTCCAGTATTCTTGCCTGGAGAATCCCGTGAGCAGAGGAGTCTGATGGGCGACAGTCCATGGGGTCACAAACAGTCGGATAACTGAGTGACTGAACATGCACACATGTCATCAGAAATCTTATCCCCAAACACAATTACTGTTCACATATTAAGACACTCTGTTCATTCATCCTGTAAGTGGACATGTGTGCTGTTGTGTTCATTTAATGTAGTCTAATAACTGATTTCCTGCTTTTGAAAGGCCTCTTTTTTTTTTTTGAAAGGCATCTGTTTAAAGACTGCTTATGATGACATTCAATCCTTGCAATTATGAGGTCACCACTCCACCCACACTCATCACAAAAAAATGAATAAATCTCTGTTGAATTTCTTTGCCTCCTTTTTTGTGTTCTGCAGGTAATATCTATAAGTTTTGAGACCAAAATTTTCTGAAGTCATCTTAGGCTTGTGTGACTTTATTTTGTTCTCATTTATTCTATTATTTTCATTTTTATCATTTTGTATTAATTTTTTTGAAGTATAATTGCTTTACAATGTTGTATGAGTTCCTTGCTGTACAGCAAAGTGAATCAGTCATATGCATACATATACCCACTCTTGTCAATTGCCTTCCCATTTAGGTCAACACAGAGCATTGAGTCAAGTTCCCTGTGCTATACAGTAGATTCTCATTGGTTATCTATTTTGTACATAATGAAGCAACTTAGCAGCAGCAGCAGCAGCAACAGTGTATATATGTCAGTCCCAACCTCTCAATTCATCCCACATCCTGCTGTCCTCCCTTAGATTTGTTTAATCATGAATTTGTTCTCTACATCTGTGACAATATTTCTGTTTTGAAATTAACTTCATTTCTACCATAAAATTTTTCTGGACTCCATATAAAAAAATGATATTTGTTTTTCTCTTTCTGACTTATTTCACTCTGTATGACAGTCTCTAGGTCCAGCATGTCTTTGCAAATGTTACTTTCTCATTCCTTTATATGGCTGAGGAATATTCCATTGTATATATGTGCCACATTTTCTGTATCCATTTCTCTGTTGATGGACATTTAGGCTGCTTCCGTGTCTTGGCTACTGTAAATAGTGCTGCAGTGAGCATCAGCGTACATGCATCCTTTCAAATTATGAATTTTCTCTGGATATATGCCTCGGAATGGGATTGCTGGGTCATATGGTAGTTCTATTTTGTTTTTTTAGGAACCTCTATACTGTTCCCCATAGTGGATGTGGTAATTTACATTCCCACCAACAGTGAAGGAATGTTCCGTTCCTCCACACTCTTTCCATCATTTATTGTTTGCAGAGTTTTTGGTGATGATTAACTGACCAGTGTGAAGTGATACCCCATTGTAGTTTTCATTTGCATCTCTCTAATAATGAGTGATGTTGAGCATCTTTTCATGTGTTTGTTGCCCATCCATATATCTTCTTTAGAGAAATGTCTATTTAGGTCTTCTGTCCATTTTTTGATTGGGTTGTTTGTGGGGGTTTTGTTTTTGTTTTTAGCTGCATGAGCTGTTTCTATGCTTTAGAGATTAGTTCCTTGTCACTTGCTTCATTTGCAAATATTGTCTCCCAAACCAAGTGTTGTCTTTTCATTTTGTTTATGATTTCTTTTACCATGTAAAAGCTTTTAAGTTTAATTAGGTCTCATTTATTTATTTTTTTAATTTTTGTAAAAATAAACAAATAGAACCTAATTAATTTTCATTACTCTAGGCAGTGGCTTGAAAATGAGCTTGCTCTGATTCATGTCAGGCAATATTTTCCTCTAAGAGTTTTATACTGTCCAGCCTTGCATTTAAGTCTTTAATCCATTTCGAGCTTATTTTTGTGTATGATGTTAGGTATTGTTGATTTCTTTCTTTTACATGTAGTTGTCCAGTTTTCCCAGCACCTCTTATTGAAGAGACTGTCTTTGCTCAGGCCTATGTTGCTTTATTTATTTTTTAAAATTTATTTGGCTGCATCAGGTCTTTGTTGCAGCATGTCGGCTTAGTTGTCGCATGGGCACGTGAGATTAGTTCGCTGACCAGGAATGGAACCCATCACCAGCATTGGAAAGTGGATTCTTAATCACTGGACCACCAGGGAAGTCCCAGGTCTATGTGACTTTAGAAGCTGAAGAAAAACCACATAATTCAAGAGAATTTTTGAAGACTGAACTAAAGCTGGTCCCCTCCTTTCTGAGGGGTACGTTTGGAGATGATCTCCTCTCATATTTTAGCAGATACAGTATTAATATCTGTAAGTGTCTGTTTCCTCCATTATAGAATAGAGCTAATAATAACTTTGCTCACAGAATGGTGGGGAGGGTTAAACAAGATGGCACTACCACGACACTTAGCACCGTGGTAAATACCTAGAAAGTAACAGACATTATCAACTGCTACTGCCTCCGTCTTGGGTTCCACAAATAAAAAATGCAAAATTTGAAGAGTTATGTCCAAACAAACCGAGAAAGATCCAAGATGAAGAAAATGAGGACAGGTTAAAGGAACTTGGATTATTATTCCAAAAGAAAGGAAAGGGGTAATGTAACAAATAAATTTCTAAAACAGAAAGGACTTTCAAAGAGTAATAAGTATTTCTGCTCTTCCTTACTCTGTAAGATGGTCACAGGACGCATCCAAATTACAGCATAAAGAACTCATGTCACATCGAAGGAAGAATGTCTATTCAGTGAAGTCAGTGAAAGAATTGAATCACTCTGCTAAGGACTGTGAAGGACTTTAAAAACCCAGAATCATTTTGGTATAATACTGTCTAAAGGCAGTGTTATTAAAGGAATGATATTGCTGCTGCTGCTAAGTCGCTTCAGTCGTGTCCAACTCTGTGTGACCCCATAGACGGCAGCCCACTAGGCTCCTCTGTCCCTGGGATTCTCCAGGCAAGAACACTGGAGTGGGTTGCCATGGCATCAGCCTAATTAGCACCATGTTTCTAAAACTCAAGATGAGCTAATCTATGAAAATAAAGTATAGTGGTACTTCCCTGGCAGTTCAGCAGTTAAAACCCCACGCTTCCACTGCAAGGGGGCCATGAGTTCAATCCCTGATTGGAGAACTAAGATCTCGCATGACACATAGTGTGACCCAAAAAAAAAGAACGCGTTAGAGTGGGACGCCAGGAGGAGAGCATATAAACCAGGCAGCAGTGGAGACCAAAAAATTACATTTTTTGGCTGAGTTCCTGGGGATATGCAAACTTATTTTTTAATATCTCTAATTAGGGACTTTCTTTCCTTCCATAGACTGCCACTACTATTAGAAAAAACATATCCTTGGACCTCTAAAGTCTTGAGTTCAAATTCAGCTTTTCTTCTCACTGTGTAACTCTGAATGAGCTTCTCAATTTTTTGGACAGTATGTTTCATCATCTGCAAACAATGAATGAAAACATCAGTTACAGAACATTAGCGGGGATTCAGTGAAACCTTTATGAAATGGCTACTACGCTGGGCATCTTGCACCCCTGGCTACTTTGTTCTTTAAGTGTTTATTTACTCACTGTGGCACACAGACTCTCTAGTTGTGAGCTTAGTTGCTCCACGGCATGTGAGCTCTTAGTTCCCTGATCAGGGATCAAACCCAGACTGTAAGGCAAATTCTTAAATACTGCACCACCAGAGAAGTTCCTCTATTGGCTACTTTATTTTTTTTTAAACTTTTTACTTTGTATTGGGGTGTGGCCAATTTACAAAAAATGTTGTGATGGTTGAACTGTTCACAGGTGAACAGTGAAGGGACTCAGCTATATATATACATGTATCCATTCTCCCCCAAACTCCCACTCCATTCTCTCTCATGGCTACTCTAGATGTTGATTTTCTCTCCCTCAAATTGCTTCTAAACATATTCCAGTTTCAGAAGCCATTACAGTATCATCAGCTGAGAGGCTTACAGCCTGAGGAAACACTTACTGCTGCTGCTGCTAAGTCACTTCAGTCGTGTCTGACTCTGTGTGACCCCATAGACGGCAGCCTACCAGGCTCCCCCATCCCTGGGATTCTCCAGGCAAGAACACTAGAGTGGGTTGCCATTTCCTTCTCCAATGCATGAAAGGGAAAAGTGAAAGTGAAGTCGCTCAGTCATGCCCAACTCTTAGCGACCCCATGGACTGCAGCCTACCAGGCTCCTCTGTCCATGGGATTTTCCAGGCAAGAGTACTGGAGTAGGGTGCCATTGCCTTCTCCGGAGGAAACATTTAGGGCCTGGTTTACTTTAGGTAACAAATTCCTTGACTTAGTGGCTAAACAGCAACATCAAATTCCTCAAAGACAAAGCTGGAGAGAGGTGAACTTCTGGGATTGTGTGGAGTTGTTATCGAGTTTCCATTCAGCAGTTGTGCTGGGAACAACTCTGTCTTGTAGATATCCTCTTGAAGGGTACTTTATTTTTCCTTATTGTTGCTACAGATGTTTCCACAGCCTCCTATTCATTCAGGCATAAATGGTTTGAAATGGTTCTAAACACTCTAATAAGGTTTATTAATTCAGTTCAGTTCAGTCGCTCAGTCATGTCCAACCCTTTGTGACCCCAAGGACTGCAGCACGCCAGGCCTCCCTGTCCATCACCAACTCCCATAACTTGCTCAAACGCACGTCCATTGAGTCGGTGATGCCACCCAACCATCTCATTCTCTGTCATCCCCTTCTCCTCCCGCCTTCAATCATCCCAAGCATCAGGGTCTTTTCCAATGAGTCAGTTCTTTTCATCAGGTGGCCAAAGTACTGGAGTTTCAGCTTTAGCATCAGTCCTTCCAGTAAATATTCAGGACTGATCTCCTTTATGATTGACTGGTTTGATCTCCTTGCAGTCCAACGGACTCTCAAGAGTCTTCCCCAACATCACAATTCAAAAGCATCAATTCTTCGGTGCTCAGCTTTCTTTATAGTCCAACTCTCACATCCATACATGACTACTGGAAAAACCATAGCTTTGACTAGATGGACCTTAGTAGACAAAGTAATGTCTGTGCTTTTTAATATGCTGTCTAGGTTTGTCGTAGCTCTTCTTCCAAGGAACAAACATCTTTTAATTTCATGGCTGCAGTCACCATCTGCAGTGATTTGGGAGGCCAAAAAAATAAAGTCTGACACTGTTTCCATTGTTTGCCCATCTATTTGCCATGATGGGACCGGAAGCCCATCAGTGAACACCAGGAACAGTATGAAAAAGTACATTAATTAGGACAAGGCTTAGCTGATATAACAAAAATATACAATGACTTAAATAAGACAAAAATCATCTCTTTTCTCACTTAGTAGTTTGGAGGGGGATGGGGCAAGGCTGACAAGATAGCTCTGTCTTCACCATCAAGACATAGCTTCCACCTCTGAGTTCTGGGTAATATCATGCAGTGAGAAGGGCAGGGAACACACCAGACTCCTTTGAGTTGCAAAACTCATCAGTCATACATACTTCAGATCATAGCGCATTAACCAAATTTAGTCACATGGTCAGACCAGCTAGAAGGGAGACTGGGAAACGCAGCCTCATGCTGGAAGCCACATGTCCAATAAAAGCGCGGGAAGAGAAGAATAGTGAATATAAGGCAGGCCCACTAGCAACGTGTGCTCCACAAAACTGAGGAGGGAAAGTTGTCCAGATAGTTTGCCTCTTTATTCAGAGGCCAACTAAATTTTTGAAAGTCCAAACAACATACCTTTTAACATACAACAATGTGATATGGATCATGGTATGGATCAAAATGCCGTGAATAAAGACCCTAGCAACACAAATGGAAGCAGTAAGTATAAACCTCGTTTATACAACAGAAACTTGAGTCATTGACTCTTACTGGGGCCAAGCGATGTCTGGGAAAAGCTGAATATGCTGACCCAGAAAAGAGTTGGAGAAAAGAGCTGCGTTGGAACAATGACAGCGCTTAGCCTCAATCTTTTAAAAATTTAAAAATTATGGGGGTGGCCCCTGGAGCAAGCCTGGACCAGCCTGAAGAACTCTAGAAGAAGAAAGAGCCCCACTCTGACACAGAGTTTATGATTTATGAAACATCCGGTCAGATGAAGTGGCAACACCCCCTATTTGACTGTGAGAAAATACCTCTTGGGCCAAAGGATAGTAATTCCTATTTGTAGTCAAGAATGGGTTTTCCACACAGTTTTGCAAAGTATTATGGAAATCTTTTCCAAAATATTTAGAAGACTTTCATATGCTATTTTATTTCATTGTCTGCACTTCTTATTTATCTCACTCCTGCAGGAAATGCAGAATATTTTATCAAACCCTTATTCATGAATTTAAGAGTTTGTCTGATCTCACAAATGTTCTCATTTACAATTGGGTCTCCTCTCTGACTATAGAGAGATTTCCCCATTTTTTCTAACAAGTACAAGAGAATCCACAGGAATTTTTGATCTTTCAAGAATAAGAAGAAAACCACCAAAACACAAGCAAACCAATGTTTAAAATAGACAAAACTAAGAGGAAGTATATCCTTGAAATACTCGACAGAGGAACTGGGGAAATTTGCTATGAAATTGAAATAAGCTCTACCAGTTGTTTAAATTTTTAGATTAAAAAAAAATAAAATCCTGGACTAAAGCCAAAAAATTCAGTTCGGGACCCAGATAACCCAGTAGTTATGGTGAACTTGGACAAATCCCACACTGTCTTTGGACTTCCAATTTCTCATTTGTAAAATCAAGAAGTTGAAAAATATTTCTAAGATTTTTTTCTAATTTTAATCATCCATAAGTGTAGGCAACAGTTACTGAATTTTTTTAAAATTCCCAAATCACAAATGTCCCAGAATCACATTAATTTTTTTCCTACTTCACACCCAAATTAGCAAATGATAAATTCCCCCTAACAGTTAGGGGGAAATCCAGATTCTGAAGACATCTTGTAAAGTTAAAATTTGTAAAGGGAGAACTAAACTGTCTTCTCAGGAGCTTTCTAACCCTTAGAGACGCATGTAGAATTTTATTGATTCTTTGTGCCAAAAGGGTATTTGGATAATATGGCTATTCCCTCCAAATCTGGCCTATTTATGATTCATATCCTGCTGCCAGTAAAATGTTTATAGCAGATGATCTCCTCACTAACATTAGTTTCAAAGGATTAAAGCTAATTACGGCATTGGATCCCACATTGAATTTGCCCCAATGACATTATAGTGAACCCCTGGCTTCAGTCTCATCTCCTGAAGCATCAGTCCGTCTATCTTCCATGTAACTACCAGTGCTCTGCCTAAAGTGACGGTGCTTTGACAACTCCTGAAGTCCCACTCTGCGCCCTGTAAGCTATGCCATGACATTTCACTCCACCATGGCTTTACAAGTGCTGCATTCAACACCTTTTGAATCATCCTTCTCATGGCTGTAAGGAAACATTAGTGTTGATTCTCAACAGATCTTCCCTCTAGGCAGACACAGCCCAGGAGACAGATGTACTCGTGTTGTTTAAGTCGCTTTCGTCATGTCTGATTCTTTGCGACCTCACTGACTGTAGCCCATCAGGCTCCTTTGTCCATGGGATTCTCCAGGCAAGAATACTGAAGTGGGCTGCCATGCCCTCCTCCAGGGATCTTCCCAACCCAGGGATCGAACCCAGGTCTCTTATATCTCCTGCATTGGCAGGTGGGTTCCTTACCACCTAGCGCCACCTGGGAAGCCCTCAGATACAAAAAGTATAACAGAAGAAAATTATAGGCCCAGAAAAAGATGCCACCTTGTCAGGGTGGGAAGCAGATGTACCTCAGAGTGTGTGCTGGGTTCCAAGGCAGAAACTAAACAGTTGTGCCACATGGTCGAGTCTTTCTCATTCCCTAATTCCCCTCCTCCACCTTCTTATTGCCTTCCTCACAGTTCCTGATAATGGATAAAGAAGATGTGATACGCATACACAATGGAACACTACTCAGCCATAAAAAAGAATGAGATTATGCCATTTGCAGCAACATGGATGGACCTAGAGATTATCACATTAAGTGAAGTAAGTCATAAGAGAAACGTCAGTATCATACCATATTATTCATATGTGGAGTCTAATTTTTAAAAATGATACAAATGAATGTGTTTACAAAACAGAAAGAAATCTGAGTGATACTGGAAACAACCTCATAGTTATCAAAGGGCAAATGTGGTAGGGGTGTAAATCAGGAGCTTGGGGGTGAACACACACACTACTGTATATAAGATAGATAACCAACAAGGACTTACTGCATGGCACATGGAACTCCACTCAATATTCTGTGATAACCTATTTGAGAAAAGAATCTTAAAAGGAATGAATATATATATATATATATATACACATATTCACATATGGAGAAGGCAATGGCACCCCTCTCCAGTACCCTTGCCTGGAAAATCCCATGGACAGAGGAGCCTGGTAGGCTGCAGTCCATGGGGTCGCTAAGAGTTGGGTATGACTGAGTGACTTCACTTTCACTTTTCCTTTCATGCATTGGAGAAGGAAATGGTAACCCACTCCAATGTTCTTGCCTGGAGAATTCCAGGGATGGGGGAGCCCGGTGGGCTGCCATCTCTGGGGTCACACAGAGTCGGATACGACTGAAGCAACTTAGCAGCAGCAGTAAAGAATCTGCCTGCAATGCAGGAGACCCGGCTCAATCGCTGGGTCGGGAAGATCCCTGGAGGAGGGCATGGCAACCCCCTCTAGGGTTCTTGCCTGGAGAATCCCACGGACAGAGGAGCCTGGTGGGCTGCCGCCCATCGGGTGGCACAGAGTTGGACACGACTGAAGTGACTAAGCAGCAGCAGCAGCATTCACATATATGTGCTGTGTCCTTGAAACTGACACAACACTGGAAATTAACTACACTCCAATAAAATTTTAAAAAAGAAAGAACTGATAAAATCTCACCTTCTCTGGAAAGCCGTCCCTGTCTTTTCTACCTGCTCCACACTGACAGATGTCTTCTCCTCTGTACGCCCATGGTATCCCACACTTAGCTCTGCTACATCCCCTTCTGTTGTCACTGATCCCCAGTGTATCCCTTAATGCCCTCCTATTAGGACTAGTGCTTTGCTGACTGTTTCTCTCCAGTAAACTGTAGTTCCCTTGTGGGTAAAAAAAGAGTTATAGTTCATCTCTACCTGAGATGCCTAGGACAAGTTCTGGTTCCTTTAAGTACTTAGTAAATGCCTATTTAAAGGAAAATTTGTCTTGTTGATGTTAAAGCAGTTACAACATTTAACATCCATGCACCGAACCACCTAACACCTAACTGCCTAATGTAACATCAAACGTTGACTCATGTCCCAAACATACCTATTATGCATTGCCTTTTCAAAGAAAGACAGCGGATTAATAACTTATTTCCTTTTGAATTAGGATGAAAGTTTCATTTTCTGTTAAAAATTTCAGAAGTGCAACCTACAAAATAATTAGATTTCTTTTGCCTTCTCTTTCTGTAAATTTCCCTGCTCCCACATCTCCCCAAACTCAATCTTTCCCCCAAACCAGCTACACTCAAAAATGAAGAACTGATCCCTCTTGACTAAGAAAAGTTTAGCCCTTTACACAGAACTGGAAATTCCCTGTTTCCAGAGATTAACAATCTAAATGGATATAAATCATCTGCTATCCATTAGTAAGGACAAAGGCATCTACCAAATGTGAAGTAGTGGGGCTTAACTCAAGGTTTCTCAGCTGCGACACCAAAGACACTTTGGGCCAGAAAATTCATTACTTGAAGGGTCATGTTGTGCCTTGTGGGCTGTTTTGGCGTGGTCCCTCTCAGTGCCGGCAGCAGTCTCCCAGTTGTAACAATCAAAAATACCTCTAGACATTGCCAAAACAGCCCTGGTGGGGAAAATTGCCTCTTGTTGAGAACCACTGCCCTTAGTATACTCAGAAGATAGATTTATCAGGCTTTAAAGCCACTCATATGAGTAACAAATCCCAACTCCATCACTTAAGAGCCACGTGCTCTTATTTGAGCACGTCACTTAAGCCCTTCAAGCTTTAGTCTCTTCATGTAAACAATGGTGCCAGCAAAACTCATTTTTACAGCTCTTGGAAGACTAAATGGAAAAATGTACATGAAATGCTTAGCATAGTACCTGGTATGTGGCAAGTTCTTAATAGATAATATTTATTATTGTTAGTTATTGCTTACAAAAAGTATCAAATTTGATGGGATTAAAATATCACTAAATGTACCCTTGGATTGTGTCAATCATAACAGATCGTATTTTGTCTTGTTTTGCTTGTTTTTAGTGGAGGACCTTTTTTTTACTTTTTAGCAAGATTAGCAATAATAAGGCTTTCCTATGGGCTCACATAGTAAAGAATCTGCCTGTAATGCAGGAGATTCAGGTTCCATCCCTGAGTTGGAAAGATCCCCTGGAGAAGAGAATGGCAACCCACCTCAGTATTCTTGCCTGGAGGATTCCATGGACAAAGTAGCCTGGCAGTCTACAGTTCATGGGGTCGCAAAGAGTCAGACACAATTGAGCAACTAACACACACACAATGTACCCTAATACAAATGTAATCCCAAAAACATTTGATTTTTAAAGAGTTCAAAATGGATTCAGGCTCTTACTATTCTTTCATGGCCTCACTGTGAACATCAAGAGTTACTGCTGTACAGTTGAAGAAAGCACAGCGAAGCCTCAGAAAGTAGGATTAAAGAGAGAAAACGTTTCTAGTTCTAGGAGAGAATCCAGTTGTGCTCCAATATCTATGCTCCCCCACTTCCCCAGGGATAACAATTTTTAAAAGTTAACAACTTCCAATATAGTCATGTTTCCCAGACTCCTTCCCAAGTAGGAGCAAGCCATGTGACAAAGTTCTGGTGAGTGGAATATAAGCAGAACTTGTAGGAACAGCTGCTGAGATGTGTCTTTAAAGGAAGAGGATCTGCTCCTTCTTTATCCATTCTGCTGCTCGGAAGACTGATGCAATAGCAGGAGCACCAGTTAGGACCATGTTTGCAAGAACCACTCCCAACAGCTGCTCAAGTGGAAAATGGGACACACCCTGGGTCCCAGATATCTGTAGTATGGTCCTGCCATGGACGTGTGCTCAGTCACTTCAGCTGTGTCTGACTCTGTGACCCCATTGACATAGCCCACCAGGCTCCTCTGTCCAAAGGATTTTCCTGGAAGAATACTGGAGTGGGTGGCCAGGCCTTCCTCCAGGGGATCTTCCCAACCCACGGATTGAACCTGTGTCTCCTGCACTGCAGGCAGATCCTTTACCACTGAGCCACCAGGAAGCCCTCTAGCAACTCTAAGCTAACTACACTTTGACTTTAAAGAGAGAGAAAACTTCAATCTTATTTAAGCCACTATTATTTTTGAATTGTTATAAGTCATAGCCAAACAGATCTAATGTTTAGCACTAAATTAAAAGCACGATACCAAGCAGTGAGCAAGTTACTCTACAGCTTGATGTCTGATAAAATTCTTCTTCTGATACCCAGCCAATCCAATTTGTAGCCCTTGGCCACATGACTGAAAATTCAAAATGCTGGTCCATGACTCTTTTATAAAGAATTTTGGATGAAATTAGCTCCAACTAGAACTAACCAGGGCC
The DNA here is from genome assembly GCA_006408695.1 of Aepyceros melampus. Classification (NCBI taxonomy): domain Eukaryota; kingdom Metazoa; phylum Chordata; class Mammalia; order Artiodactyla; family Bovidae; genus Aepyceros; species Aepyceros melampus. The sequence continues at coordinate 101,411 of SJXQ01003241.1, forward strand.
TTCTCTGGTGGCTCAGATGGTAAAAAATCTGCCTGTAGGGCAGGAGACCCAGTTTCAATCCCCGGGTCAGGAAGATCCTCTGGAGAAGGGAATGGCTACCCACTCCAGTATTCTTGCCTGGAGAATTCCATGGAGAATGAGTCTGGTGGGCTACAGTATGGAGGAGCCTGGCGGGCTGTAGTCAAACAAAGAGTCAAACAGGACTAAGCAATTAACACTTTCACTTTCAGAACTAACCAGTTGTAGAAATGAGAGTGAACATAGTTTTACCTAAAGTTTGCAATCTAAGTTTTTTTGTGAAAGCCTATTAAATCTGAAACCTTAAGAATGTAAAGGCCAACTGCTTCTGTGACCAAACTGAACCCTTTTTAAAAGGAACTGTAGACGTAACAGGAGATATATCTGCTTTCAGTTTCTCTCGTATGAAAGTTTTCTGACAGAGGAAGTCAGCCTAGTAACAAAGATCACATCCTAGGTGTTGCCTTCCCAACAAGTCCATTTTCTAGGTAAGTAAGCGGGATGGTTAGCCAAGAGGCTGAATTTTCTCCCCTACATTTATATGTTGAGGTTCTAAACCCCAGTATGTCAGAATGTGACTAAATTTGGAGATAGGATATTTAAAGGGGTAATTAAGTTAAAATGAAGACATTAGGATGGTCACAATTCAGTATGGCTGGTGTCTTTATAAGACGAGAAGATTAGGATATAGATATGACCATGGTGCAGGAGGGAGGCTTTCCAGGTGGCACAGTGGGTAAAGAATCCGCCTGCCAATGCAGGAGGCGCAAAATGTTCAAGTTCAACCCCTGGGTGGGAAGATTCCCTGGAAGAGGAAATGGCAACCCACTTCAGTACTCTTGCCTGGGATATCTTATAGACAGAGGCGCCTGGTGAGTGACAGTCCATAGGGTCGCAAAGAGTCAGACATGACCAAGCACACACACACACACACACATACAAGACCATTGGGAAAACAGATGGAAGAGACAGGGAGAAGATGGTCATCCAGAAGCCAAAGGGAGCAGCTGCAGACACCTTGATCTTAGACTTCTTGACTCCGGAATTTCAGAGAAACAAATTTGTATTATTTAAGCCACCCTCTCTGGGGTGCTTCCTAATGGTAGCCCTGGGAAATTAATATAGGTAGGCAGAGTGATAAACAGCACACAGCAGTATGTAAGTAAAAGACAAGCTTTAGTTTCAGAAACCATGAGTACATGAGTCCTTCAGCTCTGCTTCTTCAAAGGGATATTCACCAGAAACAAATAGACCAGACGCTTGCTTGTTTGGAGAGGGAATTGTATTGCCAAAGAAACCACGAGCCTGGCCTGACAAAGCTTGTGATCATTTGAGCCCTAAAGCAACCCCTGGAAACCCAATCCTCCGCCACACTCTGAAGAGTCTGCTTCAGATGTGGTCAGGGAGGATCACAGAGAAAGAGAGCTCCTCCCCGAAAGTCAGAACCCAGAGCCACCAGATGCGCTACGTGGGAGACGGACTCCTCCTCACTCCCTCTTTCCTCTAGTCCAGCAGGATCTGATAACTGCTACAGCCTGATGACTGAGCAGAATTTGCATTCTCTCCTTTTCCAAATCAGAGCTTTTGCTACAGTTAAAACGTAACTACTACTGATGAGATGAGACCAGAAAAGCAGGGATCTGAAAGAAACCCTATTCTGATCTCATAGAAGGGACCAAGCATCACCCTGAATTCTGAACCTGGACTTCTATAACTGGGTGGTAATTTTCAACTGAATCCCTTGGCAGGGGGAGGGGTGAGTATACTCTGTGTGTGAAAAAGATGCATGTAGTATTTTAGATTTCCAACTGGACAGACCACAGTAGAAGATTTTTGGATGTCTCTTAATGTGTCCTCCATTTCTTCCTTATTATTCAGTTCAGTCACTCAGTCGTGTCTGACTCTTTGAGACCCCATGAATCGCAGCACACCAGGCCTCTCTGTCCATCACCAAATCCCAGAGTTCACTCAGATTCACGCCATCGAGTCAGTGATGCCATCCAGCCATTTCATCCTTGGTCGGCCCCTTCTCCTCCTGCCCCCAATCCCTCCCAGCATCAGAGTCTTTTCCAATGAGTCAACTCTTCAAATGAGGTGGCCAAAGTACTGGAGCTTCAGCTTCAGCATCATTCCTTCCAAAGAAATCCCAGGGCCGATCTCCTTCAGAATGGACTGGTTGGATCTCCTTGCCGTCCAAGGGACTCTCAAGAGTCTTCTCCAACACCACAGTTCAAACACATCAATTCTTCAACGCTCAGCTTTCTTCACAGTCCAACTCTCACATACATACATGACTACTGGAAAAACCATATTATTAGAAGCCCGAAATTTTACCTAGGTACATGGCTGCCCAAACATCTCTCAGCTTCCCCTGCAAACAAGTGTGACTTGTGATTAGGTCCCAATTGTGGAGTATAAGCAGACATGATGTGTAGAACTTTGGAGGTGTGTTCTTAATGGTAGTGAGCATGTCCTTTCCTGTTTCTCTTTCCTATTTCACGAAACCTGAAAGTAAGGGCTATGTTTCATCCATGAAGATGAGGGTCACAGACCCATTTCACCAACTTTGATGAGATGGACAGCTGGAGGCAACCTGTGTCCCCGATGACTGAGAATCCATCATTTTGGCCTCTGTTTCTATACTTTTATATCAGAGAAAAATTAATATATATCTTCTTTGAACCAGTGATATTTTGGGGTCCCTATTATTCATGACAGAATCTAAGCTCAACTAATACACCTACCTTATGGGTTTCCTTTTAGCTGTAGACCTGGAAAAAAAAAATAATAAGAAAAGAATAAGAACTCAGGCAGAAAATTATTATATGATTCTTAACAATTCAATTCCCCTGACCCCTTGAAGAAATATGTCACTTATGCTCTGCCTATGTATATTGCAAATGAGTCTGAGAAAAGCGAAGGAGACAGAGTAGGAAGTTGAATCAAAAATGGAAGAGATGTTACAGAGGCTGGGTGATTTGTTCAGAAGCAGACCAGTGTGCTCAGCTCCCTGAATACCTTCTTCATAGGAAGTCAAAGGAAAGAGGCTTGAAAAAGATGGAAAAGAAATCCAGAGATGCATCCTGAAATGGGCTATGCCAGTTTGCCCAGTTACTCAGATCCGTCTTCTTCTATAGGTCATCTCAAAGTGAAACGATGACTTTCCCGAATTTTAAATTTGGTTCTGAGGTAAAGGAAAGGGAAATGCCATTTTGTCGGTAAAGCGTTCCCTGAAGCACGCACGCTCACCCAAGAGGGCTATGGCTCTCGCCCACACGATTCCCATGGCTACTGATGTGTTGTAAAGCCTCAGCCATCATAGAGCATCTTTCAGTGACTCCACAGGCCCTCACACTGTTTAGAAACCATCCTGGGGATCCCACAGCTATGGTTACCACAAATAAAATGTGTCCTCATCTGCATCGGAACCGCATGATCATTTTCATAGACCCCAGTAGCCATAGAGACATATTGTTTAGCCCAGCAATTTGGAATCGTAACTACATAAATCAGTAACTGTTTGGGTCTGGAGTTTTGGAGCTGGAAGTAGAGGAGAAGCATGAACTCTTTTTCGAAGAAATTGCCTGAATTCAATTAGAAGTCACTGCAGTGACCCAAATGAACCCGCTTCTTGTTCTAGCCTGCTATATTAACGACGTTACGTTTTGCCCCTAGCAGCAAGGCTGGTTACGGCCTAATTTAAATCCCTTACACAGTATAATTCTCTGCTAAGTGGGATAAAGAGCACATGGTCTCAGTCACCTGCTAAACATATGACATGGAGTGTAAATTCATTTATTTAAATCTTAATATTAAAAGACATTCTTGAATTTAAATCATCCGATACCGAGTTATGACTTCAATCCAAAACAGACATGCCCTAGAGAGCTAAGAGACCTTTTCATAGACAAAGAAGGCTTCTAACCTGCTCACAATTAGCTATTACATGCTACTAGGGGTTGTTTAATTGGTACTGCCACTCTCAATTAACCAGCGACAAGTGAATAGAAGAGTGAGTAATCAAATTAGGTGCACATGTTACCGATTATGTCCTAGGGAGTGTAATGAAATAGTATGTTTTGCTTTGCTTTTCCTTTCTTCTCTAGCTCCAAGAAGTTACATAAATTAAAGTTGTGAGAGAACAGAGCTCAAACATAACTTTTTTCTTCTAAGTGTAAGAAAACCATGTGCCTCAGAGCTCCTGCATCTTCAGCTATATTCCAGCGTTCACTCTGTAGCGGAACTGATCAGGACTCCTGAGGCCACCAAAATGACCCAGTGAAGCTCTTTTGTGATTCATCTATAAGGCTCATTCTTCTTTTCTTCACTGAGCAATACCACAGATCATCTAGCCAAAAGACAAAATTCCCCTCCTGTTCACTAAAAAGCAAGGATATTCAGTTTCTCTGCTGTGATTCACTAGGTTTCTGATTGATAGTGTGTTATTGGGGAAGCGGAAGGGAAAGAAAAGAAAGCCACAGTGCATTTCCCTAGAATTGCATTTTAAATTTGAATTTCCTGGACTGGACAGCTTTAAAATGTATATTTAAATATACCTACATATTTAAATATAGATCATTTTAGATGAGGGGGTTGTACCAAGCCCTTGATATAATTTAAGCATGAATGAAAGATATAAACAGAATGGGTCCAATTAAATATTAATCCTGTGTCCTAGCTTTATTTGTAGTAAGAAAGAACTACAGGAATCCAGATACATTTGGAAACTATGATTTTTTTCCCTACAAATATCATCCAGCTCGTTCTAGATTCAATTAAAATAACTGACTTCCTGTAGCTGTGTTTCTGGTTGTTCCACAGATTATGAAACAGTAGGAGAATTTGCATGACTCTAAACTAACCCTTGGAGCATGGAGATATCATAAGGTGCAGTTGATCTAAAAGTGAAATAAGTTTCAGTGACTGACCTTTCCTACACTTACCAGGAATGCTGAGAATTTGAGTCTTCCACTTATGGGAGAGGCCAAATCAAGAGTTCCTAACTTTCTCAAGCACAGAGACAGGCATGTAGATCAGCAGTCCACGGCCTTTTCAGTAAGGGCCAGAGAGTGAATACAACATCACTGTTGCAACCATCCAACTCTGCCTGTATAGTGGAAGCAGCCATAGATAATATGTAAACCAGAGTATGACTGTGTTCCAATAAAACTTTATTAATATTTACAAAAGCAGACTGAAGACAAGATTCGGCCCTTGGGTCTACAGTTTGATTCTGTTTTAGATCTAAATCCTCTGATTCTCTCTGATCATTTTAAATTTTCCTCATCACTCCAGAAAATAATTAGAGGGACTTTCATGTCATAGAGTAGAAGTTCAGATTTGAAAGAAGTGTCTAGAATTATTGGGGAGCTTGATTTTAAAAAGTTGATTCACATGCCCTCCCCATAAATTTTAACTTAAAAATTCTTACATGGGTCACAGAAATGTGAATTTCCTAAAACTCCCCAAGTTGATTTTGATTCAAAGTCAGATTTGTGATTTCTTAATCTAGATAATATTCCCAGCTTTTCCAATAACTTTCTAATGTAAGGAGTATCACATATTCTGTTAGGGTAATTAATGCTTCCCTTGTAAGTCAGTTGGTAAAGAATCTGCCTGCAGGGCAGGAGACCAGCATTCAATTCCTGGGTAGGAAAGATCCCCTGGAGGAGGACATGGCAATCCACTCCAGCATTCTTGCCTGGAGAATCCCAAGGACAGAGGAGACTGGCAGAGTACAGTCCATCGGGTTGCAAGAGTCGGATACAACTCAGCAACTAAACCAATGCTAGCTACTACAATAGCAAATTCCAAATCTCAGACTCTTTACTCAGTAAAAATTTATTTCTGTCTCACAGTCACTCTCCTCTATCTTACAGTTATGCAATCTGGAACTGTGTATGTGTGTGGTGGTGGGGTGGTAAAAAGAAATGAAGGAAGCAAACCATCTCGATTTCTTAGCCCAAACGTGACGCAAGGAACTTCTGCTCCCATTTCATTGGCCAAAACTAGTCATGTGTCTTTAACCTTAATTGCAACAATGGCTGGGGAAAAGACAGGAGTATATAATGCTTGGTGAGCTCTACGTGTCTCTGACACACCTGCCATATTTTTATCTGACTCATTATATGTGATTCTAGGATCCTACCTGCCTTCTCCAGACCACACAGAAAGAGCAGATGCTCAGAAAGCACCTATTAAAGTCTGAGCAATTGTGAACAGACAATTCATAGTTGTTACTTGCATCTAGCTTTTTGTAAAGATTAGACACTTGAAATTCTGGAATGGAGCTTATTTTTATAAATCAACTATTGGTTTTGGGGTTGTTTTTTTTTTAATTAGCTGGAAATTCACTGTGTGAATCCAGGGCTTTTGTGATCTCTGCCCTCTGAGTTAGATACACAGAGATAGGTGTCATGGCAAAAGAAAACAGTAATTAGCAGATTGCCCTCATGTTTACAGTTACAAAGGTTGGATGTTGGTTTAATTTAATTAAATGGAGAAGGAAATGGCAACCCACTCCAGTAGTCTTGCCTGGAGAATCCCATGAATGGAGGAGCTTGGTGGGCTACAGTCCACGGGTCGCAAAGAGTTGGACACGACTGAGCGACTTCACTTTCTTTCTTTCTTTCTTTCTTTCTTTCTTTCACTTTCACTTTAATTTAAGTAATATTGTATGTTTCCATGATACTCAATGTTAGAAAATTAAGAAGAGATGTAGAGACGGCCTTCTCCAATTCAGTAGCCAGAGCAGCTAATTCTCCATTTTCAAAAGTGGGGGAAAATATCTAAATGGGAGGAATCTGCTTGAATATTTAGAGACACAGACATTATTTTTAAAGTTATAGCCCTCTTTAAAAAACAAACAAAAAAAGAGGCTTCCTGGCTTCCTTATCAAAAAGGAGGGGAAAAAATGCTATCAGTCTCTAAGCTCTTAGAAGAGAAAATGGGGATTTCTACTAAAGTGATACAGAGTTCAACTAGATGTTTGAAAAAGTCCCAAAATATTTAGGGCAACTAAGTCTTTCCTGCATAGAAATTAAGAGAGCATTTGAAACCCTGAGATTAAGGAAGGTTTATGGTTGATGGTCTCTGTGTTTGAGTGTCTCCTGAGGAGGTACGGGTCAGCAGTGGCCTGCCACAGGGACAGGAGCTCTGGGTGTGGCAGAGTGGGTCTGGCATAAGCCCCCTTGGAGGAGGTCGCCATTAACCCCATCATAGAGCTGCCAGAACTTACACAGGACTGGAAAATAGACTCCTGGAGGGCACAAACAGAACCTTGTGTGCACCAGGACCCAGGAGAAAGGAGCAGTGACCCCACAAGAGACTGACCCAGCCTTGCCTGTGAGTGTCCAGGAGTCTCCAGCGGAGGCGAGGGTCGGTGGTAGCCTGCTGCAGGGTTGGGAGCACTGAGTGTAGTGGTACATGCATGGGACCTTTTGAAGGAGGTCACCGTTATCTTCATTACCTCCACCATAGTTTAGAAAGTGAAGTTGCTCAGTCGTGTCCAACTCTTTGCAACCCCATGGACTGTAGCCTACCAGGCTCCTCCATCCATGGGATTTTTCAGGCAAGAGTACTGGAGTGGGTTGTCATTTCCTTCTCCAGGGGATCTTCCTGACCCAGGGATAGAACACAGGTCTTCCCCATTGCAGGCAGAGGCTTTACCATCTGAGCCACCAGGGAAGTAAATAGCAGGGAGGGAACACAGCTCCACCCATTAACAGAAAATTGGATTAAAGATTTACTGATCATGGCCCCACCCATCAGAACAAGACCCAGTTTCCCCCTTAGACAGTCTCTCCCTTCAAGAAGCTTCCATAAGCCTCTTATACTTCTCTATCAGAGGGCAGACAGATTGAAAACCACAATCACAGAAAACTAACCAAACTGATCACATAGACCACAGCTTTGTTTAACTTGATGAAACTATGAGTCATGCAGTGTAGGGCCACCCAAGAGGGATGGGTCATGGTGGAGAGTTCTGACAAAATGTGGTCCACTGGAGAAGGGGATGGCAAACCACTTCAGTATTCTTGCCTTGAGAACCCCATGAACAGTATGAAAATGCAAAAAGATAGGATACTGAAAGATGAACTCCCCAGGTCATTGGTGCCCAATATGCTACTGGAGATCAGTGGAGAAATAACTCCAGAAAGAATGAAGAGACAGAGCCAAAGCAAAAACAACATCCAGTTGTGGATGTGACTGGTGATTGAAGTAAAGACTGATGCTATAAAGAGCAATATTGCATAAGAACATGGAATGTTAGGTTCATGAATGATGGCAAGGGTGAATGTTGACGTTCTAGGAATCAGCAAACTAAAATGGACTGGAATGGGTGAATTTAACACAGATGACCATTATATCTACTACTATGGGCAAGAATCCCTTAGAAGAAATGGAGTAGCCATCTTGGTCAACAAGAGAGTCCAAAATGCAGTATTTGAGTGCAATCTCAAAAATGACAGAATGATCTCTGTTCATTTCCAAGGCAAACCATTCAATATCACGGTAATCTAAGTCTATGCCCAGACCAGTAAGGCTGAGGAAGCTGAAGTTGAATGGTTCTATGAAGACCTACAAGACCTTTTAGAACTAACACCCAAAAAAGATCTCCTTCTCATCATGGGGGACTAGAATGCAAAAGTAGGAAGTCAAGAAACACTTGAAGTAACAGACAAATTTGGCCTTGGAATATGGAATGAAGCAGAGCAAAAGCTAATAGAGTTTTGCCAAGAGAACGCACTGGTCATAGCAAACACCCTCTTCCAACAACACAAGAGAAGACTCTACACATGGACATCACCAGATGGTCAACATCGAAATCAGATTGATTATATTCTTTGCCGCCAAAGATGGAGAAGCTCTATACAGTCAGCAAAAACAAAAAAGACTGGAAGCTGACTGTGGCTCAGATCATGAACTTCTTACTGAAAAATTCAGACTTAAATTGAAGAAAGTAGGGAAAACCACTAGACCATTCAGGTATGGAGTGGGATTTGACCTAAATCAAATCCCTTATGATTATACAGTGGAAGTGAGAAATAGATTTAAAGGACTAGGTCTGATACACAGAGTGTCTAATGAACTATGGACGGAGGTTCATGACACTGTACAGGAGGCAGGGATCAGACCATCCCCAAGAAAAAGAAATGCAAAAAAGCAAAGTGGCTGTCTGAGGAGGCTTTACAAATAGCTGTGAAAAGAAGAGAAGTGAACAGCAAAGGAGAAAAGGAAAGATATAAGCATCTGAGCGCAGAGTTCCAAAGAATAGCAAAGAGAGATAAGAAAGCCTTCTTAAATGATCAGTGCAAAAAAATAGAGGGAAACAATAGAATGGGAAAGACTAGAAATCTCTTCAGAAAATTAGAGATACGAAGGGAACATTTCATGCAAAGATGGGCTTAATAAAAGACAGAAATGGTCTGGACCTAACAGAAGCAGAAGATATTAAGAAGAGGTGGCAAGAATACACAGAAGAACTGTACAAGAAAGTTCTTCACGATCCAGATCATCACGATGGTGTGATCACTCACCTAGAGCCTGGAATGTGAAGTCAAGTGGGTCTTAGGAAGCATCACTATGAACAAAGCTAGTGGAGGTGATGGAATTCCAGTTGAGCTATTTCAAATCCTGAAAGGTGATGCTGTGAAAGTGCTGCACCCAATATGCCAGCAAATTTGGAAAACTCAGCAGTGGCCACAGGACTGGAAAAGGTCAGTTTTCATTCCAATCCCGAAGAAAGACAATGCCAATGAATGCTGAAACTACTGCACAATTCCACTCATCTCACATGCTAGTAATGCTCAAAATTCTCCAAGCCAGGCTTCAGCAATACGTGAACTGTGAACTTCTTGATGTTCAAGCTGGTTTTAGAAAAGGCAGAGGAATCAGAGATCAAATTGCCAACATCCACTGGATCATCAAAAAAGCAAGAGAGTTCCAGAAAAACATCTATTTCTGCTTGATTGACTATGCCAAAGCCTTTGACTGTGTGGATCACAATAAACTGTGGAAAATTCTGAAAGAGATGGGAATACCAGACCACCTGACCTGCCTCTTGAGAAATCTGTGTGCAGGTCAGGAAGCAGCAGTTAGAACTGGACATGGAACAACAGACTGGTTCCAAATAGGAAAAGGAGTGTGTCAAGGTGTCTATTGTCACCCTGCTTATTTAACTTCTATGCAGAGTACATCATGAGAAACGTGGGCTAGATGAAGCACAATCTGGAATCAAGATTTCCGGGAGAAATATCAATAACCTCAGCTATGCAGATGACACCACCTTTATGGCAGAAAGTGAAGAAGAACTTAAGAGCATCTTGATGAAAGTGAAAGTGGAGAGTGAAAAAGGTGACTTAAAGCTCAACATTCAGAAAACGAAGATCATGGCATCTGGTCCCATCACCTCATGGCAAATAGATGGGAAGACAGTGGAAACAATGGCAGACTTTATTTTTGGGGGCTCCAAAATCACTGCAGATGGTGACTGCAGCTATGAAATTAAAAGATACTTACTCCTTGGAAGGAAAGTTATAACCAAGGAGCATATTTAATATGACCAGACGGCATATTAAAATGCAGAGACATTACTTTGCCAACAAAGGTCCATCTAGTCAAGGCTATGGTTTTTCCAGTGGTCATGTATGGATGTGAGAGTTGGACTGTAAAGAAAGCTGAGCACTGAAGAATTGATACTTTTAAACTGAGGTGTTAGAGAAGACTCTTGAGAGTCCCTTGGACTGCAAAGAGATCCAACCAGTCCATCCTAAAGGATATCAGTCCTGAATGTTCCTTTGAAGGACTGATGCTGAAGCTGAAACTCCAATACTTTGGCCACCTGATGCAAAGAGCTGACTCATTTGAAAAGACCTTGATGCTGGGAAAGACTGAAGGGCAGGAGAAGAAGGGGATCACAGAGGATGAGATGGCTGGATGGCATCACCAACTCGATGGACATGAGTTTGGGTGGACTCCGGGAGTTGGTGATGGACAAGGAGGCCTGGCGTGCTGCAGTCCATGGGGTCACAAAGAGTCAGACAGGACTGAGCGACTGAACTGAACTGATGGTTCTCGAAGGAGGAACTAGTGACGCACTTGGTGAATTATGGTTTGCAATTGTCCACACGCACAATCTGCTTATTCAAAGTAAAAAGAAATACTAATCAGTAAAAGATATTGTTTTTCAATACACAGCCCTTATTCAGTATAAACTGTGATCTTTAGTATACACAGGATGGTTTTCTGTAACAGACCTGTGAATTATCACTAAATAAAGTTGGTATTTAAACCTTGCCTCTTAACCTCTCATCTCAGAGCCCATATCTGAATCCCTCGTTTATTATCCTGATATCTCTCTCACCACAGCTATGTTTCAATTGATACAGCAGTCTCAGTCTTTCAGAATAATGTCACCTTGAAGAAAGTGAAAAGCATTGTATTTGTTTAGCCAGTGTGATAGTATTTGGCTGTGTGACCATTCCCAAAGGATCTTGGTTTACTTACAACTACAGATATGACAAGACGGTCTGCAATAATTTCAAGTGTTAGACTCTATCTAAATGCTGAAAACCCTTCCATAATTGTACAAACACACACAACCTGGCAAATAAACAGCCTTTTAAAATATAATGGAGTTAATTCAATGGCTCCATTCCCCGAGAAACTATATGTTGCCAACAACTGTTATAGCACTATGGTTTAAAATCAGTGTCTCTCTCAGAATCTTCAATCCAACAGCTTTTAAAGAAAATAAAACAAGATTTCTAGGCTATTAAGCTGGGAAGAACATCCTTATGCATATGGAAAAAGTGGAGGTTTTCGTGGGGGCTTTTTCTTTCTGTATTTTCTTTAGAATATTTACATGCTTGAAGACTTTATGTCTCACAGTGACAGAAAACTTCCATACAAGATTCATTCTCAGTAGAAAGTAGATCAATAATCCTTCTATAGATAAGAATTTCAGACAGAACAATTATCTAATAAACGTACTTAAACTGCCAGCTAAAAATGATTTAACATGCAGAAATCACGAGTTTATCATTCACACATCACAAAGCCTAGAACAAGTACTCCATAACTACATAGTTTACAGATAGAATTTGATTAAAATTTATTACAAACAAATGATTTTTCTCCTGATTTCAAGATCAACAGGAAGATTCTGAGATTTTACCACCTACTTAGGGCCACTGGGTCATAAGTCACAGATACTTAGAACAGATGTGATCTTGAGGGATTATCTAAAATAGCTTCACTTTACAGATGAAGAAAGGGGCTTGTGAAAAGAGTGAAATTCAGGGTGGATTTCCTCCAGTCTGATTGTATATGGCTCTACTCCCACATCCCCCATTTTCCAGCTGTGGATCAGCAGCAGAGGGTCGATTTCCATCTACCCTTTGGGAAACTAGTAACTAGAAAGTGGTTTGAGTGATAGGCATTTATAGCAGTCCTAAAGAAACAAGGCTTGTTAATTTCAAAATAACCCAACTGTTATTCATAATGTGTGGAATGGCAACTTTTTGCTCATCTGTTGAAATGTAATTGCCTTAAAAATAACAAATATTTTCCATTTGTCCCTAACTCATTCTTGTTAACAGTGAGAAATGACTCATTGAGAAATGACTTTTGACAGCTTCCAGCTGCCTGGTGGATTTTTATCACTGACTTTTACTGGGTCAAGGAGCAGCCATGTGTAACCCTCCGGGGCCATTATTGGCTATAAACTCTGTGGCAACTGCACTTGCTACATCATTCATTTAATTGGTTCAAGACAAATACCAGGGAGACCAAAGTTAACATGCTCACAGACAGGATGCCTCATCACAAGCAGGAAAGAGAAATATTAATATCGTATCTGCCATAGGAGAACATGTAGATGGACTGAATCAAATCCATTACTGACACCACAGCTTAATGCCAAGAGCATGACCTACTGATAAGGAGCCTGTTGCACTTTTATTTCTATATTTAAAAGCCTGCATATATGTTTCAACAGAATTATACAAAACTGAATCTTTTGAGTCATGAGATTCTGGAGCTCTAACGTATTGTTTCACAAGTGAAAAAGGGGATCAAATTTGAAGTATTTACTCAAGATCACACAACTGGTTAACAGCAGAACTCAAGGGAGAACTCATTTCTCCTGATACCTGTTCCAGTGGGGTTTTTTGTTACATTTATGGTTCAGGAGGCTGACGGGCTGCAGTCCATGGGGCCCAAAAAGTCAGACACAGCTGAGGACACCCGCACACACATAGTTCTTTAATACTTCTAACAAGTTCATGCAGTAAAATGATCTTGCATGATAACCCCATTGTAATTGTATTCTAATCTGGTTGGAATCTATCCCTGATGAGTCTCTTCTATTGGAAAGTCCTGTGATGGCTTATGGCTGTAACATCTCTTTTCTCTTCAATAAAAAACTAGCTTAAAACAGAGTGACAAATTTTTTGTTCTGGTCAATTGTGTTAATAATGCCTGACATAAATATCATTTTGTCAGAGTGAAAGAAATATAAGGAAAATAGTTTAAATTTCCTTTTGTGAGGTTGTAATGTTGATCCTGCAATGATTTCCTTTTGAAGCATGGCCCATGCTTTCACTTTGAAATGCTTATGGAATCTGAGGAAAAAGAATGACCTGAATTTAAGGTTAAACTTGAGTTTAAAAAAAAAAAAAGCAGAGAGATAAGATCAAAGGCAGAATCATCCCTCGGGGCCTGAAGATCTCTCAGGAAAAACAGTTCTCTTCCTCTAAAACCTCATCAGGCAGAATGAAGCAAATGTACAGCTCTTTGCTCAGCCAGATACAATCAAAACATTACATTCTAGTCAATAGAACAGGAATTTCCACAAAATTGATAAGGACAGACTGATGGGTAGAGGTCAAATGAGTCCTTTAGAACTTCTGTGAGTATAATTTTCTCCCTCTCTCTTTTTATTTATTTCCAGAATATAGTGATTAAGACTATAGTATGAAAGAAAAATGTCCCACTGAGTCACAAAGCTAAGAACGTCTGCAGTCACTGTCCTAACGTAAGTTTCTTGTGTATTCTTATAGCTGTGCTGATTCACAGCTTCCCACATTCCCACATACACTGACGGGATAGCAGAAAAGAGCATCTCCCTCTTCCGGTTAATTATAAAATCTGTGCATAAAAAAAAAAAAGAGTCATATGGTTGCTTCAGACAAGTTGGATTTTTTTTTTATATTTACAGAAATTAAGTTCTCCCAATTAAAATATTTTATAATGAGTCATTTTCGGGTGGAGGAAGATAGCATTGTGGTAAGAAAAGAAACTCCCTCTGGTTTGATATTTTTAAAAACCACAAAAGATTCTTCCAATGGATGAGCTAAACTCCCAAGTTGTGAACCAAAGAACTGAATGGCACAGGCAGGGAGACCCTGCTGTGACAGTCAGCCACACAGCGTACTTCCATGGGTGTTATGCTCTTCCCTACACTTTCTCTCAAGCTGAGGGGAGGGAAACGGACCTTTATTTAGTTCTCACTACATGTTGTGCCAGAGGCAATCATCTCCTGGATGCCTTTCCACCTCATTGTGAGTCTGTGGTATATGATGCCCTCCTCTGTATACAGAGAAGAAAGGTCCAGCCAGGGGAAAGTGGCCTAAGATATACTAATTACATCAAGCGTATTCATTCAACAAACATGCATTGATTAATCAAGCCCACCTGGAGCCAGGAGACTTTAAAATACCCTGAATTTGCCTAAAACTAAAATAAGAAAGCCAACACACATGACTCAGAGATATGAGACTTCAGGAAGTATGAAACACCCATTCCAGTTTGCCAGCTACATCATCAAGGACTAGAGATCATGCCTAGAATATATAAAGATGAACCAGTTGTTCAGAATTTTTATTTGTGTGTGAAATCATCTAACATTATGCACTGCGCGTTAGAGTAACCACTAGCAACGTGGAGCAACTTGATTGAAACTTAAACTGGTTACGTCAATGCAATTTGTAATTTGGTTTTTCAGTTGCAGTAGCTACACGTCAACTGCTCGGTGGCCGCGTGTGACGAGAGGCGTGTACTAGGCGGCACCGATATGGAGCACCATCCTCGCATCCCGTTTACTGTACAGCACTGCCGGCTGGTAAACATTCTAAGTTGCGATAGGGATTTAATATATAACCTTGTTTCAGAGCTTTTTGGAAAAAATACCGCTTTCTTTGTATAACCCCTTATGTTTTTTTTCAAAGCCTGGAAAAGAAGACATTCCCTGGCTTTTCAGTGGTAAGACTTACCACTTTCACTGCCATGGCCCAGGTTCCACCTCTGGTCAGGGAACTAAGATCCTGAAAGCCGTGTAGCATAGTCAAAAAAAAAAAAAAAGCAGCAGCAGCCTGGAAAATATTATCTATTGGTCTTCCCTGGTGGTTCAGTGCTTAGAAACCGGTGTGTAATGCAGGGGACTCCGGTTCGATCCCTGGTTCTGATTTGACCTACTGAGAAGACACACCGCAACTGCTGAAGCCCAAGCTCCTAGAGCCTGTGCTCTGCAACGAGAGAAGCCCTCGCAGTGAAAAGCCCACACACCCCAACTAGAGAGCAACCACAGATCACTGCAACCAGAGAAAGCCTGCACACAGCCATGAAGACCTAGCACCGCCAAAAATAAAAATAACTTAAAAAAAATTTTTTTAACAGAAATCATCTTTTAAAAAATTAATCTGATCCATTCTGAGATTACTCTCATTCTGTGGTGAAGGCACGTGATACCTCCAGAGACTAGGTGACAAAGAAGGTCATATATTAGTATCCAGGAGCGGGGGGACAGGAGAGACCTGCTAATCCAGGTGTTCAGGGCATGGTGCAGAAGCGCGACACTCAGAAGGCAACTGTGGCTTTGAATCCCAGCTCCAATACCTAGCAGCTGAGTGACATGGAACAAGTATGAAACTCTTCTGGGCTTCGGGTTCCCCATCTAAAAACAATGGGGGTGATGATGACAATCTTATAGAAAGAAGCATCCGTCACCAGATGGCTAACTTGGTATGCTACCCAGTATGACAGTGGTCCTCCTCCTGCAAGCAGGATTTTTCTTTTTAATCTTAACTTAAAGTTTTTTCAATGTTATACTCTACAAATAGGATCAACAGAAGTGGTTCACAATTTAAGAAGCTGATTTTGAGTACGTTGACATTTCCAACTGTTATATATACTCTCCTCCCAGCTGCTATATTTGTGTTACTTCAGAATAGTTGTCAAGATTATATGAGAGTTTAAATAGTGCATAAATCTGACATGTCGACATTCATAAATGCAAGTCCCCTCTACCTTCTTCCTCTACCCAAACTTTTTTTTAAGGCTTCCTGGTATCCACCTGTCACATAGTTTAAAAGCCTAGATCCTATCCTCCATGGAAAAATGACTCAGCAAGCTTATTTACAATCTGATAATGTAACCCATAGTTTTCCACAAGAATCTATGTCACATATGATGTCAGAAATCAACAGTAAAATAGGATTAAACACTCAGAAACTTGTTTTTCAGGAAGCTTTAAGAATGTATCTATTCCTATATTGATTATCCAGCTAATACTTCCAGAGACGTATATTCTAAATGTTTCTTCTGTTTGGCTTAGAAAAACATCATGGGATGACCCTAAAATGAACTTATCTTTCTAATTATTTTGGGTTCAAGATATTAAATTTAATTTACATATATGTAGTCAATGATTTGTAATTCTAGATCAGCTCTGAATTTTTCAAGCTACTCTATATTTTAATTCATTTTAAGTTTTCAAAAATATACCTGTACGGTATTCTCTATCAAGATCTTCCCTCGTAGCTCAGTCGGTAAAGAATCTGCCCACAGTGCAGGAGATCCGGGTTCAATCTCTGGATCGGGAAGATCCCCTGGAGAAGGAAATGGCAACCCACTCCAATATGCTTGCCAGGAGAATCCCATGGACAGAGGAGCCTGGCAGGCCACAGTCCATGGGGTCTCAAGAGTCGGACACAACTTAGCAGCTAAACCACCACCTCCATCAAAGAGTCCTGAAACAAAGAAGTGAAAGAAAGTCTCAAGTAGATGGATGCTTTAAGTATCTTCTGGCTGGGACCACTTGGCCTGAGAATAGGCTGACAGATGTGAACTTTAAGGTGCCTGCTAACAGCCTGTCGTGGGTGGTAACATTTTGCCTTTACAGAGGCTCCACATAAACGTTTCCTGGAACCCGAAACCAAGTCTGTGAAACAGGAAGTAAGGAAGCCATTATCCTATTTTCCCAGGTGAGAAGCTTGAGAAAGCAGGTGCTGTACTGACACCACACAGACACTATAAAACCAGTACTAGAACTCAAGTCATTTGACTCCTCCTCTGATGTTTTTCCTATTATCCCAGGGGGCTCAGTGGTAAAGAATCTGCTTGCAGCACAGGAGATGTGGGAAACGCAGGTTCAATTCCTGGGCTGGGAAGATCTCCTGGAGAAGGAAATGACAACCCACTCCAGTATTCTTGCCTGGAGAATTCCATGGACAGAGGAGCCTGGTGGGCTACAGTACACAGGGTCGCAAAGAGTCAACTGAGCAACTGGGTGCATACGCATTATTATCAAAACCACTGAATCAAAGGAAGCACTCTTTCAATAGTACCTTTATTTCATCTAATAAAACAAAATTAGTATGCAGAGAATGGCCACATGATCAAACCAGAGAGCCAGCCAGTGAAGACCAGGAAAACCAGGGTCAGACAGGCAGCAAGAGGAAAGGAAATTGGATGAGGTCGCCTAGCTAGGTTTGTCATGGCTTTTCTTCCAAGAAGCAAGTGTCTTAACTTCACGGCTGTGGTCACCATCCTCAGTGATTTTGGAGCCCAAGAAAATAAAATCTGCCACTGCTTTCACTTTTTCCCCATCTTCCAGCTATGAAGAGATGGGACTGGATGCCATGATCTTAGTTTTTTGAGTGTTGAGGGTTTTTTTGAATGTTTTTCTAATGTTGAGCCAGCTTCTTCACTCTCGTTTTGACCCTCATCAAGAGGCTCTTTCGTGCCTCTTCACTTTCTGCCATTAGAGTGGTATCATCTGCATATCTGAGCCTGCCATGGAGAAAACAGTAAATGAAGGTCACTGCTCTTTGTCTTACCGTCATCCTCAGCATCACTGTCAGAGGATGGGGGTCGGGTCTTAACTGTTTGGTGATGATCAGGTCACATTTAGTATCAGTTTTGGCTCTTCAAGATCTGCTCAAAAAACATGGTGATAATAAAAAACAACAGCAAGTATCATTTATTTGAGTGTCTGCTCTGTGTCAAATGTTGTATTTCAGCTTTGAATTTAATCCCCACAACTCCTCTTAAACTATATGTCATTATCAACATTTTACAAATAAAGAAACCAAAACTGAAACACATCAAGGCCGTAAATGGTGCAGGCAGGATTCCAAGCTGGGTGTGTCTGACTTTACATGATTTTCTATTCCCCTTCCTGTATGCTCAGAGCAGGGACACTTGAAACAGTAACTAACAAGATAAACGACTTGAGGATGAATATTAAGAGCACGCCTGAGAACACAGCATTGTGTTTAAATGTTGAAACTCTGTTATTGAAAAGAGGAATTGGGTTTCATATAGTCAGTAGAACCAAAACTAGGCATGGAAGTTATAGAGGGAAGAGGGCACCTTGACATGGAGTTTTCCAATGGCACCCCACTCCAGTGCTCTTGCCTGGAAAACCCCATGGACGGAGGAGCCTGGTGGGCTGCAGTCCATGGCATCGCTAAGAGTCAGACACGACTGAGCGACTTCACTTTCACTTTTCATTTTCATGCATTGGAGAAGGAAATGGCAACCCACTCCAGTGTTCTTGCCTGGAGAATCCCAGGGACGGGGGGAGCCTGATGGGCTGCCATCTATGGGGTTGCACAGAGTCGGACACGACTGAAGCGACTTAGCAGCAGCAGCAGCAGAATAGTCAAAAGATGGAATAGATTTCTTCAAGAACATTCACATCACCATTTGACAAGGAAACTGCAAAAGTTATTCTCAAGTATAGCCAAGTAGTTGAAATCAGGGTCTTCTGGGGTCCCTCCCAGACTGGAAACGATCTACGAATTTATATCTATTCATCACTGATGTGAAGGTGAAAAGAAAAGAGAAGAAGAGATCTAACAACATGTAATTAT
Source organism: Aepyceros melampus (assembly GCA_006408695.1). Classification (NCBI taxonomy): domain Eukaryota; kingdom Metazoa; phylum Chordata; class Mammalia; order Artiodactyla; family Bovidae; genus Aepyceros; species Aepyceros melampus. Next base: position 120,586 of record SJXQ01003241.1, read on the forward strand.
TGAGAGTCCAAGAAAACAGTACTAAACACTCAACCACAGGGACTAAAATGTGCGAGCCTGATCCCAAAAGAATTAGAGAGCGAGAAAGAAGGACTGCCACAAGAAGAAGAAGCATGGTCCATTGTTTTGACTACTGACCTACAAATCGTGGGCAGAGGAAACAAAGCAAGGTCCTGTCCGAAGCACGATAGTTTTGAAGAGATTCAAATTCTCGTGTCACTGGCAAGATGTGTATCTGTGGCCAAGTTTCACAGTGAATTCTCACTAAATGTTGGTTTGGTGGTAGTTCAGTTGCTAAGTTGTGTCCAACTCTTTGCAACCCCATGGACCATAGCCCACCAGACTCCTCTGTCCCTGAGATTTCCCAGGCAAGAATACTGGAATGGGTTGCCATGCTCTTCTCCAGGGGAACTTCCCAACCCAGGGATCAAATCTGGGTCTCCTGCATTGCGGGTGAATGCTTTACAGACTGAGGCACCAGGGAAGCCCAAATGTTGGTTTACAGTATTGTCATTCCTAAGTATAGGTTTTTTTTCCAGGATATGGGGCAAAGCCAAAGCTAATCAAAGCTCCCCTTTCTCAGAAGACTGCTCCGATACAGAAGGACTTCAGTAAACTATGCCATCTTCTACTTCTAAACTAGAAAATACTAAAAAGCTCCACTTTTGAGAACCAATACCTACTCATGGAAGTTTCTAAACTTAAGAGAGGATTAAACTTAAACTGTGGTTAAAGTTTCCTGTTATGGTTCTCCTGCTATGTGAACTAGTTTACACAAAGTTCAGTTCAAAATGCATTCACCAGTAGCTTCTGTGGGTATGTTTGCAGGCTCCACAATCATGTCTTCTGTGTTCAAATTCCACCTGGATCCACGCAGCTGTGAAATCCTGACAAGTTATTTGAGCTCTCTGGGCCTCAGTTTCCTCATTTGTAAAATGGAGCCAATCACACTCCCAACTTCAGATGATCATTAAAAGGATTTGTAAAGCAGTTACAACATTGCCCACCTGCGTAGCAAGGTTACCTATTATAATTCTGGTTAATTTTCAGGCGTCATGATGGGAAGGAAAGATACAATGATAAATGAGGCAAGGTTTCTGATCGTAGATGAATTTCTCAGCCCATGAAGAAAGATTCAAAAGCAGAATCCTCTAAAATGTGCCAAGTGCAGAGGGGAGGGTACAATGGAGGCAGACAGGAGATGTAGCTAACTGAACCAGGAAGACTTCCTGGAGGAGGGAATACTCAAACTAATTCTTCAAGGATGAGTAGATCGCAAAGTTTTAATGGAATCCTTGGAATCTTTTGGCCAAAAAATATTTCACCCAAAAGCCTAGCAAATGAAAAACCTTTCCAGATGTCCTAACTGATTTAAAATAATAATAATAATCAACCAACATATTAATAGAACTTGGTCATATCAATTGAAATATGACAATTCTTTGGTCTAATTTCCATCTAAGTGCTTAATTGCTCAGTCATGTCCTACTCTTTGCCACCCTTTGGATCACAGCCCACCAGACTCCTCTGTCCATAGGACTTTTCAGGCAAGAATACTGGAGTGGGTTGCCATGCCCTCCTCCAGGGGTTATTCTTGACCCATGGATTTAACCCAAGTCTCTTGCATCTTCTGCACTGGTGGGTGGTTTCTTTACCACTAGGGCCACCTGGGAAGCCCATATAATATAATATAACACACATGTCTCTTATTGGATTCTTTGGGAATCTAGACTGTAGACCGCGAGGGAAGTGAAAGAAGAAACACTAAGCAGCAGGAGAAGCTGGGCTGTGATTCAAGCTGGAAAAAGTCCTCAGCCAGTGCTACAGGGAGCTCTCAAACTGGGATGACCTTGGGTCTCTGGGCGTCTGGGCCTTTTTACCTCCATAGTGGCCAATCTTCAGATGCAGGCTAACTGAGATGAGTCCATGACCTTGTATGAGGCCAGGGGCAATTCCCAAAGAGGCCTGACAGCTGAGGACTGAGCTGGCAGTACTCCCAATAGCTGGAGATAAGTTCCTCAGTGTTAAGTACGATGTTCTTGATTTAGTGTCAGCCTCTTGCCCACTAGAATGTAAGCTCGCAAAGGCAAGGATCTGGTATTTTTTCTGAGGGGTTTCAGCAGCCCCAGAGTATCTGCACGTGAGAGGTACCTCATAGTGTTTGTCAAATTAATGAATTAATGGTATTATATCATACAGCATAAACCTAAACCCAAAGTTTCTGAAGGATGAAGTCCACTGGCACACAGAATATTTTCAAATAACTTGTACTGGGACTTGCCTGGTGATCTAGTGGTTAAGAATCTGCCTGCCAAATTATATGTAACTTTGTTCTGTATTTTCCATGTCTCCTGTAAATGTGTTATACTTTCATAATTTGGGGGGAAAAAAGCTTTAAAAACATACTTAAAAAGAATCTACCTGCCAATGCAGGGGACAGGGGTTCCATCCCTGGTTGGGGAAGATCCCACATGCCGAGGAGCAACTAAGCCAGTGGGCCACAGAACGGAGCCCACACACCTAGAGCCACTGAAGAACAAGAGAAGCCACTGAAATGAGAGGCCCTGGTGGGCTGCGGTCCATGGGGTCATGAAGAGTTGGAGATGACTGAGCGACTTCCCTTTCACTGTTCACTTTCATGCATTGGAGAAGGAAATGGCAACCCACTCCAGTGTTCTTGCCTGGAGAATCCCAGGGACAGCGGAGCCTGGTGGGCTGCCGTCTATGGGGTCACACAGAGTCGGACACGACTGAAGCGACTTAGCAGCAGCAGTCATCACAACAGAGTAGCCTCTGCTTGAGGCAACTAGAAAAAGCCCATGTGCAGCAAGGAAGACCCAGTGCAGCCAAAGATACATATAATTTTTTTTTATTTGTATTTATTATTGGTACAAAACTTCAAAAAGTGTGCTTCTTTTTAAAATCTTGGTTTAATGTATATTACCATATGTGAAACAGATCGCCAGTCCAGGTTTGATGCATGAGACAGGTGCTCAGGGCTGGTGCACTGGGATGACCCTAAGGGATGGGATGGGGAGGGAGGTGGGAGGGGGGTTCAGGATGGGGAACACATGTACACTCATGGCTGATTCATGTCAATGTATGGCAAAAACCACTACAATATCATAAAATAATTAGGCTCCAATTAAAATAAATTAATGAATTTTTAAAAAATAAAATAAAATATTAGTTTAAAACCTGTGATCAGTGATTTGAAAATCTGTTTATAAGTTCAGTTTAATACTTGATTTTTAATGGCTGGGTTATGGGCTGAATTATGTCTCCCCAAAATTCATATGTTAAAGTCCTAACCTTCAGCCGTTCATAATGTAATCACGTTTGGAAATAAAATATTTAATTGGTAATCAAGTTAAATAAGGTCATCAGGTTGAACCCTAATCTTATATTACTGATGTCTCTATAAGAAGAAGATATTTGGACAAAGACATATATGCTCACAGGAAAAAGCCATGTTCGCACAGAGGAAGAAACTAGCCATCTGCAAGCCAAGGAAAGAGAGCTCAAAAGAAACCAAGCCTACAGGCACCTTGATGTGATACTATTCAACCATTAAAAGAGAAGGAGATTTTGTAATTTGTGACAACATGGATGAAGGTGGAGGGGACCATGTTAAGGGAAACAAGCCAAAGAGAGACAGACAAATACCATACGCTATCACTTTTATGGGGAATCTGAAAAAAAAAAAAAAAAAAAGATTGAACTCATAAGAACAGAGTAGAAACGTGGTTACTAGGTGCTGGGGAGTGGGGAGGATCGAGAGAGGTTGGTAAAACGTACAAACTTTCAGTTATAAGATGAGTCAGTTCAGAGGATCTAATGTGTAAATAATATGTTAACTAAAGTTTTTGACACTGTATTGTATGATTGCAATTTGCTAAGACGTTAGAACTTAAATGTTCCCATCAAAAAAAAAAAGGTAAGATAACGATGACTCAGTTAACATTTATTAAGTCATCACAGTTTACATCTTAAGTATCTTACCACTTTATTGGTCAATCATACTTCAAAAAGCTGGAAAATAGTGGATGTGGGTCCGTATTTTAAATAATACTATTGATGAATGAAAAGAAAGGTACTTAATTTTTAATAGACCAGGTTCAATCATTGCTTTTCCCTGATCAGGCGTCTCATGTAAGGAGTAAGCAAAAAGCCGTCTCCGCATTAGAGATATGTTTACATTATGAGTATCTTTTAAATCTGCAATTTCTCTGCAAGGGGCATTTACAAGCCACGTGTCTATTTGGTAAGTACTCATTTGGTGAAACAATGTAATCTGAAAAGCCACTTACTAAATGCTGCTTTGAAATATACTGAAAGCAAACAAAAGAGTGGGACTAACAGCCCGTTCTCATCCCTATTCCTCACTCAGGGAAAGCTCCACACTGTTCAGGATACAAGGTTACACAACGAACTCACCCAGAAAGTCTGCTGGGGACTGTTGGCACCAGCCATTCTACACGTGCTAGTAAGCTGAATCCCTTCCTTACATTTTTAGACAGCAACAAGTAACAGTTCCAATATTTTCTTCCCAGACCCCGTTGCTGCCTTTAGCCAACCTCCACCTTGGAGACCAGACTACTTGAATAAACAAAGAGAACAGCTGGGTTTCGAATTACTCCTTAGACAAAAGCCGTCTCTGCCCCGGTTCTATTATGCGCAGAATTATCGGGGCCCAGAGTGACCTGCCATTCTCTGAAACGCCTCTCTAACACAAATGCCAGCCCTCACACTTTTCATTCACAGGCATGCACTCCTCTGCCTGATCTGTCCCCCGATTGCCCTGCAGTGTGTCCCTCTAAAAGCAGAGACAGAATCATGAAACCACTAGGCATTCCCTAAAGGAAATCGAGGGTCGAGTGTTATTCTTTGGTATTTCAATCTCTGAGTTCAACCCAGAGGATGCACAGTTCAGAAGCAATATAATTGAATTTCCTTTCACCAGCCTGCCTGGGCTTGTTGTCTGTCACTCATCAGAGCCAATGTCTTTGTAAAGGGCTTTAGGAGCCGCATCTTAATGTCACTGAGCAGATAACATATTAACTGTTAATTGACACACGGAAATGCTCCATGATTGTGTTCCTGTCTTTGTTAGAGGATGAAAAGTGACATGATTTCCCACTGCCCTTTTTTCTTCCAGTTTTCAGAGAGGTTATAATCTGAACGCCCCTCATCCCCTAAGGTCAAGTCACAGCGTCCCTGTTTCTGTGGCAAGATTGGTCTTCTTATTAAATTATACAAATATCTTTCAGAGTTTAAGCAATTGTTAAACTAATTTTCCCTCGTAGAATGGTGTTTTATTTTGATTTTTTTTTTTTAATCATACTGACAAAATTTCCCTCAAGGGTGTCATTTTCTTCTAGAAGTTGTGAAAGGTATTATGATATTAAAATGTTTAAATATTTAGTTCTAAGCCATTTCTATTTTGTCAAATTGCCTTCCATTCTTTATTAAGTCCTCATAGACAATGTTATACAATGTTAAGTAAAGTGTATACATACAGTCTTTTTTCCCAGCTTTTTTCAATTAAATATATTTTTTATGTCAGTCTACTAAATGAACTTAGGCATTCTTCATTTTCCCATGTTTAAAATAAGAAAAATAATGTCTACCTCTTGAGACTGTTTTGTGGATTAAATTATGCTAACGCGGTAGAATCAACCAACAAGATGAGGCAGGTGCAATTAAATCTGAATTCAATGTGAATATATTGATATAGCCCACAAAATTATAATTTTAATAGTAATCAATTCCCTCCTATTATTTGAGACAGTTTATTTCTTCATTTCACTGACAATGTTCAAAAGTGAAAATGCTAAATGCATTTAGCATAAATTTATCCTACTTGCCTCTGAAATAAATGCAAAGTAACTGGAATCTGTCACCTTTCTTATTAATCTGTTAATAAAAACAGGAATAAAAACTTATATTTATGCGATGTTTTACCATTTGAAAATTTCTTCCGCTCACTTACTTGAATCAGTTAGAAACCTTATAAGGCTGATAGATATTATTATCCACACTTTACATATGAGAAAAAAATAAATTTCAGAGATAAATAACTTATCCAACACTTGGGTTAGATTGAAGCCTGCATATTCCAAATGCAATATTCTTTTCACCACAGCACACAGCCAAGACTCACTGCTCCCCAGAAAGAATCGAATTTCAGGATTTTCTTATTTTTTTAATGTGAGTTTAATCAGTTTTCAAATATGCCATAGCTTCTTTTAATTTGTATTTTGTTATTTGCAAACAAAGCTATCTGATTTGCTGCAATGTGAGCCTACCGAATGTTCTGTTATGTAAAACTTTGAATAGACAGGAAGTAGATCTTTTACCACATCCTCCTGAGCCTGCATCTTTGGCCTTACAGTAAATAAAAAAATCTTTTGCCTTCTCTCTCATGCTCAGTTAGTTGACAATTATCCCCCAGTTAAATAAGCTTGTTGGAAAAGACCTTGCTTTGTAAACACAAAGCCTGCGACAGAAGTTCTGGGAATCGATGTAACTCAGTAACCTTTCCTGCACACTAAATGTCACTGATCAGTGCCCCTTGGAGGCTGGCTCCTTTGGAAGCAGAACGTTTTTGTCTGTACAGACCCAGCACACCAAGTCAGTCCTGCTTCTTACTATTTCAGCATCCGAACTTCAGATACTCAACCCGGTTACCCACGTGTCTTTCAGAGGGGGAATTTCCTAGCACCACAGCTGACCTCCGCTAACCTAGACTGCCTGCAGTCCCAGGGTTTGTCTGGAGCCCATTTGGCCTTTGAGACTGGGGAGGTCAGTCTGTTCCCCAGGGCATTCATTCCTTGCTGTCTGTCTCAGGAGGGACTTTTCTTTGTTTGTTCCCAACTTGTAAGCCCTGAGGCTGCCCCATTGGCTCAGTGGTAAAGAGTCTGTCTGCAGTGCAGGAGACACAGGAGACACGGGTTTGATCCCTGAATCAGGAAGATCCCCTGGAGAAGGAAATGGCAACCCACTCCAGTATCCTTGCCTGAAAAAGAAATCTCATGAACAGAGGAGCCTGGCGGGCTGCAGTCCATGGGGTCACAAAGAGTCAGACATGACTGAGCACAGCACAGGCCCTGCCAACTTCAACATGAAGGCAGTGAAGCAAAAGGATGTTTCCCAAAGGGAAACGAAGGAAAGACTGTATCAAGAAAATCTCTTTCTAAACTCCTGACCTTATGAAACATTTGAGTGAACAAAAACTGCTGACAGTCTTAAATATGCTGAATACGAGATGCCAAAATTTATTCTCAGAGCTATATCTTGCTGTCTAACTTAAATGATTTGGTCATTACCTTTTGGAAAGGCCAGCATGAAGAGAGAGTTTCAGTTGTTCAAGAAGGCCTAGAAAGAAACAAGGAATTGTTCTAGCAGTAGAAACCAGCAGTGTAGACCAATGTATTTCTGCCAATCATTGTAAACTTCTAGCACAGCAGTAACGATTGTTGTTGTTCAGTCACTCAGTCATGTCTCTTTGTGACCCCACGGACTGCAGCACATCAGGCTTCCCTGTCTTTTACTATTTCCCAGAGTCTGCTCAAACTTATGTCCACTGAGCCAATGACGCCACTCAACCATCTCATCCTCTGTCCTCCCCTTCTCCTCTGGCCCTTAATCTTTCCCAGCATCAAGGTCTTTTCCAATGAGTTGGCTCTTCGCATCAGGTGGACAAAGTATTGGAACTTCAGCTTCAGCAACAGTCCTTCCATTGAATGCTCAGCATTGGTTTCCTTAGGATTGATTGGTTTGATGACAGATGTCCCTCTAGTCAAAATTATGGTTTTTCCAATATTCATGTATAGATGTGAGAGATGGACTATAAAGAAAGCTGAGTGCCAAAGAATTGATGCTTTGTGTGGTGTTGGAGAAGACTCTTGAGAGTCCCTTGGACTGCAAAGAGATCAAACCAGTCCATCCTAAAGGAAATCAGGCCTGAATATTCTTTGGAAGGACTGATGCTGAAGCTGAAACTCCAATAATTTGGCCACCTGATGTGAAGAACCGACTCATTGGAAAAGACCCTGATGCTGGGAAAGATTAAAGGTAGAAGGAGAAGGGGAAGACCTACATGAGTTTGAGCAAGCTCAGGGAGTTGGTGATGGACAGTGAAGCCTGGCGTGCTGCAGTCCATGGTGTTGCAAAGAGTCAGACACGACTGAGCAACTGAACTAAACTGGACTGGTTTGATCTTGCAGTCCACGGTTCTCTCAAGAGTCTTCTCTAGCACCACAGTTCGAAAGCATCAATTCCTTGACACTCAGCCTTTGTTATGATCCAAATCTCACAGCCATACATGACTACTGGGAAAAGCATAGCTTTGACTAGATGGACCTTTGTTGCAAAGTGATGTCTCTGCTTTTTAATATGCTGTCTAGATTGGTCTAGCTTTTCTTCCAAGGAAGAAGTGTCTTTTACTTTCATGTCTGTAGTCACCATCTGCAGTGATTTTGGAGCCCAAGAAAATAAGTCTGTCACCATTTCCATTTTTTCCCCATCTATTTGCTATGAAATGATGAGACTGGATGCCATGATCTTAGTTTTTTGAATGCTGAGTTTTAAGCCAGCTTTTTCCTAATTGATACTGGTGCAATACCAATACATTTACCATGTGCTGGTAGGCATCATCTTATCTGAAGCCCATAAGAAGTGTCAGTCTCCATTCTGTTAAATGAAAAAACAGTGGTTTAGAAAGTTAAGGTGGTTTGCCCAGGGTCACCAGCTAGGCAGGTACAGGAACAGAAACGAATGCTATGACTCCTCTGTGGTATTTACTTCATTTTCCACCTACGAAAGGGAAAAATGGCACACATACGAAAGGGGAAAATGGCACACATACGAAAGGGGGAAATGGCACACATACATATGAAGAAAAAGTGAAAGTGTTAATCGCTCAGCCGTATCCGATTCTTTGCAACCCCATGGACTGTAGCCTGCCAGGCTCCTCTGTCCATGGAATTCTCCAGGCAAGAATACAGGAGCGGGTAGCCATTCCTTTCACCAGGAGATCTTCTCGATCCAGAGATTGAACCTGGGTCTCCTGAATTGGCAGACAGATTCTTTACCTCTGGGAAAACTCATACCTATGAAGATGTGTCCTTAAACCAATAAAGGCTCCATTTTAATAGCAGCTTATTTCTGTATAGGTAGCGCTCTTGTCAGCTTAATGCTCTGCTTTTGCTAATCCTCCTAGGAGCTCTTTTAAAATTTCTTTGCTGCACCAGGTCTGTTAATACCATTTTGCAATGCTAATAGCCCCCAGTGAAAAGCACCCTTATTAGTTAAACAAACATACAATTTGATTCTAAAGCAGTCATAATTGATGAATCCGCAGTGACCCAAGGGTTTTAGCTGGTTACTGTACCTAAGCAAACACATTCATCATCTCTATCTGAAAGCATGAATTACTAAGTGTATAATTTCAGGAGCCACTTTTCCCCTTTTCACTGTCATAGGTCTGCTTTTAAAGTCTTCCATGTTTTATTTTAAATGCAGTCATTTCAGTTGCACTTTGTTTTTTTTCCATTTCCATATCAAAAACTTACAGAAAGTTACAAAGCCATTTGAGTCTTTCCACCTTAGAAATTAAAGAACTTTGTTCCATCCTCTAGCATTCAAGTTTTGCTCCATCCTGTTTAGGTTGGATGACTTCTCCCATAGAGGAACTGAATATGTTCCACTGAGTTCCCTTCACAATCTCCGCCATATGTGGTCAATTAAATCCCAGCAGAATGCAGGAGTGTCCATTGAAACTACTTCCTGGGAAGCAGCAGGGTTTACTTCTAGTTTCTAAATATCATTGGATCTTCATGGGGACGGTTTCTTCTGTATAGTCTCAACACAGCACACATGGGGTTAGACATGACCCCACCTACATCTAATTTGGCAGCAATCTACTCTTTGAAGAAACCATACTGTTTCCATTAAAGATCTTGGTCACTCCTACTCTTCATAGGTTTATCCTTATTTTCTCTAAGTGCTTTTGTGCAAATGTGCACCTGGATTTTAAAGTGGATGTGCCATTCAGAAAAGCCGATATAAAATTATCTCTAGCAAAATAAAATTGGAACACAACATAGATGCCTGGAAGACAATTATGGAAAAAATTATGAGAGTCAAATGGTGAAAATATATTTTGAGCTTATTTTAGTAGAGGTTTTGTTGGTGGTAGTGGTGATGGTGGTGTAAAAATGCCAGGATCAATTTTTAAAAGGTGATAAAGTAATGCAATACTTTGTGGTTTTTGGAGGGGGGAAATGTTCCTTAAATCTGATAGTTGAAAAGTGTTTTCCTCTGGCTTTAGATACCTATGTAAATGTGCCTGAGATAAACTAATCATTGTTACACTATACCTAGAGGAAGACCATATTTAGTTCATATTGGATTAAAAAATTTTTTACAATAAAATTACATTAACATGGATTTACTCTTTGGTTACTATTAGCCATTAATCTTGGAGATATGAGCAGTTAACAATAGCTAGTTTCAGTATAAATCATGTTTCCAGGTCTACGTTTCCCTACTTAAAAGAGTAAACTGTGTTTTAGACTCTAGGGTAATTTTTATATTTACATTTACTTATATTTAATCTTATTTGTTAATTTTGTTTTTATGCAGAGGAGTCTTGCTCTTTATAGTTGAGGCTCTGTGAATTGCAACCTCCACAGCACAACCAGCACATTGTATACACATACATGTCCTATAGGCATGGAATTTCAAGCAAAATTATTTTCTGTTAAAAATCACATAATTTCAATAATCCTTCCCCCAAAGTAGTTCAATTTAAAAAGATACATTGTACTTGTTTTTAAATGGCAAGTTATCAAAGTATAAAGCCAAAACAGGAGAAACATTACCTTGTAACATAATCCCCCAAAAAAGGCCAAATTACTTGGCTCAATTACGATTGTATATGTGCCCAACACTTAGGTTAAAAACATTCAAATAAAAAAGGTTAAATTTGGACTGATTTTCCCAAGCAGTGGCAGAGTCTCTGAAAGCCCCTGCTCCCTCATACAATGACTGAAACACAAAGGAACTGCCTTCAATACAGCCGATCTGAAAGAGGTCTTTCCAGAACAAACGTTTGCAAGAAGCTAAAAGAATCAGGGGTTTTGAAAGGCCCTATTGCTTGCTATGGCCCAGCAGCACTGGCCTTCATCTGTTCCGCAGACAGGCCCGGCTCTGCCCCAGCTGGCACTCACAGGCCTGTTCTCTCATCCTAGGGCCCTGCTGCCCTCTCTGCTCATCCAAGCAGGTTCTCCTGCTTCCTCGAGCTGAAACATCAGCTGGTCCAGAGATCTTCCCACACCAAACAACCCAAAGTCATTTCCCAGCTAGTCGCCCTCAGTATAGTGTTGCTTCATAAAACTTCATAAAAGACATATACATACATACACACACACACAATATTTATGTACACACATACATGCAATACCTCATCAAATTTTGAATTCTAGCAATTGTTAGACATGCCACAGTATTACATATCACAAAGAGAAAGAGAAGGGTATCTGTCAATCTTAGGATGTGTCCTGATGTCAAATATATTGAAATATAGGGGAGGACACGTGTACCTTAGAACCAGTAGGATATTATATATGTGTCTCTGTATAGATCAGTGTCCCCAGCTGCTCTCAAGGGTCACACTCGAAGATAAGGAGTGTGCATTGTTTACCCCGCAGGCCTAGCAACCAGCCCCTTGTCTACATTTGGTATATGTATACTGAATATGTAAACAAGTTGATGGCCATTTAGTCAAGAAGATATTTCATTGTTAAATACCATGCTACGTGAGGTCTGAGTCTTATTAGTGCGTGTGTGTGTGTTCAGTTGCTTCAGTCGCGTCCGACTCTTTGGGACCCTATGGACTGTAGCCTGTCAGGGTCCTCTGTCCATGGGATTCTCCAGGCAAGAATACTGGAGTGGGTTGCTATACTCTCCTCTAGAGCATAGCTTTTGGACTCTGGGTGGTGCAGAAGTTAACATCATACAGAGAGCAGGTCTGTTATCTATTCCACACTGTCTGCATTGTCTTGAAGAATAAAAAAGGGAGAAGATTATTCAGCCAGTCAATATTTAAACCCACTCTGGCCTGGATTTGAGCCATTTTTCATAGATTAGATACATTTTCTTAATTACTTGGATGGCTGAAGAAGAAAATGGCAACCCACTCCACTATTCTTGCCTGGAAAATTCCATGGACAGAGAAGACTGGCAGGCTACAATCTGTGGGGTCACAAAGACTCAGACACAACTGAGAGTGCACTCCATTTATGTTTTACCTGAGAACTGAGTATCCAGTATTACTGTAGCCATAGAAGAATTCTCTGTGAGAGCCAAAAAGAAATATAGCTACTGATTTAGCTCCTACCATTATTGGTTGTGCAAAATAAAAAGGCTCTTGGTGAAATCCAGCTCTCACCAACACATCATTAGTGTTCTTGAGCCTTCAGTACTCTTCAGGTATAAAAATACATATTAACAGGAGATTAAGTCATAGTAACAGCAGAAGGTGTTTGTTTTGGCATTCTCTGCAATGATGTAGTCATTAATTCGTGGCAGTGTGCTTCTCTCTCCTTATTTTCAGTGTATAAACTACGACCTCAGCTGATCTAGGATAGTAACAGAGGCAATGCCTTGCTAACATAATGAGAACACCACCAATGAAGTTGCCTAGAAAAGACTCCAGGTTACTGGACTGGTTCAACTTAACGCTGACTTAGGCATATGATTATTTTAAAGTTCTTTGGTATTTTTAGCTGAAAGATGACAAGTACAGCAAGTGTTATTGCTCCATTGCTTTTTTGCTAGGTGTGAGACAACGTTTTGCCCCATTAAATCAAAGCAAATAATGTTACAAAGTCGTTTCCAGATTTCTAGCTCAACCCAGAAGGCTGATACTTAGCTTACTGTGAAGTCTCCGGAATTGGATCAAATTTTCAATTCAAATGAATAGAGCAACCATGCATCCGATGCCTCACAGATCTCCAAATTTAGCTTGAAACCTGTTCCCTTCTTCCAGATGACTGGCAGGGAGGCAAGGGGGAATTCACAGAATTAGCGAGCAAACCCATGGAGACGATTTCTGTATGTTCAATGGTGTCTCTCTTTCACCAGTTTGTATTGGAGCTGGCATTACTAATAGGAATTACCCAGGTAAGCAATAAAATTTAGGTATGTGGAAGTTAACCCTTTAGGGATGTCCCTTTATAAGGTCATGAAACTTGATGTTTATTTTCAAAACTAGAAGACTAGATGGGCAGAAGCAACAATGAGAAATCATTTTCCTAGAAGATATTTAGTCTCACCTTACCTCCATTATAAGCCAATAATATCCTTTAGCGTCTCAGGGATGGCTTGTGTCACCTCCCATCAGGGACTTAGTTCAGATCTTTGAGATTTTACAGGTGGTGAACCACTTCTACCATTCTACCTTCCTGCCCCAAAGGAAATTGTGTTAGGTAAAGTTGAAGAAAGTATGATGGAAAAGAGCAAAGGAAAGAAGAGGAAGAAATTAGAGATTACCTTTTTACCCCTTCATCTCCAAACTTTTTAATACAGAAAATATTCATAAATAGGACTCCCCTGGTGGTCCAGTGGTTAAGAATCTGCCTTGCCATACAGGGCATGCAGGTTCGATCCCTGCTCAAGGAACTAAGATCCCACATTCTGCAGAGGACCTAAACTTGCACACGGCAAATTCTGAGCCAGAGCGCCACAGCTAGAGTCCAGGCACTGCAACAAAAAATATCCCACATGATGCAGGAAAGCTCTCCCTGCTGCAGCTAAGACCCGATGCAGCCAAGTGAAAGAATATTCCATAAAGGTACAGGGTATATGTATCAGATGGAAGTAGTAAACATGGATGGCAACCCACTCCAGTACTCTTGCCTGGAAAATCCCACGGGTGGAGGAGCCTGGTGGGCTGCAGTCCATGGGGTCGCACAGAGTCAGACACGACTGAGTGACTTCACTTTCACTTTTCACTTTCATGCATTGGAGAAGGAAATGGCAACCCACTCCAGTGTTCTTGTCTGGAGAATCCCAGGGACGGGGGAGCCTGGTGGGCTGCCGTCTATGGGGTCGCACAGAGTCAGACACGACTGAAGCGACTTAGCAGCAGCAGCAGCAGCAGTAAACATGGAAAATATGGAAGAGCATAGACCACAAAGTATTTAATGATAACTTATTACTTACTTTCTAGACTGTTCCAGTGATTGATATTTAGGTTTCACTTGGAGAAGCTCTATTGATTTTTTTTTCCTACATTTGCTTACTGTATCTATTTTTATTTTTCCCTTCATATCTTTATAAGCCAAGAAAGCAGAGCTTCAAGTCAGATGGAAGAAATTTTCTTCCGAAAGAACTGAATTTCACTTTGTTTTTTTTTTTTCTCAAGCCATCAAAATGCATAAGAATTCCCTTTCTCTTGGTAGTTCCCTCTGCCATTTGGTCATTAGCTGGGGACAGCCTCAGAAGGGGGCCACTGGGATGGATTCTGAAGCAGGGCGGCTGATGGTCTCCATCAACTATGCTCCACCAGCAGGCTCTCTTGAAGGAGATGTCAATGGCAAATTTCCACAGCCATCACAGTAGTATACTGACGAATACCAGGAAAGTATTCACAGGTAAATACAAATCCGTCATTTCAAAACTGTCATAGTAACCCTATCCAAACAAATTATTTATTAAAACCTAACATTCTGTTGCTTTCAGGTTTATAACAGATCAGAGTCACACACCGGGATTTCTAGCGGCTGAAACATGGTGAGTGAACCTCCTTAGCAACAGACCAAAATCTGCAGGCTGTGGAGCCATGCCTTCCTGACACCTGGGATATTGGATTTGCTACAACACATAATTGTTCTCAGCTATTTCCACTGTGGTTATTTTTCATTGTGCCACTCGGCACGATAAAAAGGAAGGGAATATCAGGTTTTGCTTTCCCTTCTGTTTCCATGGACACGGGTTTATAATTTTATATGAAAGTCAAAATCTGTCACTCTTACGAAATCTGTTCTTGGAGCGACTTTGCTAACAGCTTCGACTAATGCAGTAAAATAATTAGGAATCAGCAAAGAAAACACACAAAGGAAGGGAAATGAGCCCCTTCTTAAGGATGAACAAGGCAGGGTAGGGAGATGACTGTGGAGTGAGCCCGTGGTTTAGGAAAGGGATGAAATGAATAGAAGGCAATAAAGTACTTAATGAATGTGGGTGTTTTGGAGCACTGGATGGAATCTCAGCATGCAATGTGAATATAAGTTCACTTTTAAGCCAGAAACAATTGAATTAATGTTCCCTTTAAACATAATAGAACCTAATGGTTAGTACTACATCCACCTCCTGCTGTCTCTTATGCAAATATGTGAGTTTGTCAGCAGAACAGTTTAAAGACTCTTGCCATCAAGACATTTTTCATTCCAAAAAAAATTCATACTGATCTACAGCCTACTTCATTTTGGCCTAGTAAACTATTTTGCAGGCCCCAGGTTGTGGAGCTGTGTCGTGTGATCCTTACCACATAAGGTTTAAAGAGGCCTTACTGTGTGCGAAGGACACTGGCAGACTGTAATTGGTATAAAAAAAAAACCTGAGGGATCTTCGCTTTGAGGGAATAGTATATGCAAAAATATAAATTTAAAACAGGAAAATTAGGAATGAATTATCAAATTATAAAGAAATTCTTCATTTTTCTGGGAAGATTTATTTCACTAATACCGTGAAATTAAATGAATGAATTTGTGTACTACTCGTGTTCCTGAAGCGTTTGATGTGGCCATGGTCCTTATTCATATCAGGCTCTGAATATGGAGCTGCCCATCTGATCAGATCAGACAGACCCCGGATAATCTTATTGAGTAACTCAAAGTCAATTAATGTGCAACTTTCATTGCATCTGCAAATCCCTTCAATTTTGTTATAATACATAATGTAACCTAATGACAGGAATGAAATCCATCACATTCACAGGCAAGAGTTAGGGATTATACAGAAGATGCTCAGAGGCCATTTTATTGAATTCTGTCTGACACAGGTGAGGACTAAATCTTCATTTGATAGATAGTGGTAGATTTTAATATAACTGGATTTAATTATTAGTCAAACTCTATGCCAGATGAATATCATTACACATTTTTAGCTAGATGTAGGAACTCCCATACATATAGACTTTGATTAAAGGTAGCCATGGTAACTAGAAATTTCATTCTCATCTTAGCACCAGTATTTTTTCCTCTGAGTACCATCCCAGTCCTGAGAGAATGTGCTCATGTGTACGTGCAGTCCTGGGGGATGAGGGTTAGGGCATGCCTTTTACCTCAGTAGAAATGTTACTATTTTAAATTAATCAGAAATACATCATTAGCTGCTTGACAGAGGGCAAATACTATTCAGAAAATATTTTTAATGAGATTCACTTCCAAATTTCTTCTTCAGAGTATGTATGATCTCATTCTTCCATATGAATATATATGTCTCCTAAATGTCATATACAAAATAGATAGATAGATAGAGGAAATAGATGAATAGATGGGTAGATCAATCTTCTAGGAAAATTTGAACACTGAGGAATGGTCTTCATTTTTAAGTTAGACATTTAATACCCTTTAGGCCAGACTTTTTTAGGCTAGAATTTTTCAGACATAAAATTTGCTGACCCAGGAAATGAAATGTTCTATTAAAGTAACTGACATATTCTTCCACAACCTTTCAAATATCACGTTTGAAAGCTCATCAAGAGTTATTTTCAAGACCCACTATGTGAAAGGAGCTGTTCTAGACTCCTGGAAGTGGGCCTATTCTCTAAAGAGGACATAGAACATCAAGAAAACAAAAAGACAGGATGATTGCAGATAATAACACATGCTTTGAGGAAAATGAAATAAGCTGATTGAATGGGATTGAACGAGAGGAAGCAGAGATAAGGGGAAGTTAATTTAAACCATTTGTGAGATACATTCTCATTGAGGAATTTACATTGTAACCTGGACAACAAAAACAAGGCAAGCTAAGACAAAAGCTAAGCTTCTAGGTAAAGGGACCAACACCAGCAAAAATTTATGGTAGAAACCATCTTGGTATGTTGAAGGAATACAAAAAGAGTCAGGCAATAAGAGTCCAGTGAAGGAGGGGAGAGAGAGTGGAGGTCAAATCATAGAATTTAGATAATTTCAAAAAAAAAAAAAAAAGAATTTAGATAATTTCTTTTAAGTCATGTGATGTTTGAGTTTTTGTTTCTAGGTGCAATTGATAACCATTTTAAGATTGATTTTAATTCGTTATTTAAAAAATAAATCACTCTGGCAGATATATCTTGAATGGGATTTGATAGAACCTCATCTATATCCATAGGAGAAGGCAATGGCACCCCACTCCAGTACTCTTGCCTGGAAAATCCCATGGGCGGAGAAGCCTGGTGGGCTGCAGTCCATGGGGTCGCTGAGTCGGAAACGACTGAGCAACTTCACTCTCACTTTTCACTTTCCTGCATTGGAGAAAGAAATGGCAACCCACTCCAGTGTTCTTGCCTGGAGAATCCAGGGACGGGGGAGCCTGGTGGGCTGCCATCTACGGGGTCACACAGAGTCGGACACGACTGAAGTGACTTAGCAGCAGCAGCAGCATCTATATCCATTCTTTATAACTGGAAACAAAAATATATTACTAGTCCAAGTGAAGATTCAGTGAATTATTTTCACTTTCAGTATTTATATTTGTTTTTAATGTATCTCTCACTTAACCAGATACCTTTCTATCTGGCATAAATCTTGTCCATATTTATTTCTGATAAAAACCTTAAAAAGTAACTTTCAAAGAAATGTTATAAACATTTTTTCTCCACTCACTGTTATTTTAAAGAATCCAAAGGAGCTATGAAGCCCAAGTTCAGTTCACTCGCTCAGTCGTGTCCAACTCTCTGTGACCCCATGGACTGCAGTATGCCAGGCTTCCCTGTCCATCACCAATTCCCAGAGCTTGCTCAGACTCATGTGCATTGAGTCAGTGATGCCATCCAACCATCTCATCCTCTGTCGTCCCCTTCTCCTCCTGCCCTCAATCCCTCCCAGCATCAGAGTCTTTTCCAACGAGTCAGCTCTTCACATCAGGTGGACAAAGTATTGGAGCTTCAGCTCCATCATCAGTCCTTCCAGTGAATATTCAGGGCTGGTTTCCTTTAGGATTGACTGGTTTGATCTCCTTACTGTCCAAGGGACTTTCAAGAGTCTTCTCCAGCACTACAGTTTGAGAGTATCAATTCTTTGGCACTCAGCCATCTTGGTCCAACTCTGACATCCATACGTGACCACTGGAAAACCCATGTCTTTGACTGTGTGGACCTTTGTTGGCACAGTGATGTCTCTGTTTTTTAATATGTTGTCTGGGTTGGTTATAGCTTTCCTTCCAAGGAGCAAGCGACTTTTAATTTCATGGCTGCACTCAAGATATCAGTAATTTTGGAGCCCAAGAAAATAAAGTCTGTCACTGTGTACATTGTTTCCCCGTTTATTTGCCATGAAGTGATGAGACCAGATGCCGTGATCTTAGTTTTCTGAATGTAGAGTTTTAAGCCAGCTTTTTCACTCTCCTCTTTCACTTTCATCAAGAGGCTTTTGAGTTCCTCTTCACTTTCTGCCATAAGGGTGGTGTCATCTGCATATCTGAGGTTATTGATATTTCTCCTGGCAATCTTGATTCCAGCTTGTGCTTCTTCCAGCCCAGCGTTTCTCATGATGTACTCTGCATATAAGTTAAATAAGCAGGGTGACAAGGTGCAGCCTTGACGTACTCCTTTCCCAATTTGGAACCAGTCCATGTTCCATGTCTGGTTCTAACTGTTGCTTCTTAACCTGTATACAGATTTCTCCAGAGGCAGGTAAGGTCGTCTGGTATTCCCATCTCTTTCAGAATTTTCCACAGTTTATTGTAATCCACACAGTCAAAGGTTTTAGTTGCAGTCAAGGAAGCAGATGTTTTTCTGGAAGTCACTTGCTTTTTCTATGATCCAACTGATGTTGTTAATTTGATTACTGGTTCCTCCCCTTTTTCTAAAACCAGCTTGAACATCTGGAAGTTCTCAGTTCATGTACTGTTGAAACCTAGCTTGGAGAATTTTGAGCATTACTTTACTAGCGTGTGAGATGAATGCAATTGTGTGGTAGTTTGATCATTCTTCAGCATTGCCTTTCTTTGGAATTGGAATGAAAACTGACCTTTTCCAGTCCTGTGGCCACTGCTGAATTTTCTAAGTTTGCTGGCATATTGAATGCAACACTTTCATAGCATCATTTTTTAGGATTTGAAATAGCTCAACTGGAATTCCATCACCTCCACTAGCTTTGTTCATAGTGATGCTTTCTAAGGCCCACTTGGCTTTGCGCTCCAAGATGTCTGGCTCTAAGGGAGTGAACACACCATCATGGTAATCTGGGCCATTAAGATCTTTTTTGTATAGTTCTGTGTATGCTTGCCACTTCTTAAATATGTTTTCCTTCCGTTAGGTCGATACCATTTCTGTCCTTTATTTTGCCCATCTTTGCATGAAATGTTCCTTTGGTGTTTCTAATGCCCAGATAGCTCAGTCAGTAGAGCATCAGACTTTTAATCTGAGGGTCCAGGGTTCAAGTCCCTGTTCAGACCTCTCTGTTTGCTTCCCTGGTGGCTCAGATGTAAAAAATCTGCCTGCAGTGCAGGAGACTTGGGTTCAGTACCTGAGTGTGGAAGATCCCCTGGAGGAGGGCATGGCAACCAACTCCAGTATTGTTGCTGGAGAATCCCCATGGACAGAGGAGCCTCGCGGGCTACAGTCCATGGGGTCACAAAGAGTGAAACCCAAATTGTCTGTAAATCAATTTGCTCTTTTTCTTTCATTAATTAGCTATGATTTGTTATTTCAGAGTTGCTAAGGAATAGAAATATCATGATAGTATAATCTTTTTCTAAGCAGAAAAACCAACATTGATACACCTGTTTTGGAATAAAAAGCGACAAAATATTTTCATGATACAGAAAAATCAAATATGACAGGACACTTTTCTTTTTAATAGCCTATTTTCAACACTTGTCTTATAACTAGTTTTTCCAGCTATATTTTCAGTACATGTGAACATGTCCAGTGACTTCTACAGCAAACCCTCAACATTTTGTCCACTTTAGGTAGCTAGGGATTTAGATAGCCAAGCAACTTACTTCACAGTGCTAAATATATATATATATATATATATATATATATGCATAAATTTCAAAGGATTCACTCCTTCAAACAGTACAGAGAGTGGAGCACAAAAAATTTACAATCAAAAGTCAAGAACACAGAGACATCCTGATTCCAGTAATAGCAAACTACATAATGAGGGCAAGTTCTACGGTATAAATTTTTCTATTTGAAAGCACTGAAGAGCCAAAGGAGCATTAAAAAAAGGACAAAGATCCAGGAAAAGGCAGAAACCCAGAAAGAAAACTTTTCTATCTGGGGCCACTTTTCCCCTTGGAGACTTGTGCCAATTCCAGATAAAGTGGCTGAGAAGCTGAGAAATGAGCCAGAGTACTTTTGACGACCTGCCAGAGTTAGGGGGACACAGTCTGGGGCCAGGGTCCACCAAGAAGGAGGGCTCACTCTTTGATCTCTGTTGAGACCTGAACATCACATCTTAAGGATGAACTCAGAATAGACAGGCTTTTAAAAGATTGCAGGACACCTTTACAACATCTCTACATATGAAAATTAGCGTATCACAAACACAGTCAGAAGCTTCGCAGAGCAAATGTTAATTCTCTTCAAAAAAAGGTAAGATTATCCTAGACCTCAGATTATTTCTAAAAACAGTTGTGCACATGTACTAAACACAACAAAAAATAACAGGCACAAGAGAAATAAAATTATATAAACTGGAAACAGCAGAAAAAATAGACAAGAATCAAACAGCAGTTACTTTAAGGTATTAGACTTATCAGATATAGACTTTAAAGTGTAATATTTTACTATTTTTCATTGTTGATGAAGATAAAAGCCAAGATTGAGAAATTCAACAGGGAACTGGAACACTAGTAATAAAGAGCCACATAGAAGCTCAAAAACTTTGTTGAAAAACACAATAATTGAAATTAAGAATACAATGGATGAGTTTAACAACAGATTAAATGAGTAAGAGGAAATTTGTGAAGTGAGGGTTAGATCAAAAGAAACGTTCAGAATAAAATGAGACATAAAAGGATGGAGAGACACTCAGCAGATGCAGTGAGAAACTCTTACCATACGATAGGATTCATGAAAAATAAAGACCAGCTGGGACAGAGCAACATATAAAGGATAATGATTGAAAACACCAAACGAAGGATTCGAGAATTCCTCCTTAATGATGCAATATAAAAGCTTTCCATCTGAGGCAAGGCAAAGACAATGATACCTCCTCTCACCACTTTTATGGACGCTTTAAGAATAAAAAGGAAGAAAGGAAGAAGTATAGTTGTCATTATTCTCAGACAATATGGTTACATGAATAGGAAATACAAAAGAATCTATAGTTAAATTATTAAAATTAATAGTTAAAATGAAGAAAATTACTTAATTTTGCTAACCCTGAAAATAATGATTCATTCAAAACAATTCCTTAATAAGTATTCTTAACAAGCAAATAGGAAGTACAGATAAATAAGACAGTGCAACTGATAAAAGGGCAAAATAAGTCTTAATCTCTGAAACCAATGAGGCAAAGTGATAATCAAAAAAAAAAAAAAAGTTCACCATCTTCTCCATCAGGTACGTACTCTAAGCTGAGCCGCAACAAATATAGCACATATTGTGTCAGGCACTTGGAGAATGGAGAAATGGTCAAAGTTGATTCTGCTTTGCCTTTTTTTCAGTCTGTGTCTGATAAGTTTATACTTTGAAGTAACTGTTACTTGATTTCTACCATATTTTTTCTGCTGTTTCCAATTTATGTGATTATTTCCTTAGTGCTTAGTTATAGCTTATAGTCTATTTACAGATCTAAGATTACTGCAGTTGGGAATCAGTTGCAAAAGAGTATCTTATTTATGCACTTGGGCATATCCTCACTCAACAAAAGAATATTGATTTACTGTCTTCCATGAATCATTTTTCCTGAGACGTTAAGAAAGATAAACAGAAATAAGACAAAATCTTTAGCATTAGAGAAGAGGCCAAAGAAGAGAGATTGGAAGCAAGGTCTGAAGATACAGGAAATGTTTTGTGGAGGACCCAAGAACTAAGCTAAGCTTGCGATAGTGGAGAGAATTTGGGCAGAGCCAAGATTTGGCTACCCCAAGACAAGGGACTTCCCTGGTGGTCCAGTGGTTAAGCGGTCCAGTACAGGGGACACAGGTTGGACCCCCAGTCCGGGAAGATTCCACATGCCATGGAGCAACTAAGCCCTGCACAACAACTGTTGAGCCCTCTCTCCCAGAGCCTGTGCTCTGGAACAAGCGAAGCCACAGCAATGAGAAGCCCGCTCACCGCAGCGAAGAGTAGCACCTACTGTCTGCACCTAGAGAAAGCCCGCGCCCAGTAATGAAGACTCAGCACAGCACAAAATAAATAAAACTTATTTATTTAAGTTTAGGAAAAATAAAATAAAAAGTGGGAATAGATATGGGATGGTCAGGCATTCCATCTCATAGACCAAAAGTTCAACTAGAAATTGGGAGAAATAAGGCTGGATTTTTTTTTTAATTTAAAAAGCCTAGCAGAAGAATCCAGAATTCAGGCAGTTCACCAATCAGGATGAACTTTGGGCTTTTTGCACATGAGAAATGTCAAGGCATACCCCTAATTACCTTTATTCTCTGTTTCCTAGAGTTAACAAATATTCATTGCATATCTGTTGTAGGTAGATGAGCATGGTGTTTAGAAGCATGGATTTCAGAGTCAGACTGGCCATGTTTAACCTGCCTCCACTACTTACTAACCCCGAGTGACCTAGACACTCTCATCATATGGAAAAGGGATCCTGATAATATTACCTCACAGATCTTTTACAAACGCTAAACGAATTAATCCACATTACAACTTGCCCGATGCCTAGCACAAAACAGACACAGCTGTAATAATTATTGTTACCTCTTTTATGTCAAATGTTACCCTAAACGCTGTGATAGATATATTTTTTTTAAGTCTCTCCCCCCAAAGACCTTTAAAATTTACTTGGAGTTTGGTCGAGGAAGTTGCAATTGAAGTGTATGGTGAAGGATACTTAATATCATGAAGAAATATTCAAACATGTTGTGAAAAGAAAAAAATAAAGGAAACTGCAATAAGGAACTGAAAGATAGTTCCAAGTATCTTTTTTTGAACTCAGATAGGATTCCTAAAATTCCAGAAAATAGGAGCAACTCTCTCTGGGTGCTAGAAGTATGAATGCTTTTTTTTTTTTTCAGTTATTTTGTTTTTTGAAACTTTTTATTTTGTATTGGGGTATAGCCGATTAAGGAATGATGCTAAAGCTGAAACTCCAGTACTTTGGCCACCTCATGCGAAGAGTTGACTCATTGGAAAAGACTCTGATGCTGGGAGGGATTGGGGGCAGGAGGAGAAGGGGACGACAGAGGATGAGATGGCTGGATGGCATCATGGACTCGATGGACACGAGTCTGAGTGACCTCTGGGAGTTGGTGATGGACAGGGAGGCCTGGCGTGCTGCGATTCATGGGGTCACAAAGAGTCAGACACAACTGAGTGACTGAACTCTACTGAACTGATAGCCGATTAACAATGTATTCATAGTTTCAGGTGAACAATACAGGGATTCAGCCATACAGATACATGCATCTATTCTGCCCCAAACTCCCCTCCCATCCAGGCTACCACACAACTTCCATGTGCTATATACAGCAGGTCCTTGTTGGTTACCCATTTTAAACATAGCAGTAGGTACAGGCAACAGTCTGTGAATCTCTTTCTGTTTTCTAGTTCATTTGTATCATTTCTTCTTTGATTCCTCATTTAAGGGATGTCATACGATATCTCTTCTCTGTCTGATTTACTTCACTCAGCATGACAATTTCTGGGTTCATCCATCTTTCTGCGGGAGCGTTTTTAAGAGACATTATTGGATTATAAACTTGAGGGAGAGACAGTGGGTGTAGTGGGGTTCACAGGCTTTGGGATCATAAAGAAGTGGGTAGATATCTCAGCTAAATCTCTGCCTGTGCAACCTTGAAAGAGTTTTTGTTCCTTTTATCTGTTCATTTTAACTTTCTCAGCCTCTGCTTCTTTCATCTACAAAATGAGAGGGCCTAGCACTTGTAGATGATTTACACACAGTGATTATTTCTGCAAGGCAAACTAACTTCCCCATCGCATTCATTCACAGCCTTCATCACCAGCCGCACAAATTCACCATAAGCCCAAGGCAAGGCCGTTGGCCACCCAGTGTAACCAGAGCTACTAGGTGATCATATTGGTCTCAGACCATTTTTAAATACTCTGATGTCCAAGGAGGTAGAAGTGTGTATTTGTTTCTTCATTCATCTAGCAAGAATTGATGTTGAATACCAGAATTTGCAGGACTATATGCTAGGTGCTAGACTTTGTAAATATTTTGCTTGTCACAAAGTATGAAACTAAAATCATTTTCATTAACATTTATTCATTCAATGACTATTCATGAATTGTATTTACTATGCTAAGCAGTGAGTATGAAATTAGTTTATCCCCAATCCATTTCTTCTAGCCTCTTAGAGAAACTACAGTTGGTTCTGCTTGTGGTTTCAAAAAGAGAACTAAAATTATATTTACCTTTGAATATAAATAGCATTGGAATAAGCACAAGTCAAATAAATTCTGACTGATCAAATCCTAGCAGCTCCTATATGACATTTCAATCCTTTCATGCTGTTTTTGAGCTATTTGAGTTGAGATATTTTGAATTTACTTATTTCGAAAGTCAAGATCAGATGCTGTCTCATATTCTATCACAGTTTCAGGCAAACTGGAAGTTTAAAAGTTTTAATTTAATCTGAAAGTTTCTTATTTCATAATCGTCAATGCCAGATAACCAGAACTTGAATGAAGGAAAAAAGACAGAGCAACAGAGTCTCTTCCTTCACAGCAGTTTTTGGTGAAAATCTGTCTCTGAAATCCATGCAGAATTAGATTCAAGAGATGGTGCTCTTATGAAAAGTGTGCCATCCATCCCTATTGTTCATAAGTGTTGTCATAGCAAAAAGTTTAAAACAATCTTCAGTAATAGAAGACTAGTTAAAGTATTGTATTTTCACAGAATGGAATATGCAGTCATTGAGATATCATGGACAAACGAGACATGGAAAATTCTACAAAGTAAATTGCTGTATAAAAATCAGATTACAAAATAGTATTTATAGGACATTTCAACCTCACAATTTTGACCCAGCTATTTTTGTCTCTAAAGAAATTTTGACCCTGAGGATATTTTATAGTACAAACATTTTGATCAGATTAGGCCAATATTGAAAAAATTTTCAAGAAACTGGGTCCCAGAGAGCTCTTGAGTGGTCCAGTGGTTAGGGCTCCATGCTCCCATTGCAACAGGCATGGGTTCAATCCCTGGTTGGGGAACTAAGATCCCACATGCTGTGAAATTCAGCAAAAAAAAAGAAAGAAAGAAAGAAAGAAATTATGTCCCAAACACCACTGAGCCAATTTATTTCTTGATCAAAATAGTACTGTAACCATTTTCGATCTTTTTTTTCAATTTTCTTCTTTATTTAACTGAGATCATTTCATTGACATTAGATGTTTTCTACCTAAATTATAAAATCATAATTTCATTCATCAACAAGGTTTTTGTCACATCAATTTTTATTGATTTCTTTCAATCTTTGTGAGTTTATCTTTTGTCACCATTATATCTACCAAGTTCAACGTTTCTGGGTGAGAGTTTGCAAATCTAAATATTTTTAAGGTCTTATTCTTCTATTAATTTTAATCAATGACAATTTTTACCACGTGCAGTTTAAGACATTGTCAATTTATTCCGTGGAGATTATTTGTACCAGTAACATTTAATGCAAATGTTATTATTTATCAGTTAGCCTATATGAAAACTGTAAGCAAATAATTTTTTTTAAAGGGAAAGGAAAGAGGTCAGGAGAGGAAAAGAAAATGAGTGAATGAAAGAGAGAACAGGTGAAAGAGGAAGGCAAGAAAGAATAAAGAAAAGGGAGATGAAAAGAAACATGTGAAGAAAGAAACAGGGCAACACATAAGAGTAGTCAAAGCAGAGGGATCAAAATGGAGGGATAGAATATGACTAAACTATAACATAATAATGCTATGTTTTCAAGCTTAATCTGGAAAAGGCAATGGCAACCCACTCCAGTACTCGGCTCTATGGACGGAGGAGCCTGGTAGGCTGCAGTCCATGGGGTCGTTAAGAGTCAGCTCTACTGAGCAACTTCACTTTCACTTTTCACTTTCATGCATTGGAGAAGCAAGTGGCAACTCACTCCACTGTTCTTGCCCAGAGAATCCCAGGGATGGGGGAGCCTGGTGGGCTGCCATCTATGGGGTCACACAGAGTCAGACACGACTGAAGCAACTTAGCAGCAGCAGCAGCAAGCTTACTCAGGCCACTGCTTGCCCTTGATAAGATAAATTCCTGAAAAACTCCTCCAGAACATTCCTGTAATTCTTGGTTTTGGTCTCCCTATCTATTGATCTGCATCAGAGAAAGGATGAATTCACCATGTCAATGAAGGATGTTCTGTTCAGTTCAGTTCAGTTCAGTCACTCAGTCACGTCCAACTCTTTGCGACCCCATGAACCACAGCACGCCAGGCCTCTCTGTCCATCATCAACTCCTGGAGTTCACCCAAACTCATGTCCATTGAGTCGGGGATGCCATCCAACCATCTCATCTTTTTACATGACCATATAACAAGCAGTTAAAACATGTAACATTTTATTAATATTTTGTTCTGCATGCTAAACAGTTAACGTAAGGTTGTTCGTCAACATGAACACTAGGTATTTGGACATCAATCTGGTTAGGTACACAGAGGTTGTGATATTCATAGCACAAAATAAAATATATTGATCTCCCTGGTATCAAAGATAAGGCTAAGATCAAGGTAATGAATGTATCAAATGCTAGGTGTTGGTCAAATGCTGGGGAGGGGGCATGAGGAAAAGAACAAAGCAGAGCAGATGAGAACCACGCTGGCACCTTCCCAAATGACGTATTTGCATCCTGGGGCCATCTTAGAGCCAAGCGAGGTCTTCATTTCTGCCCTTTTTCATCTCCAGCTCCCAAGCAATTAACTTTACTGCCCCAGACCAATAGTGTTCAAATCTCTCACTTCTTTTTTGGAGGCACAGACTCCAAAGATGTTATGCAAAAGCCTAACTTTTTAGATCAGGGAAAGTTACTGTTCTGGAGCTAGAACAAGCAAGAAAAAGAGCAGGGTTGGTAGAGGGGTAAATCTCACACACTTCGTTTCTTGCTCCTCCCCACTCTAATCACCCCACAGTGACCTTAGCAGAGCCCCACAGAACCCAGTTTGAGCCCCACTGACTTAGACTTCATAAGCTATATTCTAGAATCTCTGAAGATAAATTTTACTAGTAAACTTGCAAGGGTAGAGATGCCACAGCTTTGACAGAGCCTTAAAGGTTGAACCAGTGTATTACTTTTTTTTTAGCTGCACCATGAGTCATGTGGGATTTTAGTTCACCAACCAAAGATCAAACCTGTGCCCCTTGCCTGCACTGGGAGATTGGAAACTTAGCCACTGGACCACCGAGGAAGTCCAACCTATTAAAAACTTAAATTTTAAACATCTCGTAGAAGTTCACTGCTGATTTTAAATTAGATTATTAAAAATAATAATAATGATAGCTGACAAGGATATAGCACCTTCTTCTTTCCTGACAATATTTTAAGTTTTCACATGTATTAATATATTTAATTCTCTTAACTCTGAGAGATCAATATTATTATCTCCTACCTAGAGATGAAGAAGTCAAGCCACATAGAAGTCACTAACTTGTCTGAGGTCATATACCTTGTTAGTGAGTGGAAAGGTATTAAAATCAAAATCTGATGCATGTTTCATTTGCAAGAGCAAGAAATTATACTTGAACACAATCATGGAAAAATCTTCAGTGATTCCAAATCATATGGCATTTTCTTAATAGTTCACCTCAAACAATTTCCATAGAGTCACAGAAATTAATTCTCTAGGCTTAAGTCATAAAAGGTCATGAAAATTTGGTCTGAGTGATTGAAGATCTTTTAGGAGTCTTTGACTCTTGATAAATTCACTTTTAATATGAGTAATCTGTGACAATAATACTTGCCTAACAAAGTCTTCTTACACAACCCACTGACAGTCTTTTGGACTCTGTGGGAGAGGGAGAGGGTAGGATGATTTGGGAGAACAGCATTGAAACATGTATAATTTCAAATATGAAATGAGTCAGCAGTCCAGGTTCAGTGCATGATACAGGATGCTTGGGGCTGGTGCACTGGAATGACCCAGAGGGATGGTATGGGGAGGGATGTAGGAGTGGGGTTCAGGATGGGAAACACGTGTACACCCATAGCGGATTCAAGCTGATGTATGGCAAAACCAATACAATATTGTAAAGTAATTAGCCTCCAATTAAAATAAATAAATTTATATTTAAAAAAATAAATAAACTGGAGACACATCACACACAAAAAAAAGATAAAATCTACCCTAAAATATACTTTTTCCAAATTTTTGTTGTGTCAAAGGGGGAATTAAAGTCAAAGATACTGTTATCATCAGGGGCATAACATATACCAATAGAAAGAAAATGAGAGATATTATAACTAGATTAAAAAATTCTAAGTTTATGAAAGACTGATAATGTGAGTGGAAATTATCAGTGGAGGATGAGATTTCAAATGGATTTTGGAGAACTCTGGAGTTTTACTAATTTATTTTTAAATTAATAAATATGTATTGAATGCTTAACAACAATAAAAGCTTTACCTTTGATTCCTGAAGAACTACTATAATGTCATTAATTCATTAAAAAGTCAAAAGTTACTTATTCACTATGCACCATAATACGGATTTCTCTGGTGGCTCAAACGGTAAAGCATCTGCCTACAATGTGAGAGACTCAGGTTTGATCCCTGGGTCGGGAAGATCCTCTGGAGAAGGAAATGGCAACCCAGTCCAGTACTCTTGCCTGGAAAATCCCATGGACGGAGAAGCCTGGTAGGCTGCAGATCATGAGGTCGCAAAGAGCTGGACACAACTGAGCGACTTCACTCACTCACTAGCAGTAATACTGACACTATCCTCAGTAACACAGATATACACAGAACTGAAAGTGTCTGCTCTCTTAGAGTATATTCTAATGGAGGGAGGCAGATGACAGACAAATGAGAGGATAAGAAAAGTACTGGACAGTGATAAGGAACGTGCAAAGATAGCATGATATGATAGCCAGATTCTGGGTGGATACTATAGATTCAGTACTTGAGAAAGTCATCTCTAAGGAAGTGATATTTAAGCTGAAATCAGAATGGTGAAAAAGAGCCAGTATTTGAAGATAAGAGAGAACAGGCAACAGGAATGGATAGTGAGAAGACACTAACAGTGCCTGAAACAAAGGTGACCAGTGTGGTTGGAGCATCAGGGTCAATGGAGGAGAGTGATGGGTATTGAGGCTGCTGCTGTGGGCCTCCCAAGACAATGACAAATCACATGTAATGAGAAAAATTGATGAACAATAACATACTTCCATAGGATAAATGTTATGGAAACAATAAATATGGACAACCTTCTACTGGAGAAAAGAGGCACCTAACCAAGACTAGGAAATGTGATACTGACTTAAAGCCCTACAGGATGAGAGGAGTGAGCCAGACAAGGCAAGGCTAAAGGCATTCCAAAGAAAGTTCTAGAACAGCAGATACTTCACTGCAGCCAGAGCCTAGAGTCCAAAGCAGGAGTGTGGTGAAAGATGAACCTGAAGACATAGGCAAGGACAAAATGATAGTCATAAAAATGCCACAGTTTGAAGTTATTTTTTTAACTGAGTAAATCAAACAACAAACACAATGAATATAGATACAACAAGATGTTAATACATTAGAAAGTGGCCTTAAAGAGCCTAGTGTTCTAAGCAATGAGAGCTTCTATCTTATTTCTAGCACCTCAGAGAAAACAAAAGTTAAAAAAAAAAGATACTAGTTCTTTGCCAAGCTCAATCTCAAGATTCAGTCCTCACCTAGAAAGTTCTTATTTTCTACTAACTACTGTCAAACCAAAGTCAGTGACTCCCCACTGTGATAGTTCACTCACCAAATATTCTGGGGCCCTCTCTGCAGCATCCCTCTCTGAAGGAAGATTGCATATCACTGCTCTGATGGACTCAGAAGTGCTCGCGTGACCTGTTTTAGCCAATGAAATGTAAACAGAAATGACCGGGTGTCACACAGAGGCTTTCAGAACTGGCAACGTGTTTGTGTTTCTTTTCCCTCTGCTACAGCCACCAAGGGGTCCAAGTAAAGCCTGCTCCATCAGGTGACAGGATGCGGCACAATGGCCAACATGGAAAGGACACGGTGAAGATGGTTTTTGTTTTGTTTAGTTGCTCAGGCATGTCCTACTCTCTTGTGACCCGGTGGTCTATAGCCCATCAGGCTCCTCTGTCCACTGAATTTTTCAGGCAAGAATACTGGAGTGGAATGCCGTTTCCTTCTCCAGAGGATGTTTCCAACCTAGGGATCAAACCTGCATATCCTCCACTGCAGGGGGATTCTTTACTACTGAGCCAATAAGAAAATAAATCAGCCTATAAATCCCTGAGGTTGGGGGTGGGGCAAGCCTTGTTTGTTACTGCAACGTAAACTAGCCTATCCTGACGAACAAATTCACAAATACGGACTTCCAGAGCAGAAGGGATGAGGCAAGAGATGCTGAGTTAACACCACGTACCTGCAGCCCTTTGGTCTGCTTACTCCACTCAGGGGTTTCCCCCATAGATTTCACACCAGAACCATGAAAATGAAAGGTATTTAATTTTACATTTTCACTCTCTCCCTGCTCGTGACCAAACAATTCAGTACTAATGACTAACTACTCTAACCAAGAAAAAAAGTGTGACAGGGGATGTCGGCAGCGTGTCTGTGCTTCATTTTCACAGCCCACAGCTATAAATAATACCATTTAGGAAAGCACACATTGCCTTAGATGGAAGGCAGAAAGAAAAGCACTTTCTCTGATAGTTTAGCAACACATTCAGATTTCATGTCTCAAGGTAAAAATAGGCCTAACAAATGAATTAAATTTGGAAGCTGAGCTGAAGAGCACTGGC
The DNA here is from genome assembly GCA_006408695.1 of Aepyceros melampus. NCBI lineage: Eukaryota > Metazoa > Chordata > Mammalia > Artiodactyla > Bovidae > Aepyceros > Aepyceros melampus. The sequence continues at coordinate 151,916 of SJXQ01003241.1, forward strand.
ATTATAAAACATGCCGTAGGAGGAAAGAAAGACTTATAAGGTGCTGTTTTATCTCTGCTGGTGAGCAGGATAGAAGGGTGGATAAAAGGATTTTCCTGAGAAATAGAAATAATCACCGAGAATTTGAAGTTAAAAATATCACTCTTATAACATGGGTAACTGAAAGGAACTCTGAAAAACCATGTGGGCTTCAGCAAAGAATAAAACTTGAGAGAGAGAATTTTCTTCTGAGTACTTTCAATATTAAGGGAAAAAGAGATTCACAGAAAATGGATGTCAAAGAATCTTTAAAAAATACATAAAATTCCAATTCAACAAGTCATACATTTGATCCATTTCAGTAAAACCCACCCATTTCTATTATGCAACTTTTAGTGCTATGTTTTGGAGAAGGCAATGGCACCCCACTCCAATACTCTTACCTGGAAAATCCCATGGACAGAGGAGCCTGGTAGGCTGCAGTCCATGGGATCGCTACTAGTCAGACACGGCTGAGCAACTTCCCTTTCACTTTTCACTTTCATGCATTGGAGAAGGAAATGGCAGCCCACTCCAGTGTTCTTGCCTGGAGAATCCCAGGGACGGGGAAGCCTGTTGGGCTGCCGTCTTTGGGGTCGCGCAGAGTCGGACACGACTGAAGCGACTTAGCAGCAGCAGCAGTGCTATATTTAATGGCTCTGGTACTTGAGCAAAGGAAGAGTAAGGAGATGCTATATGTTCCAAAACATAAGAAAAATAATCATTCATCAACCTTTCTTAATGCTGCAGTCTAAGGCAATTAAACGTCAATCCTATACCACATAAAACAAAAAACACTAAATTGTCTTCCTATGTTAAAATATGCACTATTTGTCTACAAGCATAAATATATCTACCATTAGATATATTCATGAGGGTAAGAATTGTTTCTTGCTCTCCTTTTACCTCTCTCAGGGCCTACTAAGTGCAATGGCTAATACAAAATAAGTGCTTAATACGCATTTTGTAATTGAATTTGTTGTTGTTCAGTCTGTCAGTCATGTCTCACTCTTTGCAATCCCATGAACTGCAGCACACTCAGCTTCCCTGTCCTTCACCATCTTCTGGAGTTTTCTCAAACTCCTGTCCATCAAGTAGGTGATGCCATCCAATCATCTCATCCTCTGTCGTCCCCTTCTCCTCCTGCCTTCAATCTTTCCCATCATCAGGGTCTTTTCCAATAAGTCATCTCTTCACATCAAGTGGCCAAAGTATTGGAACTTCAGCTTCAGCATCAGTCCTTCAATGAATATTCAGGGTTGGTTTCCTTCAAGATTGACTGGTTTGATCTCCTTGCTGTCCAAGGGACTCTCAAGAGTCTTCTCCAACACCACACTATGAAAGTATGAATTCTTTGGTGCAAAGCCTTCATTATGGTCCAACTCTCACATCCATACATGACTGCTGGAAAAACCATAGCTTTGACTATATGGACCTTTGCTGGCAAAGTGATATCTCTGCTTTTTAACATGCTGTCTAGGTTGGTCATAGCTTTCCTTACAAGGAGCAAGTATCTTTTAATTTCATGGCTGCAATCATTGTCCCCAGTGATTTTGGAGCCCAAGAAAATAAAGTCTGTCACTGTTGCTATTGTTTCCCCATCTATTTGCCATGAAGGGATGGGATGCCATGATTTTAGCTTTTTGAATGCTGAGTTTTAAGTCAGATTTTTCACTCTCTTCTATCACCTTCATCAGGAGGCTCTTAAATTCTTCTTTTCTTTCTGCCATACGGGTGGTGTCATCTGCGTATCTGAGGTTATTGATATTTCTCCTGGCAATCTTGATGCCAGCTTGAGGTTCATCCACCTGGCATTTCACGTGATGTACTCTGCATAAGCAGTGTGTGTAACTGAATAGAGTGACTTCTCTCTATCAGCCCCTCTTTGCTTTAAGTGGCCTACCAGGTATGAACCATATACTATATCGATGGAAAACTCGTGTAACTTTTATGCCAGCAAAATATCAGCAGACAATAACAGCACCATCTGACTCTATGTCTAAATCTGTGTTCCCCAAACTGCACTACTGACATCGTAAAAGTGAGCTAGGATAACTCAATGTAATCATTTCACTGAACCACTAGAGACCTGGCTGTGTATGCCAGCAGTCCTGTGGCCATGGTGATTTGGCCAGCTCTCAGTTCCCCAAGCCTGGGCCCTAAACACAGGTGAGGCCTTTCCAAGAGATCCAAATGGCTTGAGGTTGCAGCTGAGATGACTCATAGCCATGATCATAGAAAGCAGGGGCTCATGTGTTCACTGTAGAAACAGGCTTGGAACAACTTATTCTTGAATATCTGGACAATTCTTGTGGTCAAGTGTAGGAGATCTAACTAATCTGTCATCCCAAACAGTAAACAATGATTGTGCAAATCCTCAATCTCCATAACAAGGGTTTTTTGATTAATTTGTGAAAAGTTCTGTTCTGCTGTTTTAAGATCAGCTAGTGTGTTGGACAGAGAAGGTGATGGCACCCTACTCCAGTACTCTTGTCTGGAAAATCCCATGGACGGAGGAGCCTGGTGGGCTGCAGTCCATGGGGTCGCTAAGAGTCGGACATGACTGAGTGACTTCACTTTCACTTTTCACTTTCATGCATTGGAGAAGGAAATGGCAACCCACTCCAATGTTCTTGCCTGGAGAATCCCAGGGATGGGGGAGCCTGGTGGGCTGCAGTCTATGGGACTGCACAGAGTTGGACATGACTGAAGCGACTTAGCAGCAGCGGCAGTGTGTTGGAACCAAGCACAGTGGGACTGTTGGAACTAAAGTGTCAATGGTAAAGAACTTACTGATAGTGACTTTTTCTAGCTGGCTGTGAAGTGTCTAATAGCAGGACCTAAATTAAGACAAAATGAAGCAGACTGGCATTTACAATATATGTTTTTTAGAGTAAACATATCTTGAACGGTATTGTTTTATCTGGGGTTTAGGGACTTCAGGGTAATTTATGCAGACTTAAAACACAATTGGAAGATTTGAACTCACATTTCATACTGAAACAATTCAACATACAGTAATGAATGTTAACTATGCGTCAAGTAGTGGGGTTTCGTACCAAAATATAACGATGAAAAATAGAGTGTTATCAAGAGTTTATAGCATTTGTTGACTGTTGCATAAATTTATCTTCCATTGATTCCGCAATCAGAATACTACTTCTCCAATTCCAGAAAACACTCTCCATGGACCAATGAAATTTTCAGGCTCAAAACATTTTGCAATAAAAACACAACTCAGAATTAACCTCGGTGAATATGATTGCTTAGTCATCTATAGTAATGTCATTGGCAATCAGCCATCATTAATGGGCGTATGCAGAGTCCTTGAACCTAGAAGGAAAAGCAAAATCAACTGACTGTAGAATTTGGTTATAGAGTCATTCATTCATTTATAAATTTGTTCTTTCAACATATGTTTATTGAGTCCCTAATATGAGTACATCCTGTTCTAGGCAATGGAATACCATAGTGAACAAAAAAAAAAATAAAGCCTTCCTCTCTTTGAGCTTATATTGTAGAGAAAGAGAAAATAAGCAGGCAAGCAAGTAACAATGTCAACATATATTAATAATTTCATTATGACTAAGTGCTCAAAGGGAAAATGAAGATAAGTTAATAGAAACTAATTGATGGGCTAGGAGATAAAATAAATGGTGAACATCTCAGAAGGCTATATTTTAGCAGAAAGAAAATACATACATTATAAGGATACATTTAGTTTCCATTTTAATTAGCAAAATATCAAGAATATTGCTGAAGAAAGGAGCTGCAGGAAAAAAAAGAACTAACCCAACATAGCTCAACTCCCCAAGACTCTCCAAAATCCTCAAAATCGCAGCTGCCTGTGAACAGTCCATGCAAGGTAAACACTGGTATTTTATGCAGAACAAATTCAAGGTGTAGTAAACTTATAAGTAGATTCTGAGATGCAAAAGTACCAAGACAACAGCCATGCCAGATATATCATTGCATAGAGAGAGGATCCTGGGTCACTTTAATATTTCCTTTAGGATACCAAGAATTTAGATCCTAGAGTTCTATTGTGGTGTGGAAGGGATGCCTGTCCTCTCACAGCTAAGCCATCACTATGGCAGACAGAGGATTCGACTTAAAGGAAGTAGAAGAAAGATTGTCCTTTTATGTACATAGATGGTGAAAAGGAGAGACAAGAGAAGACAAAAGACCAAAGGCAAGTAAACACAAGCTTTCAAATTTTTCCCACCTTGGCTTCCACCAAGAAAGGCGGTAATGTGTCACACAGGCAGTGTCAATGAGACTGTCTACTCCTAGTTTAGAGTCTGAAATAGGACCACTTAGTAGAGCCTCCAGTCTAAGACACAGCCACTAAAAGAAGCCTTAATAGTGTGGTTAGGTAAAGAAGGCTTGAGATTTCGTGTTCCCAATCCACCCGCATTTCCTGTTGCTTGGAGTCACAGTGAAATCCAAGAGCCAACCATGGAGCCCATCACAGCAAAGCCTAAGGTCTCCACAGCTATGGAGGACCCCAGAATAGACGGCCAGAGGGAGGAACTGCCAAGACGTGGTGGTTGATTCTAAGCAGCCATAGTCTACACCGCTAGCATTTCCTGAGCTTATCTTTCGCAGATCTCAGCTCTGAAAGCTGGGAGAGAATTCAGGAATCAATGGCCATGACCCTGGGGCTCAGAAGACATCACACCTTAAAGACCCCCAAATCTTGTTCACCTCAGGGCTTCACAAGTTTGAGCAACACTCACCTTTCTGCTCATACCAACTCAATGTTAGAAATGGGGAGGGAGGAAACAGAAATTCTCTGAGACTGAATATTTTTATTTGTAGGAGAGACTGAGGACAGCCTACAGGCGTGATTTAAATTGTCAGGTTGAACTAATTTAAAACATATTGGAAACTGAATTAATGTTTCCCACAAACCAGCAGGTGGGAACTGAGGAAGGGGACCGACTCTAGACAAAATAAAGAAGCTGTGTTTCTCTACACATCTCAATCATCGTGAGTTAAATCCTGAACCCTGCCACACGGGTCACACATTTCATCCAACCTCTTTCTGACTACCTGTGGGAACCATGTCTTTGGGTTGCAGAAAGAGCTGCTGCCAGACACTTGGGTCCAAAATATATAGAACTGACATAATTCTTTTGCAGGATAGTCAATCACTGTATTCAGAATTAAATTAAGAAATTCTTTCTGAAGAGATAAGGCCAGAACTACTTTCTGAGGCTTTTTGTTTAATGGGTGTTGAAAATTTTTTCCAGGAATCAGAAAGTCAGAAACTTGCCAATCCAAGCCATATCATCAAAGAGACAATGCCTTCTATAATATGACAGATTCAGACGTGCTTGCTTTTGAGGAAAAAAGGATGGGATTAATTGCAACTCCCAGAACAAATATCTCATTATACATTTGTACCTCAAATTAATTTAGTTTCAAAAGATCACTGCTGCTGCTGCTGCTAAATCACTTCAGTCGTGTCCGACTCTGTGCGACCCCAGAGACGCCAACCCACCAGGCTCCCCCGTCCCTGGGATTCTCCAGGCAAGAACATTGGAGTGGGTTGCCATTTCCTTCTCCAATGCATGAAAGTGAAAAGTGAAAGTGAAGTCGCTCAGTTGTGTCTGACTCTTAGTGACCCCATGGACTGTAGCCCACCAGGCTCCTCCATCCATGGGATTTTCCAGGCAAGAGTACTGGAGTGGGGTGCCATTGCCTTCTCCTCAAAAGATCACAAATGAGTTCAAATTGTAACCAAAAAATTTACACGTAAATATCAAACCTTTTTTTCCTCCCTTGAGAAATTCAAATGTAGTGATGAATAGGAATTAGTGATGTAGGAGTAATTTTAGGAAATCTCCTGACTTTATAAAAGTCCAAATATTGAGATAAAAGAAGATGAAATACCTATATGGAAATAACATAAAACAAAAATTTTTCTAAATGAAGATATTCTTCTTCTGAAGAGGAGAGATAAAAAATTAAAAAACAGATTGATTGAAAACATTTAAGAATACTTATTTCCATTTATACTGTTTTCTAGGGCTTCCCAGATGAAAAAGAACCACCTGCCAACACAGGAGACATAATGAGATTTTGAAGGTTTGATCCCTGGGTGGGGAAGATCCCCTGGAAAAGGGCAGGACAACCCACTCCAGTATTTTTGCCTGGAGAAACCCATGGACAGGGGAGCCTGGGGGCTACAGTCCACAGGGTCACAAAGAATGAGGCCTGACTGCAGCAACCTAGCTGTCATGCATACTGTTTTCTAATTTGTTTAAAATATATTTCTGCTAAAATAATTGAAAATTAGTTTGCTGACAAGAAATTCGGCTTAGAAAGAAAAGGAAGCATTGTTCTGCCCCAATTTCTGCCTAGTTTAAAAACAAATTCTGTCTCCATTGTTCTTCTGGCATCTTTTAATAATCAGCTTTAATGTGTTATTCTCTTACAGCTTCTTAAGTGAAATCATATACCGATCTTTTATTCCACAAATCAATCTGGTATAGCGTAGCTTAAACTTTTCCTTTGTAAAGATACCCAGAGTTTTCCTAAGAATCCTATGGAGAATGAGAAGGCATGATTTGTTGTTAAGAAAGCCAGTTGAAAGAGCTTCCCGGGGACGTTTTTTAAAACGCCCTCTCACCCAGCAAAACTTTCCATACTTGTTAAATCTTATAACCTCCGGTAACCTGTAATACTTGGAGATGAGGAGGTGACTGATCCCTCACACTTTCCCAAAAGAGCCCCCTGCTCCTACTCACCTATAATCACGGTTTCGTATTGAACTTAATCTTCTTGCTCACAAATTGCAAGCCTGTAACCATTAGCTCAAGAGTGGCACCAGGAAACAAGAGTACATTATTACCGCACCATCATTCCTTAATATTTCCAATTTACTCCTTTCATGCCAGGCATTTGCAAGAGCCTCATTTATTCTTAAATTCCAGGAACACAGGAGGTAAGAAAAGATTTGTTGTGCAGCAGAGTGCTCTAGATCGGGCATTCACGAGGAAGGGGAAATCAAATGGGGCCATCTATGAACAGCTCAGTCCAGAATCCTTATGAAACCCCCCACCTCTTCAAATGATCCATGGGCCCCTGTCCTTTCTCGGCCTGGGCCTCTCAGACTGCAGGCTGTTTGCATTCAGTCAACACTTCGATTTTATAGGCCTGTGGAGCCAAAGATTACAAGACTTTTGAACTCCAGGCTTCCTTCTGTCTGGCTCTGTTTCTGGAGTCCAAATCTTTTTAACAACTCTACAAAAACAAGCAATTAGGGTAAGGTCTGTTAATCCTCGCCTTTGGTCCTAGAGGTAATTACAGATTTGGAATCAACCAGTGAGGAAGCAGAGTGACCGCTACCAAAGCTGGGAGCTATTTAGGAAGGATCAAAGTGTACATCAAAGGCAGTGATAAGGAATGAAAATGTCCAACTGTTATTTCATAGGGCGTTCCATACAACACTAGGCTAGATTTTTTAAGGAAAAGAAGAAATGTATAAATTAACATGAATGAAAAGTGGGAAGATATTGGCTAGATTCTCTGTATCTGTAAGATACATCTTTGTATCTTACTTCTTTTATACATGATAATCTTTTTTTTCTTTTTTTTTCTTTTATTATACATGATAATCTGTACCTCTTAATCCTCTCCCCCAATCTTCCCTTCCCTTCCTCTCTCCTCTCCCCACAAGTAACCACTAATTTGTTCCCTATACCTGTGAATCTGTTTATTCTTTTTTGTTGTTATTGTAGTCACTCATTTGTTTTAATTTTTAGATTCCAAATTTAAGTGATTTTACACAGTATTTGTCTTTCTCTGTCTGACTTATTTCACTAAATATAATACCATTTAAATTAAGTTTGAATTGTTGCAAATGTCAAAATCTCATTCTTTCTTATTCTTTCTTATGACTGAATAGTAAATCAACTATATCTCAACTTTTTATATATATACCTCAATTAAAAAAAAAACTAAAAAAGTAAATGTAAGGACTTCTCTAAAAAATGAAAAGAAACAAAGAGAATTTTTACGGGCTCAAAACATTCTACAGCACCCACTGCTTTTCCTGTTACCAGATGGGTAACTGCGTATCTGCTCTCTCCACACACAACAGCAGGCCCTCTTCTTTCTTCCTTAACTCATACTATTAATGTACTTCAATCTATTAACAGCTTTGAAATTTAGTCTAGGTAATTGCTGTTACATTAAGAGCAGGATGGTCTTTTTAGTTACTCAGAATAAAATGCTACACACTTGATACAGGAAAATTCATAATTTCTTCCAAAATCTGGTTTTTAAAACTGCATTTTACCACTAATCTAAATGATGACAGGCGTCCTTAGGGAGAGACAAGGGATTCATTTCATTTCTATCAGCAAATATTTTGCTATAAAATGTGTCAATGGTTAACTCGGCTGCACTAACCTGACATTGTTTCAAACAAGTCTGGAGTTTTTCTATAAAGATTTTACATGGATGTGCCAACTATATACTTCTTGAAACATAAACCTCATAAATGGTAGTAGGGCTATGACTCAGCAGAACAGAGAGTTCCCAATTTACTAATGGGTTGAGTTTTAAAACTTCTTTTTTTTAAATTATTGAATACTTGGAACGCAGAGTGAATTTTCCCATATAAACATGATTATTCCATCCAAATGGATCTGCCTAAGAGCACTTCACTTCACCAAGCCCTGCTCATCTGACTTGCCTCTGCAGCTCTCTCTTCCTAGAATGCCCTTTACTGCTCCTCTCCTTCATATCCAAAGCCAACTCATGCCCTTGACAACCATCTGAAAAGCTACTCCAGCAAGATTCTCAACAGATGAACCAGTCACTGGGTCCACAGAATTAAGGTGTTCTTCCTGGCCCCTCTGTAGCGGACATTGTGGTTATTCCCCCCAGCACACACATCCATTCTATGCCCTCCAATCTATGGTAACAGCCATAGGATTTGGGTGAGATGAGCCCATCCCTATTTCCTCCAGTGGGGTCTGTGCCAATGGGGATAATCTCATCTCTCTTGACCGAGTCTTTGGTCCAGGTAATCTAGTTGTAAACCAGTAGGTATTTGACAATTTCCTTGTCCCATGGACTGGTTCACAATCAACACAAGTCTTAGAACTTTTGGCCAGTGACTGTGGAAGGAGACATTCTCTTCTTGAACTTGAAAGTTAGAGATAATATGGCTCATTTTGCTATGAGAATAACTGTTGATCCCATCAAGCAAGCCAGGATGAAGTTGACACCCAGAGAAAGGCAAGAGAAAGCTGGAATCCTGATAGAACAAACTCCTCAAGCCTGACCTACTTCTGAACTTTCCAATTACATAAGCCAATCATTCCCTCAAGCCATTTTGAGCTGGGTTTTGTTACCTCCAATGAAAGATATTACTAATCCAACCCATATCTACTGTTCTGTCATATAAAATTTTTGTGTACCATTTTCATATTTCCTATTATACATATTAATTTTCTGAGACCAATACTGCAGAGAACACATCTTTGTATCTGTCAGTCCTAAAAGAAATCAATCCTGAATATTCACTGGAAGGAGTGATGCTGAAGCTGAAGCTCCAATCCTTTGGCTATCTGAAGAGAACAGCCAACTCTTTGGAAAGGACCTTGATGCTGGAAAAGATTGAGGGCAAGAGGAGAAGGGGATGACAGAGGATGAGATGGTTGGATGGCATCACCAACTCAATGAACATGAGTTTGAGCAAGCTCTGCCAGTTGGTGATGGACAGGGATGCCTGGAATGTTGCAATTCATGGGGTTGCAAAGAGTGGGACACATCTTAGCGACTGAACAACTACCACAAAGTTGTATATTCACATATACATACTACAGATTGAATTGAGTCATTTAACTTTAATTTTCTCAAGTGAAAGCCAGTTATGTGTGACGCTAAAACATTTTATAGAAGAAAATAATTCTATCTTTAAATAAGATTGACAAGCACTGGACTTTTAAAAGAGGGAATAATTTTTTACTACAGTTTTGTTTTGTTTTTTACTTTTTGGCCTCCTGGCACATAGTTCCCCAACCAGGAATTGAAACACACTCCTTGCAGTGGAAGCACACTGTTTAATCACTGGACCGCCAAGGAAGTCCCTACTGTAATGTTTCTCAAAGTCCTCAATATACTATACTAATGTGCATTGACAAAAAGTAGGCTTTAATATATTTGTCAGACTTATTTAACTCCTTATCCCTTTTATGCTGAACATCTTGAGGAACTAATAAAACAAACAAAAAAAATATTGGGGAAAATGCTACTGTATGTCATAATATAGCTTAACTCTGCTAAGAACGCCAAACTTGATGAACTTTGATGAATAGGAAGGAAGAGGAAAAGGAAGTGTTCTTCTTAATTCCTGAAGTCAAGACCTCCATACACTTTTGACACAACTCTTGTACGTCTTCTTGCCAGGAACTTGTCACCTTCATGTTGATCCATACTCTTTAGATGTGCTCACTACGTTCTGATCTCTCAAAATGCTCCCTCTCTGTGAAGAAGGCTGAGCGCAGAAGAATTGATGCTTTTGAACTGTGGTGTTGGAGAAGACTCTTGAGAGTCCCTTGGACTGCAAGGAGATCCAACCAGTCCATTCTGAAGGAGATCAACCCTGGGATTTCTTTGGAAGGAATGATGCTAAAACTGAAGCTCCAGTACTTTGGGCACCTTATGCGAAGAGTTGATTCATTGGAAAAGACTCTGATGCTGGGAGGGATTGGGGGCAGGAGGAGAAGGGGACGACAGAGGATGAGATGGCTGGATGGCATCACGGACTCAGTGGACGTGAGTCTGAGTGAACTCCGGGAGTTGGTGATGGACAGGGAGGCCTGGCGTACTGCGATTCATGGGGTCGCAAAGAGTCGGACACGACTGAGCGACTGAACTGAACTGAACTTCGTTCTTATGTACGATAAAAATCCTTTCTCCCTTCAAATAGTTGAGCCATCCGGGGGTAAGCAATCTGGTTAAATTGTGAAAAGTCAACATATGTAAATTCCTATAGACACTACACTTTATTATATTTCTATTAACACTATCCCCTCAAAAATATCTTCAGGAAACATAATATACCAATATTAAAAATGAAAGTATAGGGCAAACATATTTTAACAGAGTGTACACCTTTGAATGAGATCATTCTATAAAAGAACTTTGACCTTTACCATATTTCCTTATTATAGGAAATGAGATATTTCCATTGTCGGGATAATCACCATCATTGTTAGTTTAAATAACAGCAATTTTAAATAACATCTTGAGATTACTGGAAGTGGAGGTTGGGGGTAGATACAATGAGTGAAGGTGGTCAAAAAATACCATGTTTTAGTTATAAGTTAAATAAGTCCTGAGGATGTAAGTTACAGCATGGTGACTATAGTTAACACTATAGTTCTCATCATAAGAAAAAAAAAAGGTAACTGTGTGGTGGTGAATGTTAACTAAATGTATTCCAGTAATAATCTCACACAGTGTGCATATATCAAATCATTATGTTGTACACCTAAAATTAATGAAATATATGTCAATTATATATCAGTAAAAAACAGTAATTTTCATGTTGTCCTTATTTGGTAGACACTGGCATTGTTTTCATAATTAGTGACATTTTCTAAGGGTATTCTGTTCCAAACAGTCTTCTGAAGTTGTTCTATAGTTTTCATTGCCAGACAAATCAGAAAGGCTGAAGCTTTTCATGACCCGGGAGTCTTCTGACCCACCAGTTCCAGTGCTGTTCCTACGGTGTCCTAATCGTCACAGGCTCCTGTCCCGTAAGTCCAGCCCCCTGTGTCCTGGGAGCTCCCTCAATCCCCAGCCACGGGTGGTGTTGGGAGGCAATGCCCCCACTTAGTGCTGGCCTTGATCCTGAAGCCAGGCAGCCAGCAGTGCTGTCTCAAGGGGCATGGGAGCAGACTGGCTCTAAGTCAGGCAACAAGATCAGTAACACCATTTTGTAGGACAAAATTTATTAAAACTGCCTTAGATTGCTAGGTACTCATTCAAGCTCTTTAAGCCGCAAACATAGATTCTTTTTTTTTAAATCACTGTAGTCAGGACTTCCCTGGTGGCCAGCAGTTAAGAATACACCAGGCACTGCAGGGGACATGGATTCGATCCTGGTCGGGGAAGTAAGATCCCACATTCCTTGGAGCAACTAAACCCACGAGCCACAACTACTGAGCCCACACTTTGGAGCCTGTGTGCCAGTGAAAGATCCCACGTGCTAATACTCGACACAGCCAAATAAATAAATACCTTTTCAGAATTGCTGTAGTCTGTAAGACTTTTGATATGGGCAGTAAATGTGATATTTTAAACAAACCAACCAAAAAGTGAAAAATAAGTGGATTATAGAACCAATGATTTCTCTCTCCCAGTTCTTTTGTTCTGGGTCAGCTTGAGAGAGACCGAAAGGTCTAAGACAGCCTCACTCACATCTGAGGCCTCAGTCACGACAGAAGAGATGCTTGAGTCTGTCTCTCCCTGTGGTTTCTCCTCCAGGAAGTTTATTTACGCTTCTTCAGAAGGTGGCCTTTCAGTTTGCAGCAGGAAGAGTGGAAGCCCCCAAATGCAAGTCCTCTTTAAATGTGTGCTGCCTCATGTTTGCCAATATCCTCTCTGGCAAAATAGTCACTGTTAAATTCAGATTCAAGGGGGCAGAGAAACGCAGTCAGTCTCCTGTGTACAAAGCTTCGCGTTTAGGACTTTCAAATCCGTGAACGCGCCGTCATGTAAGCTCATGTGTCAAGTGGACATTAGAACGTGCGTGCATCCGCTACACGTGGTTGTGCTTTTGTCTACTTTACCGTCAGGTTCTGTATAGGGTACAGGAGGACAGAACCTTTATTTCGAGCCCTGGAGGCCTGGAAGCAAGTGGAAAAGTGGCGGGGGTATAGCTGGCACTGCTAAGAAGTGCCAGCTGCTGTTCTGTACTCTAATGTACTTTTCAAGGTACAGTACTGTAAGACTGAAGACGTTTCATTTCTTGTGTTTGCTTTTTATATATTTTTCGTGTGGAAAGTATTATAAACCTATTAAGGAGAGTACTTACAGACGATTGTGTTAGTTGAGTAGCTAGGCTTACTTTGTTGGAGTCATGAATACGAACAAATTGGGCTTATGAATGTGCTCACTGCATGGAACTCATCCGTATGTAGGGGCTTACTTTAGACTCCCCTATTTGATGAGAAGAGTGGCAAAGTCATGCTGCCAAGGGGCCTTTGTGTAGGAATGAAAGGAACTGTCGTGAACACCTTTGCAAGCCATCTATTTCATCCCCACTCTGGCCACAGTGAAACCTGGGATGAGCAGTCACCACCGAGCCCTGCACAGACTGCTACCCAAACGGTTGTGAACAAATAAACGCATTTTGGGAATACTGGTTCTACTGCCAAAGCTAACAGAATCAACTTCTGAATCCATACGGTAGGTTAAAGTTCCAACATTTTTTTGTTTCCTTTTTTAAACTCATTTTACTTTTCTGTGCAGAGGCATTTAAAAGTAAGTTAGAGACATCGTGTGACTTTTCCCCACCATTTCTATCCAGCTGGATGGAGAACAAAAGTTGTTCACACATGGAAGTCAAGTATAAATTAGATACTTGAAAATGGGGGCATGTTTCTCCCGACTTCTACATCCTGCTCACCTAGGAAGAAAAGGAAGAAGTTTCGATGAAACAACCACAAAAACAAAATGCACGTTTGGCATAGAAACATGCAAGAGAAACTATCACGTACCTTCATCCTTGGGCTTCCCAGGTGGCACTAGTGGTAAAGAACATGTCTGCCAATGCAGGAGGCAACGGTTCCATCCCTGGGTCGGGAAGATCCCCTGGAGAAGAGCTTGGCAACCCACTCCAGTATTCTTGCCTGAAGAATCCCATGGACAGAGGAGCCTCTGGAGGGCTGCGGTCCATGGGGTTGCAAAGAGTTGGACAGGACTGAAGCAACTTAGGACACACACCTTCATCCTTAATATGACATATTAAGGTCGAGCCATAAGCAATGCCTTTCCTTGTGAAAGCTCTCAGAATTCATAGCACAGATTGTAAGGCGGAGAAAAGCAAAGGATATAAGAAAGGCTGGCAACTCTGCTCCAAGTTTGAATTTTAAAAAGAAACATTTCCACTTTCCTCACCTACGATTATTCAAACTGTGTTTTCAAATGAGTCCCTCATCAGAATGTAGCAGAATAATTGCCAATACAGAGTTTCTGACACCGGAATTTTGTTTTTGGCACTAACGAGCTGATTGATCCCAAGTGCGTCAGTTGACCTCTCTGGATCTGTGCTTTTACAACTATTCACTGAAAAGGTCAGACTAGGTGACATGTCACAATATTGCTCTTCTAGAAATTAAGTGAAATAATTGACCCAATCTCATTTCACATATTGGAATGCTGGGCAGTGTAGCATCAAGGTCAAAGAGATGAATTTTGTTGTCAAAAAGAACCAGTTTCAGGTCCGGTCAGTAACTGACTAGCTCCAAAGTCTTGAGCAGGTATCTTAAATTCTCCATTTCCTCATCTGTAAAATGAGAAGCAGTAATTGTATTAGAACCTTCTAATTATGAGATGATGCTTATCATATGTTCAGCATATGTCTGGCATCTTAAGTGCTCAGAAAATGTGTCTTTGTGTTGTCAACAGGAATCAGTTAAAATCTTGTCCGTACTGTTATAAAAGATACTGGCCATGTCACATGTTCCACAAAAGAATCCTAAAGCTCCCTCCATCACAACCGGGTCAGCTCTGCTGACTCCATGTCCTGGAGCCAAAGCAGAAGTTGAACGTTCAACATCCGCAGAACATTCTGGGCCTACTGCTCTCCTTGCCCAAGCTGTTTTACTTCCCTTTTTAAAAACTCTTAATTTTAAGTCTGAGAAAGAACAAGAGAGTCAGGATCTGAGTTTAAAAGAGAGAAAGAAAAGCAGGCTGTACAGACTCACTCTGGCTTCCTCCTTGACTCGTGGAGGAACTCCTAAACCTGGTTCCCTAGAGGAAAGAATGTCTTGCAGTCATCTGCTTGAAACAAGATACTCAGTTTAACCAGTAATTCTGGTCTCTCCATTTTTTCCCCTCATGTCAAGGTATCAAAGGAACAAGTGATGCCTATAACATCAAAATGTTTTTACTCTTCACCTTAAAACAGCTATATCCATTCACAAAATGAGAAGTAACTCAGAGTAAATTTAGGCAGGAAGGATCTGCTAGTCCACCTTGAAAGGTTTCCATCTTAATTGCTAATGATAATAACAAGACAACAACACTGCGGGGGAAGTGGAATTTTATCACCCTTCACCTTCATCTAAGCCACTAAACCCCCACAAAGGATTCACAGGGAGGCAGGGCAAGGGCTGGAGAACAAACAGGTGCCCACATACCAAGTGAATAAATAAATAAAAGTTATAAAAAGAAGAGAATAAATGGGCAAATAAAATATTTTATCCTCCTGCTTGGACAATTCTACTTCCTAATAGCAAGGAACACCAAGTTCAAATTCAGTATTTTTGGACTTCTTGGAGTTCCACACGTTAACAGAGACGTGGCGAGAGAGCTCTGCCCACCCTGCTCCACCTCCCAGGTCCAGCCAGCACCCACTGCAACCTCAAAGGCAAGGTGAGAGCCAATCCAGCACGCACATGCAAGCAGTCCAAACCCTGCCTGACAGCTAGCCCTTGGCACCCCCACCTGCCTATAAATGCACAAGAGTCTGCAGCCAGGAGGATAAGCTCAGGGCAAATGCCCACATGGGCGTTGACATCGGGCCTGGGGAGTTCACAGAACCTAGGCACTCGGACGTGGTCTTGAAAAAGAGAGCTTGAACTTCAGACGAGTCTGTCCCCTTAGCCTTGAAGACTCCTTGTCCAGTATAGTCCCAAGACAGGGATCCCTTCAGGCTGGGGGCTCAGGACTCCAACACCTCATGCCTGGCTCTAAGAGCAACACCAGCTAGACCACAGCCTTCTCTTCAGGCCCTTCGCCCCAGGGAAATTCCACCTGGTATCTTCTCCCACAGACACACAGCTTCTCGAGAAGTTTTCTGAGCTTCAGCTTCTTTTAAGTGACACCTCCACTCCCACAACCTTCTCTGTAAATCACAAACAATGTCAGGCAACCAGCTCCTTCCTAATGTCTCATTCCTGACATTATTCTTTAGTCTGAAGCCGAAGCCCACGGTTCTCATTTTCTCCAAATTCAGAAAGCTTGTCTTTCCTTGACGTTTTATCCTGTCTGAGTAGTTCTACTCATTCATCCTTCCCTCAAGGGAGAGGGGAAAAAAGACATATACATATGTGTATAAAGGATATATATGCAATGAAAAGATATATATATATGTATATATATAGCTCATATATACACGACTATCTTAAAGTCATTGCTTCTCTCTCACTTCCTATAAAAAATCAGGAGACTAATGCCCAGTCTCTTTTTAAAATTTAAAAATTTAAAATTAATAGTTACTTATATCCAAACTTTGCCTCTTTATTCCTTGGCCCTGATTATGTCCTGATTTTATTAGTGTGAACTTCTCTTTGAGGTTATCCTGTCGATAGTTACCGCCCTGGTGCCCCTCTCTCTGGGGCTTCCCTTGTGGCTCAGCTGGTAAAGAATCTGCCTGCAATGCATGAGACATGGGTTCGATCCTTGGAGAAGGGAATGGCTACCCACTCCAGTATTCTGGCCTGGAGAAGTCCAGGGACTGTATAAGTTCACAGAGTTGCAAAGAGCTGGACATGACGAGCCACCCTCTCTCTGAGCCCCGTGTCCTCACTCTTCCACACAAAAGGCCGTCAGAGAGCCTCTCTGGCAGCTGCCTCTGCCGTTGGTCACTTTCCCTTCCCCACCTGCTGTCTCTCTTTCAGTTCAGTTCAGTTCAGTTCAGTGGCGCAGTCATGTCCGACTCTTTGCGACCCCATGAATCGCAGCACGCCAGGCCTCCCTGTCCATCACCAACTCCCGGAGTTCACTCAGAGTCACGTCCATTGAGTCTGTGATGCCATCCAGCCATCTCATCCTCGGTCGTCCCTTACTCCTCCTGCCCCCAATCCCTCCCAGCATCAGGGTCTTTTCCAATGAGTCAACTCTTCGCATAAGTTGCCTCTTCCTTGTTCA
This sequence comes from Aepyceros melampus, assembly GCA_006408695.1. Classification (NCBI taxonomy): domain Eukaryota; kingdom Metazoa; phylum Chordata; class Mammalia; order Artiodactyla; family Bovidae; genus Aepyceros; species Aepyceros melampus. The sequence continues at coordinate 169,058 of SJXQ01003241.1, forward strand.
TTTTTCTCAGATTTGTGCTTTCTGGCATAATTCTCTCTGTTCCAAGCAGGCACCATCTTCTCAGGCAGGCCTGGTGCCCTCATCATGAGCAGGGTGGATTGCCACGAAGGCACGGGGCAGGCACTCAGGCAACCCCTTACTCTCTCCTACACAGAGACTAGGTGAGCTCTAGAAAGACGGGGATGAAAACCAGGCCAGTTTCATGTGCCATGCTCTTGGTTTAATGTTCTGATGTCACCATCCTAAAACTCCGATTCGTGCTGTCTTTGGATGTCTTACCTCAGGTGCAGTGGTACAGTGGATAAAGAAGTACACACACGGTATCTGGCCAGCACTTCCCGCCACCCGTTCACACCGAGCATTTCTGAGGCCCCAGGAGCACAGAATCACGTGACCTGCAACATTTGCGAGTTCAGTGAGACTCAAACCAAGTAGCAAGTGTGTTACATCTATGGCTGCAAAAGTGGGGGTGTCCCACCTAGGGGCCACGCCTTCGACTCCGTTCAGAGCTTGTTCGAAATGCACCAGGAAGACCGAGGCATTCTAAAAACTTAAATAGCCAAAGAGCTCTACCTTATCTTTGGTTACTCCTAGTACTTCCCTGCACTGGTGGCGGTGGATTCCGTCCCTCAGTAGTGTCAACTCTTGCGGCCTCATGGACGGTAGCCCCCCCAGGCTCCTCTGTCTATGGAGGAGTCTATTATGGAGTGGCTTGCCATTTCCTTCTCCAGGAGATCTTCTTGACACAAGGATCGAACCCAGGTCTCCTGCCTCTCAGGCAGAATCTTTACTTGCCAAGCCACCAGGGAAGACCTGTCCCAACTACTTATCCTGAAAGCTCTGACATAAAATAAAGGGAGGGAAAGAGGAAAACCAGTAGTTCCTTTTGCTTTTAGTCTTTCCTTACCCATCAGTAAGGAAAGGGTAGACTGTTGGTAGATGTTACATATCAAAGAATAAAAATAGTTGAATTAGTTTTGTATAGCATTTCCTTCATTTTGGCAGAAACAAAATAACATACATGTATCAACTATAAACCTGAAATGTATAATTTTAGTGATTCCACATACAAGTAAAATGCTCTTACATTTGCATTTAAAACTGGCATTTATATTGGCATTGCACAATATGAAGATGAGCGGTAAAATTAATGCTGATAATTTTAAATGTTAATGTCCCTTTACTTAGAACTACATTAAATGGCAAATTTAAACCACTATGACAAGTTGAAAGAGGAGCTGCAGAAGGAAGGAAAAGGCTGTATATTTTAGCACCTTTAACTATACCTTTTTTCCTTACTCTTTGAACACATGTCCCCACATTTTTTTTTTTTAATGAGGCCATGCAAGTTATGCAGTCACCTCTGGTGAATAACAAAAAGAGATTGAGTGGGACAGAGGCTAGGCTGGGAGAGGTCAGAGCTGGGCCATCACCCAGCAGGATGCAGACATTTGTCGAAATGCCCTCTTTGATACCAGAATTCCATCCTCAAACTCCTCCAGTGGTGACCTATCTCATTCAGAGTCAAAGCCAAAATTCTCACTATGGCTCCATCCCACTGCCACTTTCCCCTGCCCACATCCCTGACCTCATTTCCCACCACTCACCTCCCCTCTCAGCTACTGTCAGCGACCTCATTTGCTGTCAGCTACCTCATTCTCCCATGCCAGGGCCTCTGCGCATGCCATCATCTTCTCTACAATGCTTCCTCCTCATCCAAATATCTGGAGCTCCCACTTCCTCAGATCCTCAGGTATCTCATCAAATATCTCTGTAACAAAGAAACCTTCCCTGCCCGTCTCATATAAATGCACAATACTTCATTGACCTTGCTTTTCTTTCTTTCCACTTCTTACCACCAGGCCTATCATGTATATACTTATTTCTTTATTTAAATTCTTGGTCTCCTCCACTGAAACATAAGCACCAGGAGGGTAAAGAATTTGTTTCTTTTTCACTGCTATATGCTCAAACTAAGTCTGTGTAAATACTTGTTGAATGAATGAAACTAATACACCTCCGAAAGCATGAAGTCATTTGGATTGAGACAAGAAAAGTTCTTTAATATGGAGGCATAAACCTGGAAGAGCTTTCACATTACAAAGTAATCTCTAACTTGGATCCACAAATAGCATCTGATGTCCAAAGTCAGGAAGCATTCTGTTTAGGGAAAACCACCCAGCGAAGGCGCCAAGGAGCCTGGGACTGAAGAGGGGAAATGGACTCTGCTGTTAATGAGCTGTGCGATCATAAGCCATAACCAGAACCTATGAGAGCCCCCAGGTCTCTGTGAAGCAAACATGATTTAAGAATTCCTGCCCTCCTTATCTCACAGGGTTTTGTGTGTAATCAGTGAGATAATAAACACCTTTTTGCAAAGTTACAATGTTAAAGAAATGCTAGGGAATCACACTTATCCTGCTAATTAAAGAAACAGTGGCTGAAAAGAGGGGTCTCAGGGAGGGAATAATGGGCTGTTAGGCCATTTAGCTAAGCCTGGTATTTAGAGAGATTGGGATGAAAGAGGGATGCAGAATAGCAGATGCTGGGAGTGTTGATCTTTCGCAGGATGACAGCCATACATCTCCCATTTGACAGGAATGTCCCTGAGCCCAATTAGGATCAGCCTTTCATATAACACTCAAATTCCTGGACTTCCGAGAACAGCCATATAAGGGAGGAACAGACAGTACAGCTAGGAGGAGAGGAATGGAGAGGCAAAAGGTTTGGGCGGGGGGGAGAGGGGGGGAGGAACAGAGATTTTTATATTCCCTCACACAAAGGACAAGATGTTTCAACCAGTCCTATCATTTTGAAAAGATATTGACTAGAGAATATTTACCCAAGTCGGCAGCCCCTGTTCTCTTTCCCAGCATTTCTATGTGGGGTGGTTTTGGGATTTGTTTTTTCTTTTTTTTTTTTTTTTCAGTTAATCTGTTTTTACTTCCAAATCTTATTTTTATTTGCTTTGTTTTTATTTGTTTTGTCTTAGGGCTATTTGTTTAACTTTTTATCTCCCTTTGCTGCACTCAGGATGCAAGCTGATCTATTCCCAGCAAGAAAGCTACTTCATGCTCCCGCCGAGTCTCCTTCCACACAGAACAGAACTCTTCATGTCAGGACGCCCGCCTCCGCTAGAATGTATTTTTAAAATTCATTTTCATGCTAACAATGCCCCTGTAAAGATAGTGAGGCATAGAAAATCAAATTGTGCATGATTCTTAATCAGGAAACTGAAGCCTTTTTTTTAAGACACCCTTAGATGCTTCAGATGAACCTTTTTGGTAATTTCAGGGCTCCAGTTTACTTAAGCACAGCACTTTCTTTTTTTTTTTTTCTTCAAGATAAAAATGCTCTGACATGTACCAAAGAAGGGAGGTAGAAGTGGCTGTCAGAAGTGGGCAGACTGACAGCATTCCCCTCCCAGGGAAACCCTGCCGTCTATTTTTAAACCAACCTGTGCAATTTCAGAGAGAAGTCACATCTCCTGATAAGTGTTTTGGGGGCGGCTGGAGGATAAGTCTGCAGAGCTGGAAATGGCAGGCCCGCCCACACTGAGAAAGAAGAGCCTTGGGATTCTGCCTTTTCGCAGGACCCAAAAAAAAAAATAAAAGACAATGAAAGCTTCCCAAAAGTGTGCATTTCTTCAATAGAAAGGAAGCAGCCTCTAACAGAGAAAACACAGAAGGCCCAGATCTTCAAAAACTGATATGAAATTCGCCTTATTGGTGTTAATAACAGATAAGGGAGGCGAGTGACATAGAGTTTGTGTGACACGGGAGAAAAGTGGTCATAAATAAATGTGGTTGTTTAATGTGATGTCAATGAGGAGGATAGAGTAAATAGGACAGAGTTTGAGCGTGAGTGCTTCCATTACTTCAATAACTGGTCCTCAGAGAAATGTAAGGATGGAGATTCATCTCCACAAAGGGGACACGAAATGATTCAGCAGTGAATATAGAGTCTATCTCCGTGCTTTCTGGTTGTATGCAGTCTGTCTTCTCTGAGACTGTTTTCCTCATCTGCAATATGGGACTGCTGACACTGTACCATGTAAGACTGTCCTTAAGATTAAGGAACAACACAGAGTAAGTGGCGCTGACAAGACCACAGTGAACAGCACACCCTAAAGCCTCTAATCTGTTGAAAGGGCACTTAGTGTGAAGAACCAAAAGGGGTTTCCTGGGGGGCTCCATATTTATTCTTCTTGGAAATTCTAAATGGCCAGCTGTCTCCTCCAGTTTCCACTAAGACCAATGCTTGGTCCTCACTTAAGATCTAAGACCAATCAGTAACCCCATCCCAACTCCACACACACACACACACACACACACACACACGTACTCCCCAGGCCACAGTCAAGAGCACGTACTGTGCCAGGGCCCAGCCCTGGGCAACTGACCCTGATGCAGCCCTGCAGGGCAGTTGTTTGTCTGAATGGAACCTCTTATTAAAAATTAATTCCTGTCAAACCCGATTACATATGAACATAGCCTCATTGTGATGGTGACTGCGATTTCTGGAAACAAACATAGGCCCTACTGTCGCCAAAAGCAAAGGGCGTCTTAGGACAATCCTGAGTCTTGATCTATGAACACAGAGACACAGCCAGCGGATTCCTGAGGCTCACAAAGGCATTTGTCCCCCAGGGACAGCCGTTGTCCCCACCCTCCTCCCCATGCTCCTCCCTGCCCCACGCCCAGGCCCCCAGGCCCTGAGGCATGTGTGTCAGATGACAAAACTGGTCCTTAAGGCGGATACCTCACCACCACCACCTGATCCAGATTCTATGCTTCTGATAGCGTGGACTTACCCTCTGAGAGCTTAGGGTCCCTCCTCTGTAAACACAAATTAAAGGTGGTAACACCACTACCCACTAGGGTTGTTGTGGGGGATTAAATGAGACAATATATGAAGAGCACCTGGAATATAGAGGGCTGGTCCTCAATAAATTTCCCAACCCATCTCCACCTTACGCTGTGCATTCCTGTACTGAGATACTGTTTTCTGCAATGTTTCTCCTATTTAGGGAACAAAACTGGGGGGCTCTTGTTTTTCCTGAGAAAGGTTGAAGAGTACAGAGATTTGAGGTAAAAATACCCTAGACCAGATTTACACATTTCCTTTGGCATTAATTGCTTCTTCTACTTCCATCTCATGAAATCAAGGAGAAACCAAAGTTGGAGGTAGAAAATTCATTGTGTCCTCCTCTTTCTCCCTACTTTTCATATCTTTCATGTTTTTGCCATCAGGAAGTTTGATCTGGCATTGTATAATCTTCTAACTGTGGTGGAGAGAACCCCAGCTTCTAAAATAGGTGCCACCTTACTGACTGAGAGTAAAAAGAGCAACAATGTCCAGTGAGTTAATGGCACAAGTCTGAGGCAGAGGGCAAGCAGGCAATATGAATCAGATATAAAATGTGTGAGGTCATTGACCCAGTCATTCCACTTCCAGGAATTTATCCAAAGGAAACAATTAAGCCAGAATAAACCAATGATTTTCATTATAGTACTGCTGATCATAGTGAAAAATTGTAAACAAGCTAATGTTCCTCAATAACAGGTCAATCTATAAATTATTGCACATTTGTATCATTGACTACAATGTAATAAAAAAGTCTGTTTTAATGAAACAAAGCTATACTTAGGGGAGATGAAAGAAGTTCTTAATAAATTACTGAAGTTGGAAAAGCTGGTTGTGGAAAAATATGTGACGATAATCCTGTTTATGTAAAAATGCAAAAATCCCTTATGCGTACTTTTAATACCCAAAGTATATTTTGTCACACTTTTGACTGGTTTATAATTTTTCACTATAGTTATACTAAAAAACAAGGGCTAGTCTAGGACGAGAATTCAGGATTGCTAGCTGAGGTCCAAAGTGATAAGAAAAGCACCGTTTGGCTTTTAACTCCCGTGAGAAGAAAACAAAACAACCAAACCAGCCAAACAAAACAAGGAAAACTGTGAATCGATCAATCACCCTTAATCCCTAAGAGGCTGCCTGCTGGGGAGGGGGACGTGGGCTATTACCCTTAAAGATTAGAAAAACAAGAAAGGTAGTGGGTAGGATTGCCGAATGAGTAAGGTTCAGAGGAGCCATTAAAGCAAGGCAAAAACCAAATCCCACCGACGTGCAGATTGAGCCTGGGAGAGGACTTAAACAAAGTGGGTGGAACGCTTCAGTCATCAGAAAGTCACAAGAAGACAGAAGAAACAGCTCAGGCAGCCTCAAGTCCCATTCCCAAGGGAAACTAAAGTTGGGCTGCTTTTCTTACTTCATTTAAAAACGTGAATGAATCAACTTGTAGGGAAGATATGAGGAGAAGTGTGGTTTAAGGAAAGACTTTTTGAGATTTGGGTTTTTTTTAATGCTTTGAACACTATTCCTTAGTCTGAACTAATCAGCATTTTATTAGGATTTTATTATTTTATTATTTTATTTTAGGTGGGCTTTCTGGTGGGGACACCTGTAATTTATTTCGGTGGGAAGAACAAACTTGTTGACAGGTGCCTAAATAAATGGATTTTCTCTTTTTCTTTTCTAAAGTGAGCCTTGTCTTTAGATGCCAAGTCTTATGTTTTGTTTGGTTGGCTTGGTTGTTTGGGTTTTCTTTTTTTTTTTTTTTTCAATCTCACATGGGATTAAAAAAAGTCAATTTTGTTTTTTCTTTTAGTATCTTACAACTTCGGGTCTCAACTAGTAATCCTTTGCCTTCTATTCTTATATTAGCTTATTTTTTGGTTTAATTATAAGCTTCACTGCATCAGACAATCAAACTTTAAATCAGTCCCATCCTGAGGCTGAAGAAATCATCTTGAAAAATTAGACTCAATATAAAAATCCTGCTACTGGGCGCCCCAAACCAGTGCTCTGGGACAACCCAGAGGGATAGGGTACAGAGGGAGGTGGGAGGGGGGTTCAGGATCGGGGGACACATATATACCTGAGGCCAATTCATGTTGATGTATGGCAAAACCCATCACAATATTATAAAGTAATTATCCTCCAATTAAAACAAATGAATTCATTAAAAAAAAAAAAGAGTCCTGCTACTAAATTAACATCACTAAGGCTCATCGTCAGAAAAGGAAATATAAAGAAAGAAGAAATGTTTTTTTAAAAAGAGAAAGAAGAGGGAAAAAAATTTTAAACTGTTTGGCTAGCTGGCTCTGGCTCAAGCATCCAGCCTTCCAATCTGTTCTCAAAGTGGGGAGGAAAAAGCCTTTGGTTAGAATAACCAGCAGCAGAACCTTGTGATGTTGAAATGCAACCACACAAAATGCAAAGTGTATTTAGCACAAAGGAAGCAAACTGCACATGCAGAAAATTTTGTGGTGGTGCAAGGAATTATACAGATTTAAACTACAAAGAACATATTTAACAAATTTTACTGCAAGCTTTCAAAAGCCTCTCACACAAGGGGCTTCCCTGGCAGTCCAGTGGTTAAGACTCTGTGCTTCCAAGGGCTGAGGTTCAATCCCTACTTGGAGAACAAATAACCTACATGCCTCGAGAACTGGTCAAAAAATTAAAAAAAAAAAAAAAGAATTTGAAAACAAAAGCCTCGCACAGGTCTCAGCAGTCTCCAATGTAAACACATCACCCAGACAGTAGCAGCTTTTTCTATAGATTTGAGTTACTGCTCTGAAATTATGTAATCTCCCATCTGGAGCAGTTTCCAAAAGCCTTTCCCAAACGATACAGAGACAGAATTCAACCTCTTCTTTCTTCCACTCCTCAAATGCCATGCAGGGCTGCACATTAGAGTTCATCAACCAGGAAATATTTAGTAAACAGAATCTGTAGTCCATTTATTCTGAGTTTACTTTAAGAAGCCACTTATCTCTTTCAGAAAGACTTCCCTTGCCAATCACCTTTTGGAAATGACCTTAGAGAGAGACACTCCCTGAGTACGTGCAGAATCCAAGGTCAACAGCATGTGTGACAGAAATAAACAATTCAACTATCAACATCTTAAGATCGTCCCTTTTCCTTCCAGTGACAGTCATTCTTTTCAGAGCAACTGATGCTCAAAGTTCAGCCTCTGTGTACCGGGTGCCGAACTGAATCTCAGGGACAGAGTTTTGGATGAAGTAGGAAAAAGTGGCTTTATTGCTTTGCCAGGCAAAGGGGGACACAATGGGCGCTTGCTCTTGAAAACTGTGTCCAAACCCAGGAGGATTGATGAGGAGTTTTACAGCAGCAGTTCAAAGGGTGGGATTTAGAGATTAAGATAAAATTAGGGTATGTGCAGGGCCTCCAGTCCTTTAATCTAATCTCAGGTCATCTTCTTGGTAAGTTTCTCTGGTTCCTTTAATGTAGCCTCAAGTGGTCTTTCTCTGATATGAGGAATGTTGCCTTCTAGACAAGCTTAAAGATATCGTTATGTGTATCCCTTGAGGTGGAACCAGGACCCTGCCCCAAGTTTGCACTGTGATTTCCTGGCTACCCTTCCCCTGTGTTTGCATCCCTTCCTTTCCTGAATTAGCAAGTGTTCAAATGTGCCCTTTGGAACTCAGGGAAAGTCATGGAGGCTAGGGTCAAGAAAAGGCAGGACAGAAAACTTCTGTGCCCAGAAGCCTCACAGGGTCCTTCCTGCTCAGTTTCACAACTGAACCACATCCGCAGGTGTACACACATGAGGAGACTACATGAGCTCCCAGCTTGCAAGCTCATGAGCCTACACACATCAAAGTGTCTCCTCTGCTACATTCTTAGAAACATGACCATAATTTCTTCTCCAGTGAAAGGTTATGCTACAACACCTAAAATCAATAATAATTTTGAGGTAGGGAGCCTCTGCAAGGTGTTATATTATTCAAAACCTCATTTTGCAAAAATGATGAAGCTGAAGGCCAGGTATGTCAAACTCATTTGAAAAAAATTTATATTTTCTAAGAATTTTGCCACGAGATTATAGTTTTTCCATCTCTGATCATGCACAGTGGGAAGATCAAAGTTCTGAGGTCACATCAAACTGAGTTGAAATCCCAATTCCACCCTTTACGAACTTGGTGGTTGTTGTTCAGACACTTAGTTGTGTCCAGCTGTTCGTGACACCGTGGACTGCAGCACTCCGGGTTTGTCTGTCCTTCATTATCTCCCAGAGTTTGCTCAAACTCATGTCCATTGAGTCAGTGATGCCATCCAACAGTCTCACCCTATGTCGTCTCCTCCTCCTGCTCTCAATCTTTCCCAGCACCGGACTGCCTTGGTGGTCACAGGTAAGTCAATCTCTCTAAGCCTCCATTTGCCCATCTGCCAAATGGACTTGATAAAAATTGAAGGAATCCAGAATATACCACTGTGAAGAGTCTGTTTCCGAAACTCCCTTTACCTGCCTAAAAACAGAGCTTCCGAAAAGAATTCAACTGTCATAAATGCCCTGCCCGGAGTTTAACCATCCAGCAAAAATTGACGTCTTTTGCTGGAGAGAAGTCAGCACTAGGAAATGACCTTAACAGACATTGTCACGAAACTACCATATCTCCCATTTATTCTCCTAAGGGCCTATTTTTCTTTCATAACAGTCTGTTTTCCCATAAGTGCCCTTCTCTCCCTCCTCTTCCACTATTAAGATGGTAAAAAAGCCCTAAATTTTAACCACTTCCTTGAGTCATATTTTTCTGTGAACTACTGCGAACATAAGGAAAGAAAAGTTTGTCTTTTCTCTTGCCAGTCTGTCTTTTGTCCATTTAATTCACAAGCTTCCAATCATTAAACCTATGAAGTTAGAGGAAAATTTATTTCCTCCTCAAAAGTGCTGCTGCTGCTGCTGCTAAGTCACTTCAGTCGTGTCCAACTCTGTGCGACCCCATAGACGGCAGCCCACCAGGCTCCGCCATCCCTGGGATTCTCCAGGCAAGAACACTGGAGTGGGATGCCATTTCCTTCTCCAACCTCAAAAGTGCTAACATGTATTAATTAATTAAAACAAGCAAGACACTATCATGTGTTAATTCGTTTCCCACCACATCTCTATAGTATTTTTATTTTCCAGGGAAGAAAACAGAGACATAGAGAAGTTAATCAATTTTCTTAAAGTCAGATAGCTGGTAAGTGATGGAGTCAGGATTTGAACCTAGCAATCTGAGAGCCCTTGTACTTAACAACTGTGCGTGCGTGCTAAGTCTCTTCAGTCCTGTCCAACTTTTTGTGACCTTATGGACTGTAGCCCGCCAGGCTCCTCTTTCCATGGGGTTCTCCAGGCAAGAATACAGGAGTAGGTTCCATGCCTTCCTCCAAAGGATCTTCCTGATGGAACCCATGTCTCCTGCAGCTCCTGCATTGCAGGCAGATTCTTTACTGCTGAGCTATCAGGGAAGTTGGTACTTAACCACTTCATGAGAGTAATATCTGCCTCACAAAGAAGTTACCAAAGATTAGAAGAGATAGTCTGCAAATAGCATACAACCTAGTCCAAAGGAAAGGCTCAAAAAAATGCAGATTCTGTTTTTACTATCAGAAAATGGTCTGTCAATGTGCTGTTGCCGAAACTAGAGCTTTTCCTGTCTCCCATCAAGGAATTAGGATAGAACAAGGAATCTAATCTGAGAGTAATATAACTAATTTGCATTTGAAATAGCTGTAGTTCCTAGCTTGACTGATGCATGGAGGGTGTTGGAGTTCCTAAAAAAAGACAAGGAAAAGGCAGCTAGAGGAGAGGAATTTGTCGGGATCACTCAGCACCGTTCAATGGACTTCAACATTTAAGTGACTGAAAAGGTGTAGGTTTGGTCTGGTTTGGTTTGGTTTAGGTAGGTTTTGTTTCGTTTGTCTTACCACGAAGTCAGGATATTTGTCTTGACCCTAGTATGACCTGGATAAAATAAGCCACAAGCTTCCTTGAGTCTGATTCGCTGCTGGTCAGCAGCCTTGCAATGACGGATTCAGCTCTCCCAGTGTCCTGATCCCCGAGCTGGGAAGGAAGTGGACCGGTGAGACAGGCAATATCCACATTGCTGTGGAGGGCGAAACAGATGTTAACAACCTGGGCTTCGGAGTCAGACCGATCTGTGAAGAAATACCAGCAAACAACTCGATTTAAACGCTCTGATTTCTGTTTTCTCATCTGGAAGACAGGAATTTTAAGTCTCTATAAAACCTACCTCAAAGGGTGGTTGGACCAGCCTCACGGTAATAGCTCAATATGTATGTCCGTGCTCAGCTGTGCCTGACTCTTTGTGACCCCATGGACTGCAGCCCACCCGGCTCTTCTGTCCCTGGAATTTCCCAGGCAAGAATACTGGGTGGGCAGCCACTTTCCACTCCAGATGATCTTCCCAGCTCAGGGGCTGACCCCCATCTCCCGACTCTCCTTCACTGGCAGGAGGCTTCTTTTATCACTGAACCACCTGGGAAACCCGATGCTGAGAAGCTCGATGTGAATTCTCTGGTAAATTTTCAAATTGACTTTGTGATCCAGCAGCAATTTCAGGAAGTTTTTCATGAGGCTTCCCTTCCCCAAACAGAAAAAAAAAAAACCAAAAACATTCCCCTCTTCCTCTCAATTGCTGTAGTACTGCTTCTGGATCTCTTTGATGGAAATAGGTGACATCAGTTTCTATATGCCAGCCAAAGTGATAAGCACTATCTCCGTCTTTTCACAGAAAAGAAGAGGAAAAAATTAATGAAGTGAAGGAACTGGTCTAAGGTTATACATGCTGCTAGCAATGGCACCCCACTCCAGTACTCTTGCCTGGAAAATCCCATGGATGGAGGAGCCTGGTGGGCTGCAGTCCATGGGGTCTCAAAGAGTCAGACACTACTGAGCGACTTCACTTTCACTTTTCACTTTCATGCACTGGAGAAGGAAATGGCAACCCACTCCAGTGTTCTTGCCTGGAGAATCCTAGGGGCGGAGGAGCCTGGTGGGCTGCCGTCTCTGGGGTCACACAGAATCGGACACGACTGAAGCAACTTAGCAGGTAGGCAGGCAGTAAGGAAGCTAAGATTTGAACCTGCAGGAGTTTAAATCCAGAATCTATGTTCTTAACTTGAGGCTATTTGTCGCTCTGTAGCCACAATGACTTATGTTCCTTATTAGCTTCATTTCAAGGCTAAGAGGTCAAGATTTGTATCTAATTTATCTTTTTATCACCCCCAAAATATTCTTTGAACAAACACTTTGTCTATTATTAAATGAACTCCCCAGAGGCTTACAATCATAATTCATTTTTACTAAGTGCTTTACATCAATTTTCTCATTCAGTCTTCACAACAAGTCCATCAGCTAAGTGTTGGTATTATTCCCGTTGTTCAGATGAGGACACCAAGGCTCAGAGAGACTGAGTAACTTGTTCAAATTCACAGGGAAAGTAAGTGACAAATATGGGGTCTCATCTGGGGAGATGGAATCCATTCATGGAGCTTGTAATCTTCATTTACAGCTAAGAATCATATCTGCTCTGAGATATTCTATGGGTTTACTCAGCCAGCCGCTTTTTTTTTTTTTTAACTCTAGATTTCTTTTGTCCAGGTGTTAGGAGAGCCTGAAAAATATGAAGCTTTATACAAAAGTCAGTGGCAATTCCAAAATGTCCTTCTGAGATGGATTTGGGAGTAAAAATTTCACTGGAATTGAAGTTGGACAGAGAGCAAGAATTTTTTGAAATTATATATATTTTATGAAGCTATATTTTCATAAAAGACTCACTACTTTTAATCAGATTCTATTATTACCTGTGAATTGCTAATGGATATTATCAGGGCACATTAAAGGGATAATCACTCTTCTGTTTGAGGATATATTAAAAAATCTGTGTTTCATGGAGCTGTATGTGGACAAGTTACCATTTACCAAAAGCAATGTAGACATCAGTAAAGTGAAATCTCAAATTTATAAATGATGCCAAGACTCTCTGGCAATTGAAATACACACGCGACAAGAATAAACACGAGGAAGATCTCACAGAGATGTGTGAGTGGGCAGGGAACATTGACGCTCAGTGGAGGGAGCCACAGGTAGTGCTCACAGGAAAAGGCAACCCACCTTGTTCCCAGGAGACCAGGGCCTCCGAGTGCAGACGTGATCCAGGAAAAGGATGATGGCATCATCGCAGCCCATTCCCCGAAGAAGGAGGTCCAAAGTATTGTGGCAGTCACAAAAGCAAGCATCATCCGGAAGGATGTTAAAAACAAAATAGAAAGCAGTCTCATAAGTGCTTGCGCACACACACACACACACACACACACACACACATACACACAGAGACGCCAGAGTTCATTTGCTACAGAAATACAGGGTCAAGTGCCAGTCTTTAAACCTCAAAAATGTCATAACAAACCTGGACGATCCAAAGGACACTTAAAATTTTTAGAATTTTTAAAGAAATCAGAGAACTTTAAACCAGAAGAGACAAAATACAAGAGATGGTGGTTCAGAGTCCATAGCATCGCAGAAGTTTTTTTTTTTTTTTTTTTTCTTTAAGATCAGAGGGTTCTGATAAAGTGAGCACAGTCCAGTGAGAACAGCAGGCCTATAAGTCTTGGTGAAATTAAAACAAAGTATTTCTAAGATGATTTATATTTTCAAATGCTATTGTATAGGGCAAATAATAAACTAGAAAAAAAATCATAGTTCTAAGAGAGTCTATCGTCAGGGGCACCTAAAAGCTTACTGTGCAGTTAGAACTAAATTATTAATATATGCCCCATCTTTTGATGCTCATATTATGAAAGATACCTAGCAATCTCCCTTTCACACTGTTCTTTGAAGATCCTGAGACAGGAGATACTAAATTAAATTAACTTAATATATATGACATATTAGTAATTCCTAAACTGGTCAATCAAAGAATTACCTGCAGACCTTTTATTAAATAACAGATTCCCAGGCCTCATATCCAGCAATTCTAACTCAGTAGGTCTAGGGCTTAGCAACCTTAAGAGAAAATGCTTTCCATGGAAAAATCCAGAGAGTAATAGGATTGATTGAATTTGAATCATGTTTTATCCCTGAATCAATCACTGAGATGGGAAAATGGAGCACTCTTGCCCTGGCCTGGGTCACGGACCTGCCCCCTAGAGTGGTGGGTAGGGTTTTCTCCAGGAATGAAGTGAGAAAGTAATATTCAGTCTCCCCTTTTTTCCCAGTAACAGAACCTCAATTACATATTAGGGGACGCACGTGCCCAACTAGAGTCTATATTCTGCAGTCTCTCTAGTTATGGCCATGTGGATAACTCTGGGTGCTGAGTGCGCAGACGACAAGTATGGTACAGGATTTCCTGGAAGGTTCTTTGAGGGAACAGACTCTGCGAGGGGTGTCCTCTTTTTCTGTCTCTCCATCCTCCTTCCTACTGACTAGAATGTGATGTGAAGACCAGCATGAGCCTCTGCTTTGTGACTGTGGGAATCAAAGCTAGAAGGAACCTGATTCTTAAATGAGCCTGTGAAGTGGTCCGACGAGGCCAGGATTTTCCACTGCCTGACTTCTACAGGAGAGAATCAATCCTCATGGGTTTTGATAATTTTTAGTTTTTCTTCTCTATTATAGGTCTCTAAAGCTAATCCTCTGACATAGACAGTAAGATTCTGTAACCAGATGTGTGATATTGTGATTTATAATAAATATATATATATATATTGGTCTCTGTCCCCAGTTCCTAACACGGGGCTCTTGAAACCCTGTAATTTCCTGGGGGATAAGACAGTCTTTTGTTTTAATAAGAAGACTCCATGTGGGCTCTTGGATGAGGACCGGTTATCAGAAGGAATAAGCCATGATTAGATTGGAATTTTCAGCCCTGCCTCCCATTATCTTGAGAAAGGAAAAGGGCTGAAAATGAAGTTAATGATTGATCATGCCTACTCAACAAAGCATCCATAAAAATTCCAATCATACGGAGTTTCAAGAGCTTCCTGTCTGGTGAACACACGCTTGCTGAAAAGGACCTAAGGCCACAAAGACAGACACTTTTGCTGAAGACCCTAGACCTTGCCTTGTATGTCTCTTCCCTGGGGCACAACTGCATTTTTCATCACATCCTTTAAGAAACCAGTGACCGGCTTCCCTGATAGCTCAGTGGTAAGGAATCTGCCCGCCAAGGCAGGAAACACAGGTTCAATCCCTGGTCTAGGAAGATCCCACATGCCACAGAGAAGCTAGGCCTGTGTGCCACAGCTATTGAGCCTGTGCTCCAGAGCCCTCAAACCTCAGTGATCAAGCCCACATGCCACAAACACTGAAGCTGTGTGCTCTAGAGCCCCTGCTCCTGAACAGGGGAGGCCACTTCGAACTGAAAAAAGAGTAGCCCCCCACTCTCCCCAACTAGAGAGAAGCCCACCCAACAATGAAAACCTAGCACAGCCAAAAAAAAACATAATAATAAATACATATATATATATAATAAATAAACAATAAATAAAATTATATATTTGAAAAGAAATTATATATATATTTAAAAATGTAATTAATCATTGCCTTGGGTTCTGTGAGCTGCTCTAGCAAACTGACTGAATCTGGGAAGGTCATGGGACCCTCTGATTTCTGGCCATGTGTTGGGCTGAAGTGGTAGGTAGCTGTGACCTTCTACTTGCTGTTAGCATCTGAAGTGGGGTAGGAACAGTCTTGGGGGGTTTCAGCCCTGTAGCTATGGAATCTGCCACTGTCTTTAAATAGATAGTGTCAAATGGGGTTTAATTGTAGGACATCCAGCTGGTGTCACAGAAAATTGCTTGGTGTGGGGAAATTCCTCTGCATGTTTGATGATCAGAAGTGTCGAAAGAAAAGTGTGTGAGTAGTAAAGGAAACCCAAGAAACAACGGCACAGGAGGAGAGAGCTGGAGTTTTTCCAGTTCAAGATGTTGCCGGGAAGGCAGACAAGGCCAACCAAAAGTCACTCTTTTTTCTACTCTCTGCAAACTCTTTTTAAATTTCACGCCCCCATATACCTGGGCATCCTGATTTTTGCTGTTTTATGACTTGAAAAATATTTTTGCCATGCCTTACAAAGAATTTGTCTTTTACTACTTCCAAGTCTAGGCATAATTCATCATCTATAACCGTAGCATCCTTTTCACGTCTGTGAAAAACATAGCTCTCTTCAAAACGGTACAAGATTTAGTACACCCCAAAATGCTTCTACACCAGCCCCAGGTAATCCAAAGTTAAAATTCTTTTAACTTGATCTTTCTGACTCTTTTGCCATGTTTGTTAAAAGAGCTTCAGTGGTTTTCAAACCTTTTACCCACAAGTCCCATGGTTCCCTGAGGCCTCCATATAAGGCTACGCACGTTGGGCGCTGCCATTTTTGTCATTGTCTTTCTCATTAACACCTTTCAGAGTGATACAATATATAACCTGCCACCAAAGGTGCCTATGCCCTTCCCTGAGAAGCACCAGAGGGACAAAGTTTGAAATCACTGCACTGATATTCTCAATGCTATACTCAATAAGGGACTAGTGCTTAGGACATCAAAGCATTCCTTGTGCTGTTAGAAACTCAGTCGTTTCTAACTCTGTGCAACTCCACGGACTGCAGCCCATCAGGCTCCTCTGTCCATGGAGGTTTTCCAGGCAAGAATACTGGAGTGGGTTGCCATGCCCTCCTCTAGGGGATCTTCCCAACCCAGTGATTGAGCCGAGATCTCCCCCATTGCAGGCAGATTCTTTACCGTCTGAGCCACCAGGGAAGCGCTTAAATCAATACAAAAAAACAGAGGTTGTGCAATCAAAAACTTGGCCAGAAGCTTAAACAGGAACTTTTCAAAATAAAATACATATCCTTTGGCCAATCAACACTGAACAAAGGCTCAACCTTGTGAGGAATCAGAATACTGAAAGTGAAAATCATAATAAAGAACCATTTCACACCTTCTAGATGAACAACAACTAAAACAGGTCTGACAGTATCAACTGTTGACAAAAATGTGGAACTACAAAAACTCAAATACTGTTGATGGTATTGTAAACTGGTACAACCACTTTGAAAAGAATTTGCCATTATTGGGGATCTACACAGCCTATTCCTATTCTATTCCTTTTCTATTCCCAGAGAAATGTGTGCACATGGGTATCAGGGTCGATGCACAAAACTGTTCTTAGCAGTACTGTTCATAATAGTTAAAACTGGAAAAAATCCAACTATCTGTGTAAGACAGTCTGCTACAATGGAACACTATGAAATACAATAGAATACTATTTTGCATGAAAATAATGAACTCTCACTATATTCAATAACTTGGTTGAATCTATCACAAATATAACATTTTCTCTGGCCCAAATGAAAGCGTTAACTTTCTTTTGCAAACTGTTTCATATTTTATTTCATGGGTCAATTTTTGTTACCGTTTCAATGGTATTCCTACACTGGGAACATTAGAGGCAGAAGAAAGAAGAGTTCGATTAAAATAGCTGCAGCCTTGTTGACAACTATAATTTTTCAGATAGGATCATGAGACTAATCTGGGGGCTCATTATTACTTCCTAGAGTCCCAAATTCAAGCAGTTTCCACATAAGTTGTGGCAGTCTCTGTTTTTCAAAAATGGTTGTAGCCATATGATCCATTCCATGTGCTTTTCCAGAATCTTGCCCCTCCTTCATCTTCTTTCCTCAAATCCTGTAGACCGTTGTGTGACTACCTTTGTGAGCCTGCATCCTAAAAGTCAACACAGTTCCCACCTGACTTTCTCACTTTTTCACCCATGGAACTCAGACATCATACTGGGAGGAAATTAGACCATATGAAAAAGAATCTCTGGCACCAGCGGGGGGCTGAGCTCCCTGCACCAACTTGCCAGCCATGTGAAGGCACCATCTTGGAAACAGAGCTTCTGGGTTGCAGTCAAACTATCCCAACTAATATGGCCCTGAGCAGAGACCAGACTTCCCTGCTGAGAACCCCTCTAATGCAGACCTATGAACAAAATTAATGATTGTTGCTGTTTAAGACACTAAATTTGGGGCTAGTTTGTTACATAGCAATAATAGCCAGAACATAAGAGAAAGGGATATTCCTGCTATAATTGTCCTTGGAGTTATGTGCTGCCAAAGAACCTCTTCTATACCCTCCCCTCTTTCTTCCTTATCCTGTTTGCATTTTGCAATAGGAAGTAAACTAGACTTAGTGGAAAATCCTTAATGTAATAAATACTTAGTTTGTCTCCAAATGCAGGAAAAGGAGAATTCTAGTTAGAAGAAACACCTTTTTTCTTTTTTTTTGGCTTAGTGCTTTTGAGGATGTCATTATCAAATCGTGTATATTTTTTCTTTTTCCCTTTGTGTGCCTGAGAGTTCATTTCTAGAGGTACAGTAGGCCAAAACTTCTCATTATTAAAAGCCTGCAAACAGTTTCTAAAGGTATTTTCCATGACAAAATAGGGAAGTGGGTGGGCCAAACTGCAAACATGTGGGCTAATAATCCTTTCCCATATAAAAAATAAAATATCGGATCTAAGGGCTCCCTGGTGGTTCAGACAGTAAAGAATCTGCCTGCAATGCAGGAAACCTGGGTTCAGTCCCTGGGTTGGGAAGATCCCCTGGAGAAGGGAATGGTTACCTACTGCAGTATTCTTGTCTAGAGAATTCCATGGACAGAGAAGCCTAATGGGCTACCGTCCCTGAGGTAAAAACTATATATATATAATTTTGACTGTTGCCAAAGATAAGGACATACAAGTACTTGCCCAATAGCTCCTTTGGGCTTCCGCTTTGACTTGGAGCACCAGCAGAAAAATTGAGAGGTTACACTTTGAAACATGACTTTGTCCTCATCAGCCTTTGAGGGCCTGTTAAGTCTTCGGTTACTTTTTATTTTAACCTTGTTTCATCCAAGCAGTGCAACACAGATAAAGGCCTGGATAAATATTTGTGAATTGTTTGAACTTTGTTCTGTGCCCTTAAATACTCTTAGGAAATCAATTATGGACTTTAAAGAAGTTTAGAGGTTCCATCACCAAAACCAGACTAATTCAGGGACCACTGCGGTAGGAACACTCGAGGAGTATGTGTATTTGAAAGTCTGCGGAATCTTGTATGTGAGGAACGACATATAAATTTATACCCAAAATAATCCTTTTGAAGCAGTTTGAAGACTGAAGATTGAGATTTTAGATGACTTTTCAAGAATATTTAGTTACAGCCAGCTTTGACATGATCTGCCCTCATACTCTGCTTCTCCATTTGCTTCTAACATGCCTCTCTTACTCTGCAGCTCTCCATGGTTCCCTCTCTCCCCCTCCCCCTTCTTCCTCTCCTCCCCTCCCCTCCTGCCCCATCACCAGGCAAGTTTTCTTCCAACTGGATCACAGGGAGGAAGTGACTCTCTCTGGGGCCAGTTCACTTGTGTAATCCTGAAAGGGGAGTATGGGCAAGGGTCAGGGCCAGCTGGCCTGTTGCTAGCTGCTCTAGAGATCCTTAGAAAAGTCAGGTTTGTAATTCTGGGCCCATAGGCCCAAGACAGAGCAACTTCTCCAGGAGAGGGGGGTGGCATCATCTAGGCAGCCTGACTTCTCTCCGATGACACATCAGCTAGGGTCCCCTGACTCTGTTGATTTGGGTTTGATTTGGCAGGTCACTTAACCCCTGCTTCCTCCACTTCCTCGGCTGTGAAATGGGGTCACCACTTCCTAGTCAGCATCACAGGACTTTACAAAGAGGAGAAAATTCTGATGACAAGCAGTTTTGCAACAGGAAGAACTAAAGCTTCAAAGCTCATTTGTACCAGTTTCCACGAGGTGACCATAGGCTCTGCTGGCCTCTCCCTGCCTCAGTTTCCTCATTGAAAATCAGGATAATAATAGGACTCATCTCAAAGCTGCTTTGAGGATTAAATGTGTTAATATTGTACATGAAGTACAGTATCTAATACCCTCAGTAAATGTTATTTGTTTCCCCTGATCTGCAGCTCATTTTACCATTTAGTATGTGTACCAGAACACTGGAATGGATAAGAGAATCCTACAACGAAAGAGAAAAACTCTTTTACTTTACAGACAAGAAAAAAAAGAGAGAGAGAAAGATGCCGTGAGATTGGGTAACTCGCCCAGGGCTTCTGATTCGTTAGTGAGAGTGAGAGTTTAGGGTTTCTAATTGTTGGGTCAAGCAAGCCTCCGTTTTCACTCCTTTGAAGGTTGTGCTGGTATTTCTATCGCCAGATAACCCTGTCGCAGTCTGATATTAACCCTAAGACCAATTTTGACCATTAAGCAATACATTTTCTAAGTCTCCAGCAGTCCCAGGAAACCTGCAGAAAAACCTCCAAGAAAGCCACTGCCTCCCCCAGCTCCCTGCAGAAGGCCAGGAAAGGTAGCTGGCTCAGAGATCTGAGGAAGCCACTAACGGGGACAGCAGGTGAGGGGGGAGGCCGGGGAGCTGCAGCTGCTGGCAAAGGTTGCCCTAGTAACCGTGCAGGGCTCCATTCAGGAAGTGAGCCCAACTCCAAGATGCAAAATGATCGCCTTCACGGGGGCTCCTGCAAGCACAAAGGCACCAAAGGAACGAGGGCGGCCTGGAGAAAGGAAGGCGCAGGGTGAGGTGGGGGCCCACACTGTCATTTACAACCTTCCACCTTCCAGAGAAGAAAAAGAAAGAGAATAGCTCTTTGAATCTTCTGGCCTGTGTGAACCGTAAAAATCCCCATTTAACATGAGGCCCTTTGTGGCAATGGAGAGAAGCTGGCCCCGACTCTGTTCACCAGCCTTATGAAACAATATACCAGGAGAAAGGGGAGAAATCCCTAACATTGCAACTTTATGGGGGCCCTAAACTCTCCTTGCTCCCTCTCTTTTATTTGCACTGATGACAAAGACCATTTGCTACCAATTTATTGGAAACTTTTTTTTTTTTTCACAGCTTGAGCTGCTTAAAGGCAGGGAGCTCCCTCTCCCCCAAATCGATGTCAGACACTTGCTGAATGAGCTGGGCTCAATTATGCTCCCACCGCAAGCTCAGCTCACACTGTGACCCTGCGTGGCTTCCTGCTATTCATATGTGTTACTTCCCCTTTGTGGTAATGGCTTGTGGCATTGGGCCAGAAAACATTATTAATTTCAGAAGTGGACTGACAAACAACAAACCCACAGTGAACCGAGAGGAAGTGCTGGGGAGGCCAGCTGTCGGCTTGAGCAGAGCCGAAGGAACTCAGTGTTTGCAAGTTCTAGAAGGAAAGGAGACGATAATCCACAAAGAGGAAATGCACTAAAATTATCCACCGCCCGTATTAAAGAGAGAAGAAAGAGAAAAGAGAAAAGAAATCAGAGAAAAGAGAAGGGAGGAGAAAAGCACACAGCTATTCGAGCTGCAGCTGGACAGGAAATTGCTAAGGCTGCTCGCAAATCCCTACTTTGAAGAGGCAGTTTAGGGAATGCCAGGAGCGGAAACCGTTCAGAACCGGATTAACACGAGCCAAGTTGAACTGCAACCCACTTCTCCTTTCTGAGCTCCGGCTGACTCAGGGCACCCAAACAGGAGGGACTGACTTGCTATTTTTCTGCACTGTTTCTGCCTTTTGTACATGCTTAGCTGCTAAAGTCACACGGGACAGCTTGATACAATTGCCATAGAATCAGGGTTATTTGCCTCCTAGCAGATAATCCAACTGACATCTCACATGTACCGTGTGAGTGAAAAGCTCATTTTTCTCTCCACTGCAAAGGGACTAAGCTCATTCAAAAAGGGCTGGAAATGTATGTTCTAGTTCTTTTGATTTCATACACTTTTATTTTTGTGTACTTGGACACTCGGGACAAAGAGAGGGATGTCCTGAGGGAAATGACAGAATAAGACTTTGCCTTGAAAATTAATGGTTCAAAATAACCTCAACATAAAAAAATTTTTCTTCAACAGGAGTTTCTGGCCCACATTCTAAATTAGTTAAGCACAAAGCACATTAGGACAGGAGTGGTGATGCTTCAAGTGCTAATGTGAAATTGTGGCCACATCCAGACTCAGGGAGAACGCTTAGCTGTGCTCTGCCATGTACATCAGAAAGGGGAGACACCATCCCTGATTCATTTACTATTCCAAGACTAGAATTTTTAGGTAGAAGTGCCAGTTACAAACCAGAGAAATAATTCTCTCTACTTTCTTCCTGGTATGTGTATTACTGAGCAGAAGACCCTGACAGGGAAAATCAACAGAGGTTAATGCTGTCATTTTGTTATTCTGATGCCTTCTGACTACTCATGAATATCTAAATATTGTAATTTCAGAAAGCTATGCTCTTATGACACCGTTTTCCTTCAAGAGCATCAGTTTTCTTAGATAGGCCAGACTTACTATATTTTGTCCATAGCAATGATTATGAACTTCCCTGGTGGCTCAGATGGTATAGAATCTGCCTGCAGTGCAAGAGACCCTGGTTCAAGCCCTGGGTTGGGAAGATCCTCTGGAGAAAGAGTGGCTGCCCACTCACCTGGAGAGTATTCTCACCTGGAGAATTCCATGGACAGCAGAGTCCCTCGGGCTATAATCCACGGGATCACAAAGAGTCGGACACGACTGAGAGAATTTCACACTTACACTCATAGGAAATGATAGTCAATCCCTTCATTATGTCACTTTTACTTGAAGCAAAAGGTTAATTTCATAAACTGTACATGAAGACTTCTTGGCAATAGTTTGAGATGAGAACTTTGCCCCAATATTCCTACCTGTATTTTAAATAAGCCAGTATCAATCCCCAACTGAAAAATTCTAAAATTTATCACTTCACATCTAAGTACAATTAAGGAGAGATTTTGAAAAAATATACATCTGATAGCCAAAATAGTTATTTATTAATAATTTAAGGTTTTACATTCTTATAATAAAATTTCAGCTCAGAACTTTATACCATCAACATATGGAGCCACTTGTCTCCTTCCTTCACAATCATATGCATGTCACCTATCGAATGAGTACCCATGCTCACACACACACATACGCACGCACGCGCTTCCAGTTTCACACAAATTGTTTTTAAAAAGGAAAGAAACCAACCCAAAATATTGCATTTGAGGTGACACTCCCTGAATAATTTTGTACAGAGGTAAGATACTGTTTAGCACAGCTGAAGTTTCAACAACAAAAAAAAGTGAGCCCATGATTTTGGTGTCTTTCCAAGATATCCCCTTTGAGACAATACAAATCAAAATATTTACAAAGATAAGGCAGAGTCAAACTACATTAAGGAGAAAAAAAGTCACAAGGAAGATATATGAGAGAGACTGAAGACTGCACCGTAACAAGGTCTCCATGCTCATTAAGTGTCCATGAAAATGTCATTCAGAATTGGTAATGTTGAGCATGCTGCAAATGTATCCTTTGGATTCAAAAAGAGCAAAAATTTCCATTGTTTTTAAGTGGCAAACTGCTCTTTCTCCCTTTGGATGATTTCTTTTTAAACCCATCAAAGGAAAAACACAGTTCAAACAAACACTGTCAAGTGATTTAAGATCAAATATTTACAATAATCAAATGGAATATAAGATTCATTTGATTGATTATTTATTTTTGTTTTTCTTTTCTTTTCTTTTTTTTTGCAAACTGATACTACAAATACAGAGCTGAAACCTCTCTTTGGCTCCTCTAATGCAAAATTGAATCAGTCTTCACTGAAGACAGTATAGAATCAGTTCCAGATGCAAAAGAAACAGTCATACAAGGCCCTAAAGAACACATGCTCCTACCCTACCATTTGGTCCTACCCTATGTACCTGGAAGTCCTCAAATCCCAGTCCCTGCAGGGGTAGGCTGTACACAGGGGTGTGGAGCAAACCTACTGCCTCTATCTATACAGCAGGTCCTGTTCTTCCAACAGGAAGGGAGCAAATCTCTCCCTTGGGAATAACCAATTCCATACGTGGTAACCTTGTCTAATACAGACAGCTGGTGTCCTGTTGACAACTGGGGCCACATACAAAGAAAGCAGCGTGGCAGATGCTGCTAAGAGAAACTGCTAAAGATCGACTGGACACACCCCAGCGGGGGGGGCCCTTCACGTGGATTGCAGAGAGTCCACCTGGTAGACATTCTGGTTGGAGGGCGTGGTGAAATAGAGCTGCTGTGTGGGGACGCGGTTGTCACAGGGGCTGCTCAGTCCCAGCGTCCTCTCGAAGTCCAGGAGCTGGCCCATGAAGTTGAAGTTGGGAGAGATGTTGGATTTCTTCATCTTCACAATGTCATAAGCATCGTTCATCGACAGATTGAGCTTCTGCATAAGGTAAGCCACAGTCACCGTGACCGAGCGGCTGATGCCCGCTAAGCAATGCACCAGGACGCCACAGTTTTTGCCCCGGGCTTCATCTGTAAACAGAAAAAGAAAGGGAAAAATATCAGTAGACCAAAAATCCCCCTTTGTGAATGATCAGTCTAAAACCTGAGTAATAATAATACTAAAGATTAAAAAATAATTGTGTGTGGCAGCTGAGCCCTGCAGGCAGCAGAAAATATATCACTGGGCTAAAACATGTACACTGGGCACAATTACATATTTCAGATATTTTCTGAAAAGGGAGCTTTTGTATTAAGTTTCTGCCAACACAAAACCCCTTAATGTGTGCATTCTTTGCCTCAGCATGTGAATACCAGAAACCCTGCAATATGGTCGTGAAGCCTTTTATACAGACAAGCAGACTGCAAGGGTCTATTAAATTATTCTCCAACTGTTGTGCAGCTAACAATGGAGGTATTCAGGCATTTCAAAAAAGAGAGAGGGAAGTCACAGGGGACAGCCCATTAGGAGGAACAGGATGTCGACATGGCCTGAAAATGAGTTCCTTTGTAATAGGAAATGCATTACAATGCCTGGAGATTCGCTTCTCCAGGCTTTCAGCCCACAGTTCTTCCTGCTGGGCTCAGGTTACCCTCACTGTCTCACTGTGAACTGGTATCACAGTAACATTCAGTTGGATTACAGCATCTCGCATTCACAGAGCTTTCCAACAACTAACTTGATGTCCTAAAACAACTCCCAGGTCGGTCTTTTAAAATCATCAAGTCATGCTAGGATTCCTGTCTACCAAGAGTACTTCTACCTGGCCCTCCTCCAGTCCAAAGATGGTGGGAAAATCCTGCTGTCTACGGACAAATGGCTCCTCTTTCAAATGACTGGAGTCAGTCAAAAAACAAGACAAAATTTGCAATACACCTGTGGTCTGTCTGCAACCTTGTCAAAAGGCATTTTTTTTTTTTTTTAAAGAAGATATACCAGAATCAAGTACGGTCCTGGAACATTTGAGACCTGCAGTCCCACAAATTAGCAAGCAGCCAGAAAGCTTAAACTCTAAGAATGGTGAGAAATTCTGCGTTTAAAAGTCTGAGCAAGAATTGTTCATTAGTCTCACCTATGAAAGAAATGGCCTCAGGGAAAAACTGGGACAGGTTTTGGCTCCAGTGATCCGATATGGGGATCTGCTTGTATTTGAACTCTCCTGCATTCTCAAAGAGATTCGGCAAGTTGGGGGTGACGTTCAAGATGTACTTGATGCCAAACTCCTCCAACACGTCCAGGTTGGTGGAGTCCTTGGCACAGCCCAAATAGAGGAAGGGCAAGATCTCCACAGGGAAAGAAGGCTGACTGTTGGACAGCGGGCTGCCATCTGAGTCCGTTGCACTATTGGGGTCTCGGTCAAGGCAGACTCAATGTCCGAGGAGGAGTCGGAGCTGATCCGCAGGCCCCCGAGCCCCAGCACTGGCAACGGTGGCGAGCTGCTGCTACACGAGCCGTCTAGATTGGTCTCGCAGTGCAGGGCGAACTCGGCTTGGAACTTACTGAAACCACCTGCCAGGAGGAGAAAAACAATCATGTAACCCGAGATCCCGTAGTAGTTTTCACAGCTTTGAGAGCCGCAGCCGCACGCAGAAACACACCACAGAACCCTACCAACACCCCTACACGCGAAACCAAATATAAGAGAAAGACACTTAAATGTGCGCCCTTGGGAACAGAACGAACAGGCCCGCCTCCCCTGGGAACCCTCATTCTTTTGAATCCGGAAATGCACAAAATGGCAACTTTTCCGAATATCTTGAAGGGCTAGATAGAAGGTGTCAACCTGCACCACAACCGTCCTGCAAAATCTGAATCAAAAAGCGAACGACAGAAAGTAGGGAAAGGTGGAGGACATTTCGGGTAGGAAACAGAGGTGGTCGGAAAAGAAATGGCCCAAGAGTGTGGCCAGAAGCGGGCCGGCTCCTCGCGGGCCAAGCTCGTGGGTGCGGGACGCGCGAGGGTCGCAGCCAGGGGACAGGCAGACAACCCCTGGCGCAGCAGTGGATTCAGAAGCGCCGGCCGAGCGCCCGGCCTGCAGCCCGCAGCCCGGTGTCCTCGGCCTGGCCCCCTGCGCAGAGCTCCCCGGCTCGTACCTTCCAGGTAGAACGCCCGGCATCCCTCGTCCTTGAGCTTCTTGAGCAGCAGCCCGAGCACCGACTCGCCGCCCGTATTCTCGTTCCAGTCGCTGCTGCTCTCATCGTAGAGCACCACGGTATCGGTGCCGCAGCGCCGGGTGAAGCGGTCCCGGTCCTCGCCGCGCGTGAACAGCGCGCGCACCGGCAGGTTGCCCTTCTGCAGGCGCCGCAGCATGATCCCCGGGATGGCCACGTTGATGGCGGACTCGATGTGGGACGACTCGTACAGCTCCTGCGGCCGGCAGTCCACAACAGCAGCCGCTCGTTGCCCAGCTCCAGCTGCTCGTTGAGCCACGCCACCGTCTTGCTGATCGCCATTTCCGACGCGAAGGGCACGGGTCTGAGCGTATCTATCATGGGGGTCGAGCTGCCGGAGAGGGCGGAGAGCCTATCAGACGCCCCTCGGGGCAGGCAGAGGCCGAGCGCGCCGCGGGAAGCCGCCGCTCTCGGAGCGGGGTTGGAGTCTACCTCGCCCTTCCCAAGCCGGGATAGCGGTTGGGGTAGGCGAGACCGAAGTGAAGCCCGCGGTTCTCTCTGCACCCGGCTGCAGCCGCTCGTTCTCGGTGTCAATGAATCTCTCTGAATGAAGCTGCCCAGTTTTCTTCCTCCAGGGTGAATGAAATCCAATTAATTCGGACTCCGTGCTACTGAGAAGGGAGGAAAGAAAAGAAAGTCCAGCGGCTCCTAATCCCTCCCTCCAAGACTGCACCTCAAATCCACCCGGCCGTCTTTCTCCTAGGATTATTCAAACCTCGATTGCTCACTCTCCCTTGGCCTCCGCGCTCGCACACCCCCTGCGCGAGGCAGCTCCTCAATGGATACAAACAGCGAGCGTCTCAATGGATACATTCTCCGGGCCAGCCAATGAGCGCTCTGCGGAAGGGGCTGTTGCCGTGGGGACGGGCCGGCTGGAACAGGTTGTGTTGATGAATTGTTAATGAGTTTGTCATTCACAAAAACGGAAAGGAATTTCCGCTCCGGATAAGCCCCAGTGCAAACAAGCTGCAACAGCGGGCTCCGCGGGAGGAAGGAGAAAGAAGAGGAGGCGGCGGCGGAGGAGGAGCAGGGCACACAAACCAGGGCACTTCAGTTGTCTCATGTTTCCTTCTGTTGAGAGTTCACACTTCGCGTCGGAACTTTTGCGCACAAATGGTGCAATTAGCGGGCACAAAAGCCCTTGTTTGCGACGCCTGTGAGCGCAAACTAGCTTTAGGGAAACTTGTGCTGACTTTTTCCCTTTTCTTCCCTTTAAACTCATTTGCCTCCCCCCC